>NADL03000719.1:600000-1107330 GCA_002205965.3 Kappaphycus alvarezii | reverse complement strand
CCTAATCCCTAAATCCCCTAAATCCCCTAAAAACCCTAAATCCCTAATCCCCTAATCCCCTAAACCCCTAAAAACCCCTAAAAACCCTAAAAACCCCTAATCCCCTAAAACCCCTAATCCCTAAATCCCCTAATCCCCTAAAATCCCCTAATCCCCTAAATCTAAATCCCTAATCCCCTAAAATCCCTAAAACCCCCTAAAACCCCTAAAAAACCCCCTAATCCCCTAAAAAACCCCTAAATCCCCTAATCCCCTAATCCTAAAAACCCTAATAACCCCTAAAATCCCCTAAAACCCCTAAATCCCCTAAAAACCCCTAATCCCCTAATCCCCTAAATCCCCTAAAACCCCTAAAAACCCCTAAAAATCCCCTAAAAAACCCCTAAATCCCTAAAAACCCCTAAAAAAAAAAACCCTAATCCTAAAAACCCTAAACCCCCTAACCCCTAAATCCCTAAAAACCCCTAATCCCTAAAAAACCCTAATCCCCTAATCCTAATCCCTAAACCCCTAAATCCCTAAAAACCCCTAAACCCTAAATCCCTAAAAACCCCTAATCCCCTAAAAACCCCTAAATCCCCTAAAACCCCTAAAAAACCCCTAACCCCTAAAATCCCTAAAACCCTAATCCCTAAACCCTAAATCCCCTAAAAACCCCAATCCCCTAAAAAACCCCTAAACCCCTAATCCCTAGATCCCCTAAATCCCCTAAATCCCCTAAATCCCCTAAATCCCCTAAAAACCCTAAAAAAACCCTAAAAACCCTAAAAACCCCGTAAAAAACCCTAAATAAAAAAAACGCCTAAAAACCCCTAAACCCTAAAAACCCTAATCCCTAAATCCCCTAAAATCCCCTAAGTGATTCCCCATTCGTATCCCTTAATATTCCAGTGGGTACAGGAATCTCCCTAAATGGGAATTTAGCAGAGAGGCAGCGGTTATTGTGGCTTTTATGCGAGTCCATATCCACGGCTGCCGACGTCCCATCTGGAAGAAGAAGATTGATTGTACCTTCCTTCACAAAAATGTGGCAATTCACAACTGTCGGAGCTTCAGAAGGACCTGTCTTGTAATAAACAAGCATCAATTCGGGTAGGCAGTTGTGGGTGAGTAATAGACGAATGTCGTCCCTTAATACCGCAGAAAGTGGCCATGTGTTTCGAGTAGGACGAGTTCTGGAAGGATTGGAATAGTACAAAAGGATACCACATACACTGGAGCCAGCAAGTTCGGTGGTGATAAACATTGCTGCTAGCGTATAGGTTTCAGTAGAGGGTGAGTGAAAAGAAAGAGTGGGCGTGTGTTCTGTAAAAATTGTGGCAGGTCGGCCAAGATAAATGAGTGGGTGTGCCGATAAGAGTTGGAGGACGGGTAAGTGGGGGCGGGTATGGAAAGGTGGCCGGGGGTGTGAAAGAGCCGTTGATTAAGAATGGGGCGGGAAGAGAAGAGTGATGAGGTTGACCTGTAAATTCTGCATAATTCTGAAAAATTCAGAACACACGTGTAAATCGAAAAAATTCAAATTACACGTGGACACACGTGGACATTGAAAATAGATATATACCACGCCCATCCTTCCACTTGACACACTGCGAGTCCCAGTCCCATCGCTACCAAAATCCATCCATGTACATTCACCCTTCTGCTTTACCATCCATCTTTCTGCTTTACCATCCATCTTCCTCCTCTACCATCCATCTTCCTCCTCTACCATCCATCTACATTCAGCCTCCTCCTTTACCATCTCCCCATGTTTTCCAAACTCACCAACATCTCTAACAGTAAGAGCTTGAGTGGCATTCTCTTCTTCAATGACGATAGTCGCACGATGATGGAGCCTGGCACCCCGCAAGCCCTTCTCCTTGCTGAATATCTCCCAAAAATTAACGTTGGCGCTGTACAGATCCCCGTCGTATTCTTCTCAAAGGGCAAAGAAATTCCCAATTCAATACCTGGTTTCGTCACTCGATCCCCTGAAAATGAACTCCGCCTAGTGGACACGACATACGAACGGAGTACAGCTTGGATGTCCAGTGCTACGAGAACAAAAACTCTTTACTTAGTGACTATTCGGGAGAAAATGGATCGCAAAACTTCAAACTCAACCTTAATATGCTAAAAATTGAAAAATTCGAAGACGGCGACATTCGCCCCGGAAAGGAGGCAGCGATGATTTGGATAGGGACTCTTGCAGTGAGCCGCTTCGTTCTGACACGTGCATTTCTCACCGTGTGCGTATTGCCGAAGGCGAATCGTGATCAACTGGATCGCAAACTGCCTATGAAAGGATGCAAGACGCAAAATCAATGGGTGATGTGGTATCCGTCCGCTACCCCTCGATCGCTTGTGAAGTGGATTGAGTTTCTTTCAAAGGGAAGGGGATATGACTCGAACGACCTGCTGAACATATTACCGTCCCTAGAAGGTTTCTACAGGTTCACGCTTCCCAGTCAGGGCCCTAAGGAGCTCATGAGAGTCGTTTTTGACGAAGAGCCCCTGGACTCAAATGGACTTCAAGCTTACGAAGTGGAGCAAGGATCCAGCCGATTCCTTCAAATCACGCTCCCCTTGAATATTGACGTTCCCAAGTCTTCCTCTCCGCCAGGGGCGTCAGTTTTCTCCTTTAATGAGGTGGTGGACTGCTTCGTGCTTCCCCTAAATCCTTTAATTTTTTCTGGATGTCTCGGCCCATATCGATCCGCAGTGCATGGTTCTAATGCCTCCGATCGTTGGTCATCGTTCATGAAGAAGTTGAAAGTAGACCAAAGGGCAGCCGGCGTTGAGAGGAACGCTGTGGACAACCTCCAACAAATCATATCATCTTTACCTGGGTTCATTATGGGGTCAAAAATCGGTTGGAATGAGAACGACCATTCCAAGCTGAAAGAAGTGTCGTCGAAAGCGCGTCCGGTCTCAGGGTCCACCGTTCCCAAAAGCAGTAAAGGACCCAAAAATGACACTACGAATAGTTCGCGAGAAGTTTCTGCTGCTCATGAAGCGTCTAAGGAAAGTTTTTCCGAAAAAGGGACTACTAAGTCATCGGCACCCGCAAAATCTACTCTCAAGAAAATACGCCCCAAGAAGAGACCTTTCCAAAGAGGCACAGCAGGTACCTCTGGCTCTCCTAAACTTATACGAGCAAAAAAGGTTCAGTTTCTAAGACCACAGCTCAGAGGAAAAACGAATCGCCACCGGGTGAGAGTGATGCCCAGTCAAGCAGGCAACAAATTGTTCAGAAGGAACCTGTGATGAAAACGAAATCCGCGATAAGCCGAGGTCCTCCTAAGGATAATAGGAGCGAATGTTCCTCTCAAAAGAGCTCCGAGAGCGATGAGAGTAGTTATATGGACTTTGACGAAGAAATGGATCGCCAAATTGACGAAGAATTGAAAAAGCTATAACTGTTAGTTTCTAATTAAATTGCTCTACTTTTTTTCTCTTCACTGCCCGATATAAATTACTTTTGTTAGCTGAGACCCCAGTTCTTTAGGTTTAGGAGAGTAGCGCAATGTCATCTAAGGCGTTGCCTTGGTTGCCGAAGAGCCACCTCAACAAGGAAACGTGCTGCTTCACTGCGCTAAGTGCTGCAAAAAAATGCCTGAAACAGTTAGACAGCGATACCGACAACTCGATTGGGGACGACTGGACCCCTAATTTTGCCGTTTGGTACACAAAACCATTGATGTAACCCAGCGAAAGGATGAAGTCCAGGAGTTTTCAAGACCGCCACCGGTTAGGAGGTTTTTCTTACCATATCTCGTCACATAACCCCTGTTTACAGGGAGCCTTTTTGCCACGTGTAATTGGCAATTTTTTGGAATACACGTGTCATGGTGCTCTGAAAAATAAGCTCTTTAACTTAACTGTTTGGTTGCGAGTTGTTTACCCTTTAGCACCTCCCCATTGCTTCGGATTACATTCTTTACTCCCAAGTTGATGACACGCTAAGTGAATGTGTAACTTGCTCCATAGTCTACTAGTAGTTCTACAGCACCACATATAGGACATTCGTAGCATTGTTTGGACTTCAACAGCCTTTCCAATAGCTTGGGGTACAACATCGGAACAACAAGGTGGTTCTTTTTTAGCGCTTTCGTTCCTTCTGAGTATATTTCCGTGAGCTGTGCGGGGTCCAGCTGCCGTTCGTAGACAACGCAACTGCCGTCACTGTTGTGGTTGAATTTAGAAGCTAGGCTATCGTCATGGAAAAAGAGCCAGTACAGCTTATCTGTTATACCGCTTACAAACAGCTCCCGCTGTTCAAACGGCGATAGGCGATGCTTGTGATCCTTGACGCCACTCTCTGAGTCAACTAAATATGCCTGCCCAAGAACCAATGGCAAAGGCCTTTCCCCACGCTGGATTATTTCCCTGGCCTGCTCCTTCGAAATGAAAGCGCCAAGTTCCACCGGAGTTCCATCATCGTTGAACCTCTTGTAACAGTCTGACTCTGATGTAGGGGTGTTCTTACTTAGAAAAATGCTTACATGTGCCTTCAAACCAATTTCGGAAATCACTCTATCCGACTGATGCAGTGTCATCAGAAAAGGAACAGAAACAGATCTGTCAAGGTTATCTCTTTCAGGATGGCGGTTGAAAGCACCTTCATTATGTTTTCCAAGGACCGAATGACCACCACAATGGCACTTCTTCAGGACAATAGATCTCAACGCCTCGAAGACCCCAATTGATGTCGACCTCCGGCCATCGAACACCCATGCCATGACCTTTCGGAAAACTGTCGGAGATGATGGACGGGTCACGGTGAGAAATTCCTTGAGAACCTCCGTATCCTCGCCGGTGACGTCGAGAATTTTATAACGAGGGAATCTCTGCATGATTTTGCTAAACTCCAATTTGAGAAATGCGTGAAGGTCACTTTCTAAACCCTCGGAGCTCAACGACTGAATTTTAAGCGATGTTTGGATCTCAGGATATTAGCGTAAACCAAAAAGTGGCAGATGCATGTCGAAGCAATATTCGACAAAGACCCATCGAACTCTGGCGAGACAACGATCGTCTGAGAGTATAATTTAAGCTTTCCATTTCCAAATGACTTCTCAGGAGACATAACGGCAGTCTCGTTCATTGTTATGGCATACACCATGTTATAGTTCTTAAGGAAAATCTCTTCAAGTACTTCGGAGACAGTATGTCCGTAGCAGTTATCATAGGACTTGAAGAAGCCAATCCATTCGCTCCATTGTGGAGAGGTTCCGGCTCGATTTCGAGAATTCTCTCTTCATGCTGCGATACCTGAACGATTTCGATTTGTTGTAGGTATTTATCAGCCAGCTCGAGACAGTTTGAGGCGCACGCAATTTTGCGTCGAACTTCTGGATCAATACGTCCACATGAACTCGACGGTTGAGGGGTAGGCTCAGATGCCCGTTTTCCCGGGAAGTTCTTTCGTTTGGCCTTTTGCGAGGGGACCTGTTCGCGCTGCGTCTTGACCTCATTACTGCGATGGGAATCGCAGAAGTCCCTTTTAGAGCGCAGCCTTTCGCTACTCCGAGTCTTTCTAACACTTAAATGAGTATTTTCTCGGTGCCTGCGGGCGCTTGAAGGCAGAATCATAATTGCAGCATCGTCTTCGGTTCGGTCTGCAACCTCTTCATCAGCTTCCTCACGTGCTGGCATATGCATCTTCACTTTCTCCACGTTCCGAACATCAAGACACTTCTCGTCCGTGCTTCCAACGCTATCATCAGATATTTGAAGAATCTTTTCCCTCCCCATAACTTCTTTTGACGTAAGATGTACCACCTTTGCGACCGAGGCGCGTTTCTCCCTTACTTTCAAAATAGGTTCCACCACCTCGAGCTTTGGATTGGTATCCACGGTGTTTTGGGGGATCGGAGCAACAATGACGTTGGGACTACTCCCCTTTGGTATGTATTCGGAGATCGTTTCGGTGATTTCGTCAGCAGCCTCTTGAGATTTCCCCTCAACAATTACGTCAGATACGTCATGACTTTCGACTCGCATTTTCTTTTTTGGGGGGATGTTGCTTCATCTGGCTTCTTTGTGCCCTTCCCAATTTTCATGCCACGAGCTGGTGAGGAAAGACGAGACTGGATGGAGTCGAATAGATGTTTTGCTGGTGCAAGATCTTCACAAGCAAATTCGACCGAACCCACACCCTGCAACACCTCGCGAAATTTAGAATGAGCTTGTTCCAAATCTTGATCAAATGGGGCAGTGGAAGAAATCGAAGTCACAAAAAGCGCCCAAAACATTTTCTGTGCATCTGATAGACTGTTGTTTTCGGCTTTCCATCTCGGTAGTATATCCAGCATAGCGATCGTAATGCTGCTGGATACCCTTTCAAGAACTCCCGCGGCGCTTAAGGAGCCATTTTTCTTGTGAACCTGCCGGTAGACAACAACAATAGCGGCGAACACAAATCCTTGCATAGCCAACATCAAACGGGAATGAGAATACAAAGAAGCTGCGTGAAGAGATGAGCAAAGTGCGCTCTTTCTTCCCCTTCGCATCATCGTCAATCTGATGGTACCAGGCGAAAAAGCATGCAAAGAGTCCATAGCATTCTGTTTCCCCTGTCCATGATGTTAGATAGCGAGAAGAGGCCCAAAGAGCGCCAACGCTGGATCACTCTCTGTGAAAGGGGAGTAATGCAGGCATTCAAATGCTTCAGAACGGATACCTGTTTCTTCGACAACCTCATCGCAGAATGTAATTCGTGCTTGGACTTCTGGCCTCTCATACAGATCAACTCGTCGAGAAAGCACGGAACTGACGATTTTGCAATGCGAGATGCGTTGTAAGACATCACTAAGGCCTGGCTTGTAGGTATATTGAGGAAAACATCAAAGTACAAGTACGTTTCCAGTATGTCATCCCGATCGGAGAAGGCCTGAACAATGCTCCTGTGTCGGTGACGGCCATCAATAAAAATGAATTCTTTCAGATCCGACTCGGCGTCCGCTTGTGAGGTGCATAGATCTATGGATGGAAGTGCTTCTAATTCCCTGGCGCTCAAGTTCCAAACCATTCCCTTCATAGAGCCGGGCGCGACATCGTTGAAGTGAGCTCTATGCGAAGTCTTGATTCCCATGATAAATGTTCCTCTCTTCGCTTGGTCAAAACCAAAACTTTTCATGTCCTCCGCAATAACTTCGACAGTGGCATTATTCGACAGGACGAAGAGCCTTCTCTGACATCGCATCGGAGATGATGTTGAGCTGCTTGATGCTAAAACAGGCACGGAACATTTGCGCCATTTGGAAGAGAGATGTTTAGAGAGGTATGCAACGAGTTAAGTTAGTAGAGAAATATAATCTGTTGATTCTGATATAGGTGCGGGTGGAGATGCAGGGTAGATGTGGATATGTTTGGAGAGGGAGAAGGAAGAGACGGAAGAAAAACGTTGGACTTTAAGTACCCAAATTAATTGCAAGCGCAGAATCAAATCAAAGCAAATAGTAACTGACTATTGATTTTACAGTTGTAATTCTAAAAATTGTGATATACACGTGGCAACTGAAATCAAGAATGAAACCCAAATTGAAAACCCCTAAATCCAAGAACTATATGTGCAGCCTGCTCTGAACTCTCTCCATTGCAACCCGCCAGCTCCTGGCCGTTTTATTTAGACGTTATGAACATGTTTTTGGAAGTAGAACCGAAAATTACACACTACGAATCCCCGCCGTATATGATGGACGTTATGGTCATTTTTATGTAAACAGAACCGGGAAAGACTTTGTATTTCACAGAAAGTCGTTGTTGTCCAAAACCTCTTTTGCATGGTGAAATCATGTCAGATAGAAATATGTCCGGATGATCTTCGCTGCCATTTTTCAAAACACAATATACAGAAATGACGGCTCGTCCAAATTCTCTCATTCCGAACTGAAATTTCAAGGCCATGCAAGGTAGACTTTATGATCATTGTTTTGCAAGTAAGACCAGGAATGGCAAATTACAATCTCTCTGTTGTAATAAATACGCTAAAACCCTGCCGTTTGTGATAGATTTCATGATCATTTTTATAGAAATAGAGCCTAGAATGACGCTCAAGTTCTATGAGCCTTGTAGAGGTCAAAAATCTCTTTACCATTGCTACATCATGTCAGTTAGAAACAAGTGCGGATGGCCCTCAATGTCATTTATCCATAAGTCCTATGTTTCTTAAGCAGTCCGTATGAACGTAAATGGCAAAATTCCTCCTTCCAACATGACTCTCACTCCTAGATCGCGTAAGACTTTGATATTCATGAGAATGATAAAAGCTCTCCATCCATGCTCGAAAGGCTCACACTGAGCGTCCTTTAAAAATTCATTTTGAGGACAATCGCTCCAACGGATTTCAAGGCATATATTCCCCACCCACCATTAGCCTGAACCTCACATTACGAGCACCATGCAAATACTTACTAAGGTGATCTGCTGTATTCATCAGGTTGCAACTGAAAACACACGCATCAACTAAATTGAATAAAGACCATAAGGTATTTGTACGTCACGTTTCTCATTTAGGAAGCATTGAACCAGCCAATGACTTGATTAAAGACAAATACATTCTCCAAATCCTTACATCCCGGACAGCATCATACTTTTCCTACTCTTGTGATATAAGCAATCCAACGGATTTCAAGTCATATTTATCCCCAAATGGATCTAGTAAACACAAAAAGGTCGCTCTGTGTCATTTTTTATCGACACCAATCACCGGAGCATTACATTCCACGCACCGGTAACAAGGCATACTAATACCAACTGCTCCATTTATCAGAATTTAAAAATCATTTCTCTACCAAATGGATTCAAGGATTCAATAAAGGCAAGACGGTATTCAGTTTTTACTTTTCTCAGTTAGGAAGCAATTTATAAACAAATGCTTTGAGTGCGTCACCTATGTATATTCAGCAGATCCTCGTGTTCAGGAAACCTTACCCAATTTCTTACTACTAACGATTGCTTGCGGAGTTTTTCGGATAAAAGCGAATTTGTATCCAGCTCACTTTACAAGGTCCCAAGAACACACTAAGAGCACATTGGATCACTTGTTCGCAAACAGAGCCGTCATCAATTCCGCTTAAAGAGCAAGTTTTTTTGCATTGGCCACTTTTATGCAGAGTTTGACTTGCAGCGTATCCAACATAAACCTTACTAATATCAACTGTTCATTTCATCGATTTTCACTGCAATCACAAAAAATGGATATAGTAGGGAAAATCAGGTAGCCCCGACCCATATCACTGCATAGGCCATGATCGCAGCACACAAATATAATATAGACGCGAATACCACTATCAAGGGACCACCTCAGCACAAGATTCATGCTTTAGTTGAACAAACACTCCACAAAATCGAGTTTACCGTCAAAACCGCCTTAAAACATGGCAACACCACGAGTCTGCATGACGCTATCTTTGCACACTTTTTCATAAAATTGTTGTGATACACTGCCTACTCCATCCATTTCTTAAATAATAACGGGTTAATATAGGTCTGTAATCCATTTCCTAGAAAAAACGGTACAACCGCATCAAAAATAGGCAAAATCGACATTTTCGAAAAATTGTCATAACCCAAAATATTTTTACTTCTATGCCTTCAACTGTTGTTAGAAAGACAATGAAGCACTCCTGAATACTTCCAAGGACTATACAAGCCTTATCGCAACATATAAATAACATGTGCAACAAATCCCTCGGCCACCCAAATCCCCACCAGGCCGGTAACTAAAAACCCCTAATCCCCTAAAACCCCTAAAACCCCTAATCCCCTAAAACCCCCTAATAAAACCCCTAAATCCCTAAAAACCCTAAAAATCCCCTAATCTCCTAATCCTAAATCCCCTAAAACCCCTAAAAAACCCCTAAATCCCTAAATCCCCTAAAAACCCCTAAAACCCTAAAACCCCTAAAACCCCTAAATCCCCTAAAAACCCCTAATCCCTGTTGCTTCTTTCTCCAAAAGCTCAGACGAGCCTGCCAGTTGAAGGATTTAATATGTTTTAATTTTAAGCTGGGTTGGAACAGTTCTAATCATATTTGATAATCATTCAATCCTATTAAACTTTGCTCGTTTCCTTTATTTTCCCTTAGCAGTGGTGCAACAAGTTTCATATCGAAAACATCTCATTTAAGGTGGAATGAAAGCATGTGAAAGACATAGATTTTATTGATGGGGTGTATCATCCCCATTCTAATGCCCAAAAGACGAATCGAATAATTCTGTACGAAAGCTCTTCAAGTGATGACACTTCACTGATTTTATTTGACGTCCAAAATTTTCGCATAGTCAAAGCACAAAAAAAAATCTTATAACCAATTTACTTTTAATTTCTACTCTGGTATGATCTTTTCCGGTTATTATTACAAATAGTACTTTTATTCCGAAATGTGCCCTTGGATATTTGCATTAGTCTTCCATGTTTTCTTCTAGCTTGTAATAATTTCTATAACTTCTACCTCAGAAATGTTCAAATGGGAATAGGTTATTGTCACAATAAAAGGGAAAGTTGAAAGTAGGATGAAGTTGGAAAGGGAAAAACTTGAATAGTTGAACGTTTGACGAGTCCGATGCCCCATTCATCAGATTTTACTCCAAATAAACGACTTATATAGACAACAGTTCGATAAGCCTACCAAACTCGAACTAGAACATCCTGAGCTCCCAAAAGGTAGGAAGTCAGCTCAAGAATCCAGAAACTTCCGAAGCCACCCACAAAACTATCCGGTGAACTTCCACGTTAACATCAATAGACTAAGCGTCTCAATTCATACTTAAGAGACGTCTCACATGAGCTAATGTAATTACTTAATCAAATATTCTCCAACACGTTTAAGACAGAGACAAAACCACGTTTCAACTGGGAACATCTCAGTCTTCCTCAGGACGCAAATTTCCCATCCTGGACACGTCCTGTGCGCAACCTGAGTGCGTTCTGGACTCAACATGGAGCCATCCTACAAGTGCTTATGTAATTTCTAATCTTAAAATCAGTCAGAAAATACTCGTATCAACAAGAACTATAAAAAGAAACACATTTATGTGTTGATTATAAAAATGTTCATATCCTTTCTTGGAATATTTCTTTTTTCCTATTACTCTTTCAGGGTACATTCTGCTTTCTTCTTGGCATTTCAATTAGTTTTTTTAAAAATAGATATAATATCGAATAATATTTTATATTGATGGGTAACGGTCAGCATGAAGCGTGAAAAAACTTTTTTTTGTTTTTTCCTTACTTTCCTCCTAGAATTGCTAGATTTGGGGAACTTTGCCATGCTTTCTTTAGTCTTAGGTGCGGATGATGTGGGATGTCGGTCATTTTACAAATTATGGGGAATGTTGCGGAGAAGTACTGCGATATTTCGTTGAGTTGTAATTAAAGGCTCATCTGCTAACACATATAGCCAAAGACGAAGGTTTAGCTTGCTGTTGATAGCGGATACTCTGGTACAATCAGGATTCTTCCTTTTCAGCTTATTACATGAAAGAATAAATTGGTAGATTAAGGGGTATTGGGGCCGATTTATAGATTAAGATGGACAATAAAGTGCCTTATACGTGGGAGGTGCTATCGTGAAGATGAGTACTGGCATTTCTAGTACTCAAAAAGGTTCTTAGATTTGATAGAAAGTAAGACTACTGACAGAGAGGGCAAGGTTTCAATGAACTATTAGTTATTCTGGAAATTGGGGAGTAAATGATGTAGTGGCTGACACGAGAGATTTTTTCAATGGTAATTGCAGCGCGAGAAGGTGAGAATATTCCCATACCTTTCCGTTATGGAAAAATATTTTTCCATAAACAATATTGAGGCAGAACCGTGGTGCATGTTCTACACTCGTACTTTTAAGGTTCGTACGCTCTCTATTTATGGATGTAGGTCCTTTTTGCTGACATGAAAATATTCCTAGAGGAGATACAAGAGTAAGTGGGCAGCGAGAGTGAGATAGTTTATGGGTGGATATTGCCCGTTTGCATAAGATGTGAAAGGGAAGCACAGCCGAACTGACCATAAAATCGGGAACTCTGCGCTCGAAAAATTGGTGTTATTTTGCTCGATAATTTTGATACGCTAACTAAAATGAGTCCTTCTAGTTGTTTTTGAAAGAAATAGATTTAATATGATGCGCTTAGATTCAGAATTCATTTTTTTGGCATTCACTCCGTGTCTCATTTGGCAACAAATCCGGGGACGTAGCACCATTTTTCCTTGAGCCAAGTTGACTCATCAAGATATGTGTGGAATGTTCTGGAAACTGGGGGCACCATGGGGCAGTAAAAGTGTGGCTGGAATATGGGCGACTTTAGAGAGAGCAATGAGGCTGAGCTGATGTCAATAAGTGAGCCCAGATTTGTAGCTGTAGAGATAGAGATGGAGGCAGAGATCTCTTTAAATTCTTTTGATGATGTAGAAATGCGAAAAGCTCTTATCTTGAAAACATGGATGAGGAAACCAGTTTATATATGTTTGCAATGGATAGTTTTTCGGTATTAACAATGCGAGCAAGGACTTACAATTGTTTTTTGGTTTCGTCTCGGTTCAGCATCTGAGGAGAACAGTGAAAAGCGCGTCCTTCGCAAGAGATAGAAGCACATAATTCCGGACAATGCTCACGTATATGTGCGGGATGGTCTAGATTATACTTGCGTGGACGAGGGAAGGTATATCGCATGGTAGTAGAGCAACGACGTCATTCTTTGTTATTGACAACATGCAGGCTTTAATGTAAATTGATTTTTGGGACTACTAAAGAAATGCTGAAAGACCAATAGGGGTCCTAGAGCCAGGAACATATGGAACCATCCAGGGACCTTCGTTTATTCTGGTACTTTGATTATCAGATGGTCGGTCAAGTAAAATATGTTCTATTAATTGATTATCCCCGTGACAAAGCGAGCCCATTGGGTGCTCCATGTTCGACGCAGCGACAGAAAGACACAATAAGTTACACTTCAAGCCGGGAAGGCAGATTTGGAAAGGAGAAAATTGGATGTAGTGAAACTTGCAGTACCTCACCTTTCTACTGAGAGAACAAGGAAATATGTAGTGTGCTTGAGCTTTATCCAGGCGCGTATCTTGTGATGATGGCGAAAATAATGATCAATGACGATGATCAAGCTGGTTTCTGAGGTGTCCTTCAACTTTTTATTGAATTTACTCAACATTTACAGATGTACAAGTTTTTGTTACGTGTTGGTGGGCTGCAATTGGTTACAGACTTTTCCATTCAGTACTGTTTCTTTTTAGAAAACTTTGGTAGTCATGGTTGGGGAGGGCTTGAAAGGCGGTTGATAGGCATTCGAAAAGCGACGGAGTTGATTGTTGACTCTAAAGGGAATGTAAAGGCAATGCATATATAAATATAGAGCTCGAGCGCTCACAAATTTCTGGTATACATTCTCAACAAACATAGAGAGGCGGCCCAGATTTACGACAAAAAAGATCAAAATATCTCGAAATGGGGAAGTTTGGTGAGATTACGTAGATTACCTAAGCGTAATGTAGTTAAAGGCCCATAAATACACAAAGATGTAGGTGAAAACACATGATTGAGCACAAGAAACAAGAAACGCATAGCACCAACGGAAACACCTAAATGAATTGTTTGCCCGAACAAGTACTTCAAAAATCACATCAAATCCAAAGGAATCACAAAATCACAATCATCTTTACATCCCTTACCCCTTTGCGCCACTCTCAACGCCAAGCGCTCACCTGTATTTTCTTTGCACAAATAAAGACTATATGGGAATATTTTTAATTAGCTTTTTGCACATTAAAATTTTATCTGTGCTTTCTTTCTCACCAGAATCGCTCCGTTACATACTACACTTCTGCTATTCTTCCCTGAAGGATTAAGTTATCGTCCAAAAAGTTTTTGAATTAAATAGTATACCCGTTCCTGGATTATGCACATCATTGGCAGTACAAATGAAGTAATAGCTGGTTTAAAGCATCTCTGAATCTCTTACTGGGGTACTGCGCTGGCTAAAACAAGAAAAAGACAAGGTAGAGAGTATCGCGACTTGAAATTATTTCAAAAATAGCAATAAAGCGTTTTTGTATTTTTTCTAGATAAAAATGGAAAACCGAAGAGAATGGTTGACAACTTAAGAACATGTTCAAGTTTCAAATCTCCTAGGTGCAATCACACGAAAGAAAATTGGGACGCTACCTAGTTGCCCTCATAAAATCAAAATTATGAATCAAAGTGTCAACAGGGACGAGATTGAATATATTCTGTTCCTACTTTTCCGCTAGATAGTATTTTTCGCTGTACATAATAAAATTAGTAAGTCTTCGTCGGATCAAGCTAAATTTCTTCGAGTTTAGAGAGCTATTTTAGGACAAAATCGCGAATTTCTGGTGGTTAAATATATTAAAGGCTGTCCGGAAAGCAAAATTGGCATTAGACTTAAGCTTACAGAGTGTCTCATCGTCATGGATACTCACGAAGGGTGCCTAAAAAACAGGCCTAGGTCATTTAGAAAGATAGGTTGAACCCCCATAGCGCAATTTGCTGCTTCCAAGAACTGAACCTTGGTTTCAACGATAAGATCAAGTCATATAATTCTGCAGACTAGTTTAGCCTAACCATTGGTGAGAAAGATCTAAGATACGGGCTGTATTATCTATTGCCTAATGATTCAAAGGAAGAAAAGATGTATGGATTGGTCGTAGACAAGACTTTGGGTGGAGGTTTCAGTAATCGGGCCATGTAAATCTGCATTACAGATTTATTTGTCCAGAAGCATCTTGACCAAATTTTCACGTTTATTTTTTCCTCATCGAATATTGTACCTTAGATGACCCACAGATTCGTCTTTTGCAATCTTCACATCTCATTTCGCGAGATTTTTTGAGGATGCATGGAAAAAAATGTGACTCTTATAGAGACCACACACCACGTGGTTGAGGTTCATAACCAAAGCTTCTTCGGGAGACCAGTCTAGGAGTCCTAGACAGCTAATTTTTTAGCATATTAGGGTGACTCTAGGTCGCGCTCGTAAGGTATAATGATGTCCTACGGTCCTCCAGGATTTTCTCCGGGCTTAGAAAGGATGACAAAACTGGGAGAAAGAAAGGAAAGTAAAATAGGAAAAGGTAAAAAGGTGGGTAAAGGAAAGGGTAGGAAATCCTACTCAGTGAGCGCCTGAAAAAGTTAGCAAAAAGGTAGTGTGACTACTTTGGCCACGGCTCGTAGATGGTCTACTCCGGACACTTACAAAGGGAGCGCCGAATACTCCGGTCGCACGCTAGACAGATCTAGCGATAGTGAGCCCGTGCAGCGCTAGGCTTGACGGTCACTAAGTGGTAATCGTAGTTTGCTTCGAACTTCCGGACTACTCCGGTCACAAAAGTAAAAAGTAGACTTTTTGGATTGGCGGGCGGTTGTTTTTCGGTTTATAGTGGGGCGGCCAAGGTCGGAAAATCTAAGTAGTAGAAGTGCCACCTACTGTGGCACTGAAAGCTAATTATTACTACAGTAATTACTAAATTAAATGGATAATTAAAGGAAAAGGAATTAATTGGCAGCAACCTTACACGTGGGCCTTTAAGGTGGCAACAACACGTGGAAATGGACAGTACAGCCTGTCCATACTGTGATAAATACAGTGTACACACGAAAAGTAAAGGCCATTTTCCCACAAAAGCTCTGGATAAAGTTGGATACAGAACCCAGTGCAAGTCTTTTGTTGATGTTTTTGAACGGCTAGATATAATCTGTTGAAATCCCTTTGCTCATTTTTATATCTCTTTAGATATTAATATGACTCGAAGGTTCAAGAACAGTCAGTATCAGTTAGTAAAGGATGACTTAGAAGTTGACCAGGTACAAGGGCTTCTGTTTCTTCGGCTAAAGGGCTACGCGTTGCAGCCCTTGTTCAAATTCTTGTTCTCCAGCACGCTATTTGTATAGATGAGAGTGGATATTATGTATTCATTTTCTACTGTGTCAAGGAACAGCCAATGCAATTCTCGGAATCATCCTTGAAGTTTTTTTTGGAAGAATAAATAGTGTCTTACTGTGAAGACTTACCGTGGAAACCAGATTACTTGTGGCACAAAAAATCTGGCTCGTGGGAACATTTTACCATTTCATAGATCCAGAACTCCTCGCGTTCCTACATATACAGAGAAAAATAAAAAAGGGTAGGCGCTGTCGCAAGCTTGTCACAATTTTACTTCTTCCGATGAGTGATTCTTAGACGAATTTTCGAGCACGTAGTGCTCTACTTATCCTACATTTTTCCTTTTATTTGTAGCAATATTCTCTGCACCTGTGCATATATTCTCGATCCTTATAAATTTAGATGATTTAATTTATTTGGTTTGAAACAGTATGAATTCAATTATGGCTTCATAGTTGCATTCAAATATCAAATGTGATTATGCAGACTATAAAGATTATCTCTATTTAAAAGTTAGAAAATACTGAAACAACTAAAGTCACATGGTTCATTGATAACACTACTACTTAATACTTAGTGAAATTAGTTCCAAATTTATAATTTATCCCGTGCCTAACACCGATGCCTCGTCTGACTTGTGTACTATGGCAAGAGGTTATAAAGGGCCAAGAATGTGATATTTAAATTTAAGTTCCCTTTTTCCCTAATTTCTCCATCCAATATAGATTGCCAAAATATCTTTTATTTGCGACTGAAATTGTCGAAAATATGTATTTTGTTGTTCCTCATCGCGAAAGAAGCTGAATCTGAGTTAAGGTGGGAAGTCAGTTATTGTAAGTAATATTCATATATGTAAACCGTGATCTTCTAGATACTCCCATCTTATTGTAGGTCCAGAATAATATAATCGTTCAGTCTGACCTTTTCTGATATTCTGCTCAATTCAGTGATGAAATCAATCATTAGACCTCCTTTACGCTTACTTCTAGACCTGGAAAGTAGCTTTCTCCTTATCCGAGGATTAGACTCATACTCAGAGATCGCAGAGACATGAGAACTTGCATTTGTAAATATATGGGTCTCCATGAAATAAGAAAGGCTTATATTCTTTTGCAGGTATTTCTTAGTAATGAGGTGCCAGTAATCTTCGCTAAGTCTAAAATATATAATCTAAGTAAATAGATTTCATATTGTGCTGAGTTTGAAATGGTATACCTCTTTTATGGCCAAATGTAGGTTTATCTCACATACCAGGGGATCTTTCCATTGATGAAAATATTATCTTATAGTCCTGCTAAAAAATCCAAATATATTCACGGCAGCAAATCATATTATTTAAAGAGTTACTTTTACTCTATAATCACCATATTGAGAACAAAAAATACTTTTTAACGCACTTATACCTTTAATGTTATATGTAAGCTTTGTTTTTTTCGTTTTATGTCCCTTTATTCTACAACTAAATACCTTTGATCCGGTTTATTAGGTATCGTGAGGTTTTTTTCGTTCAGAACTCCAAAATCTACATTATTAATAAGTATTTGTAAATATTTTCTATGTATTCCTCTTCTTCGGGGCTGATTTCTCCAAAATTATTGCAGTTAAATTTCTTTCTAATAAATTATTGGTATTCGTTAAGCTCACTGATTTCAGGTGGTTCATAGTGATTCTCTGACCAGAAGACGGTATTTAGATGATTCTAAATGACGTCTGCAACTGCGATAGATCCATTTCAGACTTTGGGAGCATCAAATGCCTTCAATGAACTTTCCCTTATTCCTGTTTCAACGTTATCATTTACATTCAGAATATTAATGTTCCTTTGGTAATTTTTGAACATATAAATTATAACTTTATAGGATGTCATTTAATACCCAGAACTTAGTTCTTTTCATTGAAATCAAGAATAGAACGTGGAGCCTCATATTCAAAACGAATATCTTTCTAGTCTATTCAGTATTCACAAACCCCAATCTCAGCCATTTCAGCGCTTCAGCTTGCTCCAAATTTCCTGATTCACCACGGTAACCGCGCTCGTTTGGTCTATTTCCTTATAGGCATTCCTCTATTCTTATATCCTTTCAATTCTTGTCTCCGTATCTTTTGGTATGACGGTAATGTTGGGCATTTTTTTGAATACATTTAGTCGACTTAAAACAAAATTAATTCCCGTGGTCCAATTAAAATTTTTCCGGGTTCTTTGCAAAGAAGAGTAGCTGCTCATGCTTTTATGCTAATATTCTGACTTAAGTATATATTTCTCAAAAGTACGGATACCTTCTCCTTTACAGAGAGAATAGCAACTTCAAACTACCGCTGGCGCCAGAATATTTTCGGTGAGAAGAAATTTGTTCTGGAAACATAATGCTTTGAAGTGAATTTCTTCTTCCTCAATTATTTATTTAAGTGCTCTAATATATCGGCTTGGCCGTATACTGATTCGTATTTTCTATCTTCATCTGTAGTCTCAGTAAAATTAAAGTATTTCAGGCTTAAACGAGTTTGTTACTTAAAAACCTGCAGTACGTCCTCACATATGATGAAAAAAAGACCAGGATATAATTTTACAGTAGACAAAATATCCGCATCTGACAATGTAACAGGTGATCTGCTCTTTTTCTGTCTCAGAGATTGAAATATATCACTTATAGCTTCATGATGGTTTCTTGCAAAAGCTCTTCACATTTTCCAAGCAGAATATAGAGAACCAGCGCTGATAGTGTGTTCGATTTAAATATTGACAAGCTTAAAAACCCGTGTACAGCACAAAATATCTTATTCTCTGCATCCTAGATTAAACATACATGAACTCTCCTCGTGGAAATACTTGTTTCCCTTTCTCTGGTGTACTGTACAAATTTTTCGCCTGTTGGTTCAGTAATTACTTCAACGCCATCCTTAAATTGTTAACTTTCGCGAGGCACAATTAAACCATACATTTCAATACTGAAAGACACATATGACCCTAATTAACAATGATTTTGATATTTATTAATCCAATTCTTCTGAATCTACTGCTTGCAGGATTTTCAACACGATAAATACCATCCTTTTTTGCTTTAAATGGACGTTTCGTAGCGTTCAAAAATGCCTGGGTAAGCTCAATTACTATTTCTCCTTTCTTGGGCCTATAATCATGCAAACAGTGTAGAAGGGTTTTCTCGTCTGATTTTTGCTAGTAAAAGTTCCAAAACTAAAATTTTTTCTATAATCATAGTTAGCACATGGTCTTCCAACGTGAACAAAATTCCTACAGATGTATCTAGACTTGAAATGTCAGTGTCTTCTCTATGTTTTCAATCCTTAGTTTAGACGATAGAAAACCTTGAAGGTGATGAAATCGTAAATAAATGATTGACATGTATTTTTGCAGTAGCGGTAGGACTCTTAAATAATTACTTGTAGTACAGGTCTTATTTTCTATCAGGGCTACTTCCAGGATTCTCCGTAGTTCTGTGTCAACTCAACTTCAAGTTCTTTCAAGACATGATATGCCCTGTATTAGATTTCCAAGCTTTTTTTCGAGTAGTACTCGATCATATTCTTAGGTACTCTTGTCATTTATAGTGTTCTTTTACACCCCCTGAAAGAGCAAGTATTCCCTTTCCATTTCGTTTGAAGCTTCCGAAAATTAAGTTTGAATCAGACAGTACTCTCTTTCTCTCTTTATTAAGGGTCTATTCAAACTTATTAAGGGCTTATTATGTAAATTCAGTTCTTGAACAGTTTAAACGACATTGTTAAGTCTCATCATTAGACAAAAAGCCACCAACGTAATCATTTCTGTCCACTTTATACTGATCTGTTCCTCTGAAACAGCTCATACTGATCTATCCTTAAGTCTTTAGTCAATTACAACTGGGCGTCCAATTACCTTTTAGACATTTAAAACTCAGGTGGTATGTGGTCACTCTCGGAGGAGGATCCTAGGCCCCCGGGATTCAAGCAATAGAAGAGACCAGGTAATCAAAATTGTGTACACCTGCCCTGTGATACAGAGGGGCCTGATTTTATATGTTCTTCACGCTATTGTCCAAATTTTGAAAAGATGCGGCTGTATTCATTTCTTCGTTTACGAGCTTGCTCGTCTCCAGTGATTCAAAGAAAGACTTGACCTTGATCTATCTTTGCTGGACATCTGCATTTTCTTTTAAGCTGATAAAAATATGGTGAAAATTGTCATCATGAATGTCGAAGGAGTCCACATAGAAATGTTTTTCATCTCTGCTAAGAATTTCCTCGTATAAGTTCAATTCCGATGTCATTATGAGACTATAATTACGAAACATATGTCTCTATTTGGTCAACACAATTTTTCAGTACTCTATATTATACCTAAACACTTTTATTTATTATTATGAATACCCAGTGGTACGATTGAGCCAGTTGTCTGGAACTTGTACTACTTCCTAAGGTATAAAGTTATTTTTTTCTAAATTCGAAGCTGAAGAAATTTAGCAGTAGGATTTTTGAGACCAGCTGCACTGAAATCTTCAGTTATATCTGTAAATTAGTCTTATCGTAGTAACTGGGCGACAAATTAGCTTCAATGGCCATTACAATCTTCTTAGACGAGTTTTATACCTATTTTTTACTAATAATATCCATACCGGTTAGAAGATAAGAGTAAAGGACGGGAATGAAGCGATGTACAGATCTAAAAAGCTTACCATCAGGAATTTATTTGTGAGATATTGAACCATATTCCTTCGGAACAATGATTGAATCTTCTGAAATGATATAGATAGTCTCAAAGATAGAAATTCTATGGATTCGTTAATTTCTAAATCAAATCAAAGAACCCACAGGCAATATTAAAGTTTTCTAAGATATTATCATATTCATTTTTGCAGAGAATTACTAAATTTAGAACTCATGTTTCTGTCGTAGTTTTAGAGAAAGTGGGAGGCGATTTCTGGTGCAATGATGGGGATAATTGTTCTTCCGTGGCATTTACCACTTGGCACAATCCATTGCGAGAAAATGGCCGTCAATGGTATGGAACACGTGATTATCCGCGACAACTTATTTTGATGCTTTGCATGTATGCTTCAGTCTTTCCTTTAAAGTAGCAATATTCTTTAGACCTTCATGACAAAAGTTGAGTATTTTAGCATCACTAAGAACTATCCCGCGATAGCGAGTTTAAGTAATGTTCTAAAGAGTAGTTCTTTTTTGGATACTAAATCTGTACCTATCTCAAGCGACTCCTCATCTAAGTTCTTTTTAGCAATGAAGAAATAACGTGTTCAAATTTAGTTGGTAAAACTTAAAAAATGCAGCTATGTCGTCTTATGAAGCTTAATTTGTAGGATATTTGCAAATGCATCCTTAGTGACTGCTTGAAGTGCTGAAACAATCTTTTTTCCTGAGCGTTCTCCACAACCGCCTCATCATATTCTAAATACTTTGAGAATTATTTTATAGGGCAGAACGTTCCTCGTAAAGAACTAACAAAATAAACATTTGGTGATCTCTGATTTTCTGTAGGCTTTAATATTTTTCTGTAATCATGGCCTTTTAATGTCAACTTGCTGTGGAGAGAACGGGATGACATATAGTTTCACTGCTTTGCAGGACATTATAAATGTAAATTGCGGCACTCCGAGGCAGCTTTTTACGTCATGTCGGGGAGTCCTTCCTACCTAAAATCCGATTAATTTCTTTGTAAAATATCGCATTTTTTTATTAAAATAGTTTCTCATTCCTTTGAGAGGCATGTCGGATGGTCCGATTGTAGATTTTGTTTTTAAGAGATCTATGTCTTTCTGATCCCTAACTTCGAAAAACTTAGAAAGGTTTTCTACAACACAGCGAAGGAGCGAAAAAAGGTATTGACCTGTAGCTATTGCTGTTTTTTCCCTCCCATTGCGTGAAAGTTCTGAAAATGGACTGCTTTCTTTCGCTTCATGGAGTTAACTGCGCATCAGTAGTCGATGTTTTACTTATTTGTCTTTCTGCGCAATATTAAGATATTTCTCTGGAATAGTTGGATGTAAAACGGGACGGGTATCGTCAAGAGAGCAATGGTTTCATATCATTCTTTTCAAATGAATATATAGCTTTGTGCCTAAAGTACAATGCAAGACAGTACTAAGTGATCCCATGAGCTTCCTAAACGCTACAATAAATTTTTGGTTGGAAAAGGTCGAAATTTTCTGGTTGTGGATTAGAGGAAGGTAACATTATGATGGTACAAATTAAACGGCGGGCCGCAAATTGGCCTTTGAGCGAGGGTAGAAAATTTCTTTTCACTTTCAATATTTCGCCAGTTGCATAAGTGAGTGCACTTATACTGCGAAAGAAAGCCTGATGGCTGGGCAAAAATCCCCAATCAGAGTTGTTTGCCGTACGTAGATTTTGATAGCCGAGTCATAGCCACGAAACAGCGTTTTGCATGCATTAAATCAATGCAATGTAGGTTCCTGGAGATCTCTTGTGTACCACACTTTGTAATGTGGTACTTCAACACAGTATGGGAATCCGATTACGGCTGAAGGGGCTCTCTAAGAGGAAAAATACGGGATTGTTTTACTTTGTCAGATGTTTTAGCGGTTATTAAATCACAACATCAGAGTGTAATTTCCGTACTTTAAGGGCTAAACACTGTTCCTTGCTGTATTTCGTGGTCATTTTCAAATCAGACACATATTACACAGCTGTACTCGAAAGTCACTCGCTACAGTGTTAATATACGAGCACTGAAGGTCATAGATAAGACAGCTGAAGATTAATATAAAGATAACCACTGTGTGAGTACGGACGAGTTCGCAGAGGCACAGAACTGATTATCTACATACTTGACTACTACCCTGTGACTACATTTATCTTCTGAAGTAATTCATGGCTGATTAAAACGAGAATCTTCCGTCGCTCGATATTCTTTTAACTGTTTTCATCTCGACATTTGAGAGTATTGCGGTCGCACGCAATTTATTCTCGTAGTATTTCGTTGCTTTTACCATTCTGACCACCTATTCAGAAAATATACAGAAAAATATATATGAACTGTTTTTCGGTTAATATTTTTAATGCAGCATTTTTGAGTTGTCTGTGTAGATGGTAGTGAAGAAGGATTTGGACCAAGACCGAGAGACAAACGATGATTTCAAGTACATTAACACCGGTAACCTCACTACAACCGCGACCAAGTTCTTAGATATTGTTCGTTGTCTCCGAGGCAATCTAGTCTCTTGTCTCTTTTGGTTTATGGTGTATATAGCGAAGATCAAATGGGAAGTGCCCATTGTACTGAGTTTCCTAGTTTTTCTTGACTTCCAACGCGAAGGCGACATAAATGCAGCGAATGCTTAACTTTAAAGTCTTAATAGCCCTAGAAACAATAGTCTGAGCGATACGGAAACCTGTAAGGGCCCCGGAAGATCACCGTCGATATAAAGTGGAACTATGTCAAGATTAAGTGGCAGAATTGTGCAACGGGTCGGTTGAAGAAACCGGGGAGGAGATCAGCAAGATAATCTCTGCAGGAAAAGACACCTGGGGCTCCCAATTATCGACGACGAGACAAAGGATGATTACAAGGGTTCAAAGTACAGCTACATAAGGACTGGTTACTTTCAACATTTGCGGGAAAATTAGCGAAAAATTTAAAGAAGGTTTTTATACGGGCCTCTATTGAGATGCGCTAGAACTATTGTGTTTTTTCACCATTGGGCTAAGATATGACCAGATATAGGGTTCTGTAATTATAATAAGTACAGAAAAATTATTAAAACGAGGAAAAAGCTGTATCGTCTTACTTTATGCCCTCTGGATACAATCAGGCACACTCTTTACTGCTTTTGTGTAAATAAAGGCCACTCATGGGGAAACCGCCGTTCTATAAAGCATCAGTGCGGACGTTGTCGTGCTGGAATTTGCGGGGAACGTATAAAGTCAACAGAAGAGCTCACAATGCATGTATAAGAGCCAAAAAGAGACATTTTTGTCTACCAAAAGTCTCGAAACGCAGATTTGAAGGTTTTACCAAAGAAAAACGTCGATATCTAAGCCCAAAAAATACAGCTCAAAGCCATTGTCATGAAAACAGACACGTTGACAAATAAGGGGCCTTTCGCTATCCCGCTAATGGTTTTGCCGTAGGCAAGTAGAAAGAATAACAGAATAGGGAGGCCGAGAAAACATCCGGTGCTCAAAGACCAGGTATAGGTGTAAAAAGCGGTCTTGGATCTGGCTCCTGCCTCGCCGGGAATGAATTTCGGTCAACTTGATATGCTGATGAATCAAATATGCGGTTGAAGTACTTGGTCTCCAAGACTGTCCCAATTAATAGTATATCCATGAAAAGTCACCCCTAGAACCATTGTTGGTTGAATTTTGTGACCGTTAAAGCTTATTGAAAGAAAATTCACCCTCTTTTAGACACAAACGCAGTTTAAAACTTGATTTGTCGAGAATTTCGCGGGAGAAGCTGGCACTCTCTCTGACAGTTACTGGTCGCCAGGTCACCTTCGTTGATGAGCCAGTTGCCCAAGTTATTGGGTTTTTGCAGTCTATACAACCTTCCAGAATCTTTCGTAGCCTTGGTGGTGTCCTTTAGATTCTTAGTTGTACGGAACGCGACGTTCGACGCGTTTAACGAAGCCACGCCTTCGCATCTGTGCACAAAAAAAATCAAAGTCTCTACCAAGTCGTCTTGGCAGTATGGAACAAAGAATTCTTTCTGATTATTCTCAGCAATCTGCCGACGATGGATGGATCCCGAGCCAATAGCGAGTAATTTAACCCCAAAAGTTACGTTCTCGTCACGGTTACTTCACTTTGTTTCATGGCTTCATATATCGGCTTATCGGTAGTAAAGAGGTTGAATACATTCAAAAAGATCCGAACATTTGCACGTATAGTATGAAAAAATATGTAGGGAACCCGAAATCCTCCGGAAGACCCCGGAGGAAGGGGTTTCTAAAAGGAAAAAATGCACGCATCAACGCAATTGCGTCGTCATATGACAGATGCGCCATGAAGCGACCAGAAACCGAAAAAAATACTCATCATGAAATGAAAAATGACTTGAGTGTCGTTATTGTCGTATGTTAGATCGCGGGGCCACGAAAACCCCTATTCCTAGCTACTAAGCATTGTGTGGAGTTGTGCAGTGCGTTTATGGAGGCGAGGATAGAATGCTTCCCTGAAGAAGGTTCACTCATACCTCTGCCGGTGCTTACAGCTCCCTCCAAGGCCACCTGTGGCCCCTTCTCTGTTGATCGAACCCTTCTGCAGATCCGCCACGGGTCATCATTACTTCCTTAGGGTGTCCCTCAACCTCTTTTGCGTTCCCATTCTGAGAGAGCGAAACGTATGGATCAAATAGAAAGTACGGGATTACTCTATACTTTACATCTAAGGCGAGGTCATAGCCCCGAATTTCGACGTGTAAGTGGAATTCCAGAAACTAAAATTCATTTCGAGCTACGTTAAAGTATATCTGCAACAGTTACCCAAGCGAAACTGCACCGTAATATCCTAAACCATAGTTGCATATGGGTTCTACAAATTCTGGACCCGCATCGACGATTTTTCTCTTTTGGAATGGAAAAATGACCAGGGCCGGAAAATAAGTGTTTTGTTGATGAAGACATTTAGAATCACTTGAGTTTCGGCATCTTTTTTCTTCAGCAAGCCAAAAAATGTCCCCGCTTGTCTGTCGCTAACTCTGAGCGTCATTTTATTATGAACTAGTACGTTCCTTGGGGCATTGTCGGTTCCAATCATACAAATGAATTCGGTTCTCCCATTATATGGGATGAGGCTTCGTGCATGAATAGTCCCCCTCAACCTCTTCCTATAACTTGGACAAAGCTCTTAATGTACGTTCCTTGCTTCAGTTATTACGCACAAATTGGAATACTTCGACCGACATACCGGTCAACTCACAGTCAGTCGAAAATCTTTACCATAAATGACCATAAGCTTCGACCCGACAGCAAATGTCCTCAGTATTTTTAGAGAACACTTACTTTGTTTCCGCTTTCTGAGCCGGTTGAAGCTCTAGCTTTCAGAGGCTAGGAGCTACATCTCCCTTCCCTCAAATTCCATACTAGTACCTTCGACATTCACTTGTATCACTCTAGGGGACTTCCTATATGTTAGTTCGAAAATAGTGCGCCCATCGCGGGCACTCTCCGTTCGAGATAATATATGTAACAGTAACGGTACAAAACTTTTTCACAAAGTCATCCCAAGAGGCTTCATTTCCCGCAATGGCCCTTGATACGGCAATTTAGAATGTTCAATCCATCCTTTCTGCATTCCCGTTAGACACAGTAGACTATACCAAAACAGGTTTGCACCTATTTCTGTTTTCTCTCATGCATTTTGCAAGAGATGTAGCCATAAGCAGAGAGCGTTGTCCGAAAATTATTCTAGTCGGCAGTTCAAATAGATCGACTATGTCATCCTATTTTAATTAAATAACTGGGTCGGCGGTGACGTCCCTGATTTGCATTACAGATGGCCATTCTGTCAGATGTTCAACTCCTATGAGAAGATATCTGTTCTGAGAAATTGTCTTCTTGAGGGAGCCTTCGGAATCCAGGGAGAATATCTCAAATAGCCTGGTGATAGGATTACTGAGAGTGGTTTTGTAATGTTGGAGTCGAGTGAACTTTTGGAAACCATTGAAACTTTTCACGACGTTATGGATGTCCTTGTACACATCCGATCACATAATTCTTCCCGTGATGAATTTTTTCGTTGTGCTAACGCCCTAATGGCGTAATTAATCATGGAAAGTCCTCAGAATCTTGTCTTTTTCTTTTTGAAGATACTGGCCGAAATTTAGCTTTTTGCAACATATATTGGTTCCATTTCCATCCTGAAATCCTTTTTGGTTTCATCTCACCCATTCTTTTGTCTCACACCAAATTTCTTGGTCCTCAGAACCGTCAGAAATCGAAAACAGATTTAAATTGATTTCGAAGTCAGCCTGTCCAACCATATCAAGGAATGTTACTTCGGCACTATTTCTCCCTGCTTCTGCGATGCTTCTTTCAGATCCTTATATCTGGAAAGAAATTATGCCGCCTGTTTGATTCCCGACTAATAAATGAGTTCGAATCGGTTTCCTGCAAACAAGTCGAGCCATTGCGACAAGCGGTGGTGAATATCTTTCTTCTTGAATGCATTTTTGAGTTCCTGTTGATCTTATATCAACTCGTTCTTCTAGTGAGAGAGGGTAGAGTCTAATTTATTTTAGCGCGACCCCCCAGCTAGGGCCTCTCCCTCGCTGACTGCATATTTTCTTTCAGCATCATTCATTGTACGACTCGCGAACTGTAATGGAATTAATTTAAGTCATCAAGTCTCTCGGATGACAGGGCGAAGAATTAGTGCTCCAAAGCGTCAGTTTCGAGCATGAAGGGTTTTTTGAATTCCGGATATGTGAGTACCGGTAGTTTCGACAATTTCTGTTATATCTCGGCAAAAATAAAAACCTTCTTACTGTGCCCCAGAAAAACTTTCCGTTCTTTGAATTTCATGTGTGTAGAGGAGCAGAATAATTAGCAAAACACTTAATAAATCATCTGTAGCACGACGATTGGTCTAGAAAGCTACGCAGCTCTGTTTTGGAAGCTGGTCTGGGAGGTTTTTTGATCGTAGAGTTCTTATGCGGGTCAATCCTAATAATTCTGCCGTCCACAACATGAAAATGTAGTTTGAAAGAGGTTTGTGCAAGGAAGCACTGACTCAGTTTGATTCTCAAATGATACCGTGGGATTCTTTCCATAACCACCCTGTTGTAGTCCAAATGACATTACAGTGTTCTTGAAAATATAACCACTTCGTCGGTATACACCCTGACGAAAAGAAGCCCCCTCAGTACCTCATTCATCATTCTTCGAAATTTTTCCGGTGCGTTCATAAGACCAAATTGTATCACTTCGAACGTGAACGGCCCTAGTCACCAGGAAAATATCCTTACCGCTTTTAATTCTTCGGAAACGGGTTTCTGTCAATATTTTTCGTATAAATCTATAGACTTAAAGTATTCCTTGAAAATTCACGAAAAAAATTCCCGAAAATTTCTGTAGGATTAAAACGCGCTGTGCACATGAAAGCTAGGCTTCCATGTCGAAAGAACGATGATAGAATCATTTGAAAACCAAATCGTTTCGATACTCCATCGAAGGATTGCGCATTTCATATTCCTATCCCAATCGAGGACATTCACAGTTTCATCGTTCTCCAGCCCTGCAAACCACTCTACTATGCAATCTACATTCTTCGCACCAATATTTATAGTCGAAAAGAGCTGACGAAGAACTTTTTTGCGTATGCGTACAGTAAACTGTCCTGAACAGCGACAAGGTTCAGATTCCTGGTGGACTATTCAGTACGCGAAGAATCCATTTAATAGCTATGGGTGATAGTGTAAGATGGATTTTTATTTATCACTGTGCCAATTTTGAAGGGAATGGAGGAACAATTTTCTATTTCTGTCACCCTGAAGCACAATTTTTTGTGAAAAACACGAGCTCTGTTCTTGACGGAGGTTTAATGTTTGTTCAGCGAAGACCGAATTGGACGTTTTTAATGATAGTTCAGTGCCAGTATAGGATATAAATCTTCTCTTGGAAACTTTCGTCGGTGGCAGATGTTTCATGATTATTATAGTGCAACAGATTATTGTTTTGAAATTGGAGGGGACATTTAAAATTTTAGTGTAAAATCATATGTTAAATAGACTCATTGTTTTCGAGGGAAGTCTACCCATGTTCACTGCACCTTCCTCGGCCAATATAGAATATTTTCATTTAATTGAGTGGGAATATCAAAAAACATTATTTAGGTATGGAAAAATGTCATTATAAAAAAACGAGATCGTAGTGCGCTTGACTCATGCAAATGTAGTGAGTCTAGGTTTATCCACAAATCAATTTATGCTCATGATTAATATCCTGTGTGGCTCTGATCTTCTCTCAGCCTTTATAATGGCAAGATTTTTTACTTGACCTGTCTTTGTCTCCTCAAAGTTGACAGACATACGTATCCATCTATCGTTGAAGCGCAGCTTGAGACCGAAGCGAAGCGTGAGCTGAATTGGCCGTAATTACTTTAATGTAAATTCATTGGGAAATTTGCTGTACTTGCGACGATTGTTACTGAAATTCTTGCTTTTGCGAGGGTTTTTGATGAAATTTTAGTTACCGGTAAAACACAGGCAGTTGATTAGCTCCTCAGCGATTTTGATGCCAAATTCAAGTTTGGCGCAGTTTTTCTTGGATTTGGATTGCTGATATATTTACAATTTGAAATTGTGCAGAATGAAAATCACAGCTGCATTAAAAATGTAGAAGATCATATAAATGCTCTCCAGGCTGCTCTGTTACCTCCTATCAGACATGAAGGGGTATCTAATGCCTCAACGCTATAGAATCATCTATGTTTTATTCTATCAATAGGTCTCCTGGATGGATTACTACTACAGATAATCTCATTTCTTTTGTTGTTTCTACAATCTTTTAGTTGCTTTTATTAAACGCGACTGTCTCGGATTTGATCAGTAAAGAGATAAATTTCAAATAGCTCAAGCGATAAGGCACGAAAATTCATTACGAATGCATAAATGATGATTAATAATTACCGATCTCTGTTCTTGGTTTTACAATTGCAGGGAAACCTTCCGAAAGGACAGTGTGCAACTCTCGAACTTTGTTCACTTACTGATTTTCCCCTGAATAAAAGATTTTACTATCATCCTTTTCCTGGTATTCCCATAAGTATAAAAGACCAAAACGTCTTTTGCATCAGGATAAATTATGGCAGCAGTAGCAAGACGTCATGAAGGTATCATTATCAAGCGCTCTTATAATTTGCTCTTGGAAAATAATGTTGAAGTTCTCATCGCTATGGATGAAAACACCTGTACAATTCCTTATCTACCCAACGTCAGTCTATCAATAGATCAGTTCGGGCAGACATTAACTATATTCGTTATCAGTTTGAAGTTTGAAATGCTGCTCGCTTTCATTGGGTACCTGGACGTCTAAGTTTTGCAAAATTGTGGGCAAACCCTGACAGCTCCCTAAACGGGGCGCTTCAACTTCTTTTCTTAGTAGGGCAGGTACCATTTGATTTCACTGATCTCAAGGCGGCCTCAAGTTCTAATGACAAATCTCTTCTGAGATAGGAATTCTCATAGTACTTCTATAAAGTTCAGTGAGAAATATATGTACAGTGGCCTGGTACAAGTGCATTGATATTTGGTATTAATGCGATCGTATGTGATACAAATGTTTTGTGTGTTACAAGTCACACAGTAACTCTTATCATAAAAAACACATTTGCCCTTTTTTCTTATTTATATAAGCAATTTTATGCTTGGCGCTAAGCGATTTGGACACTAGTTCAACAGGGGGCCCGCGATATACACAAAGTCTCCAAGTTCAACGACTGCTCTACCTTTCTTTGCTCTACATCCTTCAATTCTATTGACATAAGTTCTTTTACTCGTTTCTGTAACAGATCATGGGTATTGCGACAAACAGCGATATTTCGGCTAGCATTTCAAAGTAAAAGAGGTAGAAAGGGTATGTTGGATAGGACAAATAGAAAGGGGGCAGTCAACGCCTAGTTTCCCGTACCTTGTAGGGTCACTCAGCTTGCTGCCTTTGTCATACTAGATCTAGCTCACTAGCTGCTTCGAACGGTTGATTTACAACTTCAATGCTGGCGTACCATTGTCTCGACACATGAAAATGCACTAAAAGTGCGAAGTGGCACTATCATCACAAGTACTGATCAGTCCAAATCCACCAAGGCCTCAAACGAGCACACTGTGTTACAGTTTCTCTTTTGCTTTTTTCAGTTATTGTCCTGCGGATGTAAAAATCTTTCAGTTTCTTTTTTTCAGCTCTTCATGCTTATTATTTTCACTTTTACTATGCTGTGATACGTTCTTCTTATTAGTACAATTCACTAGTCACTCTCAATCCAACTTTACAATACTCTTTAGGCAACAAACAAGGAATGGAAATAGAGGAACTCCTCTCCGAGCAATTGGACTCCCTAACCACAGCCTATCGCCCTTAAGGGATGCACTGTTATGGTCGAGCTAGGCTCACATTCCAAATTCTTGCGCATGTCTCTGCCTTCACCTCCCGCTGACACTTACATTGTGCCACCGCAACTCACTGTTGACACGGCCGCGGCAGCGCTAATACTACCGCGACCATTCTTTCTCTACGGAGCACAGCTTCGCCCGCTACAACTGCGCACAGTCTTGACGTTCAAACCCTCCTCTGAACCTGCCCCCACCGCTGCAAAAAACGACGGCCCAGAAAAATTTCAGTTCCTGACATCAATTACGCATCCATTTCTCCGGTAGCTTCTGATGTGCACTAAATTGGCACCCAAAAAATCTAGAAGAGGACCAAATTCGGATACAGTCTCGTAATTTGCAAGATATTTTTAGTTTGCATGAGTGTGGCAAATTCATGGGTTGATGTTTTTATTTTAAGACAAGTTATAATTAATGTAAGTCATTACAAGTCCAAGGTCGTGATATGTTTCGATGGCATCTCCCTATTGAAAGTTCGAAATTGACGTCGTTGAAGCAACCCCCTGCCATCAACTACCCCATCGGCTCACCCCTTGTTTGCCCTCAACATGACCAACCTACGTCCGCCTCTCACCATCACCAATTCATCCTGAGGCCGTCGTCCTTTTAACGCTCTGGCCCTGATGGCAAATGGTCCAACCGACTATGACGATTACTGTAGAAGGTTGGACCGGGAACGCATTCGGTAGTGGGTCCCCCGTAACTGCTTCGAGCAGACAGAAGAGGCAGAGGAGGAGTAGGAGGAAGAGAAGGTAGCGGAATTGAAGGAAGAGGAGGATGAAGGGGAGGATGAAGAGGAGGACCGGGTGGACCCGTGGGAGCCACTATTGTACAACGGTGGGGGAGATCCCATGGAGAACGAATGAGAGAGTGATGGATTAAGTGTGATCTCTGACTCTTCTGACGAAGATGAAGAGAAGGGTGAAGAGGAGGATCAGGAGGATGAAGGGGAGGGAGACATGGAAAGTGCTGGAATAGTGGGGAAGGGCCCGGAAAATATGGACCGGATGGTCCCGACTCTGGAACAGGATGGGAGTATCTTCAGTAGTCTATATATTTCGCAGGAGTCAATGGAGAATTCTAAGCCGTTCTCGGATATTTATGGGGACAGCTTGGATGGGATGGATATTTCGGGGGAACTTTTCGGCTCTGATTTAGAACAATAATATATTAAGGAAGTAATCTATATATTTATTCTGATAGTATCTGCTTTTTGTCTTTCTCGTTCACACAGTTCCATTAGATGCATTTTATGGTAATTAGTGTGTTTTTTCGAGACTTTGAGGGTAGCCAAAAAGTCTATATAAGCATAATAAACTTCTTCCTCTTGTGGAGGTCAAGCAAGTAAGCAGACAACTTCGAGTCAAGTCCCAAGTAGTAGGAAGTTGAGAGTCAACTTCAGACTAAAGAAACATTTTTCATACGATGGTCACAGAGCACCAGTGGTAGACCCTGCCCCTTGCATACTTGCTTGTAGCCCTCTCAACTGTCTTCCTTACCCACTCTTTTTTGTTCGTTCAACTATACCACGGTAACACTATTGTCGCTTGCGACACCTCCTTCTTGGGGTAATTGGTTCTGAGTATCTCTGATACCAACGATTTACCTCATATCACAATTATGAGTAAATTTCTTGTTGCTTTTGCTTGGACAACTGATCCCTTTTTATCTCGCGAACTCTGCTGTGCTGTGTGTTTGCGATTCTGTGAGATGATAGTGTCTATTCGACTAGGCTAATGCCATCAATTGATTACATTGTTGTAATCCGTTGATGACATGGGTATTTGCACAACTTTCTCAACAGAATAATACTGCAGTTACTTTAAAGCATCTTTGTTCATCAGCCTGTCTATCATCCGCAACGCCAGTCCCGCTGTGGATGCCTTCGACGCTCTATAGAAGTCTTGCTACCAGGTGCTGCAGGGCATTGCTCCCTCTGACGCCGGGCTCGAGGAGTGTGGAGATTTGGACGTACAAGAGGTAATCGATGGTTGAACTGATGGTTGAAGCTTCCGGTGAACAGACCGGAGCTTCCGACCATGGTTTATATAGAAGAAGTACTCAACACCAGCAGAGATAAATTGTAAGCAAATGGTACTGAATTCAAAGGTATTCTAGAAAAAGCGACCCCAGAGGTATCAAACTACAAGGGTTTGAAGGCTCATGTAGCAGCCATCAGTGTAACCGACAGTAATAAACATCATGGCAAAGTCTAATTGGTCCAATTGGCAAGGAGGCATAAAGCGCTTGCTGATTGGTGGGTCCGATATGTTTCGAGAACCACGCGAGATAACCACGATGGCCCCATGTCATTGGCTTGGTACAAAGAGGTATGATCTTGTGTTTTACACTGGTGCGTGGGTACAGTGCACAAGTTGCACTGATGTCATCCTACAGTGTTCCTTGATACCGGTCACTGGAGGCCAGGGTATTTGGTGATTTATGGGCATAATCGCAACAAGGAGAGAGTGCCGGGCGGCTTTGGAGAGGTCTGCAACAAACAACCGTGTTCGCGAGTCGTTTCATATGCACAGCGCAGCGCGTGGTTACCGTACTAATCCAGAAGTGCCGTGCATACCCTCTTGTGGAATTTTGATGCGGAAGGGAACAGTGGTGTCCCGAAATAGAACTGTAACCATGTCTCATAATTGCGGTCCGAGATTTAGTTGCCTAGTCCTGGAGCTGGTTGGTATGAAAGCCAGTCCTTGCAATCTTCCACTGACAACGAGGCTCCGAATGCCGCGGTCTTCTTATCCCACTTTGGCATGGTGTCAAAGGCCTTTTACTCAACTGTGCGAGCGAGTTGCTTTTGCCCAAACTGCTGCCTTGAGTCTATAGCCGTGAACTGGACAACCTTCTCGGGTTCAACTTGCTCTTCCACCAGTCATGAGCCCGAACTGCGGATGTATAAGATTGGAGAGCAGTATTCGGTAGCACAAGGAGAAAAGTAGAGAGCTCAGGGCACATGAGAGGGACACGGAGGAAAGATAGGCCGCCGCCGCAGTCAGCTTAGCGGAGCGGAGTCTGATGCCAAATATTGGCTTGCGGCGCTGAAAGGGCGCAATAGGAAGTTTTAATTCCCGAGAAGTGTCGGCGTCAAGAACCCCGCCCACCATCCGCCGTAGCCTATCTCCGACAGCGGTGTCGAATTCCGCAGCTCCCTTGAGAGTGCAATTTGGGAGAACTACACGTAATAGGTAGTTGATCCGACATACACCGAAGCATGTCCGCAGTAGGTGGAGAGCAACATGAGCATCCTCCATGGTTAAGAGGGATTTGAGGAGAGGCTGTAACGAAGTGATGTGCGTTTTGAACTAGAGCTCCATGATTAGGTCCAACCCGATGGGAGCGCGGAGCGCTTTTGTCCCGTCGTAATAGTTCTGCCGAAGCCCATATGGGAGAGAGTGCTGACCAAGTAGGGTCGGGATGGTTGGCCACCAGCCGTCACACTTATCGATGCGTAGGTCTAAACCCAAACTGCGCACCTCCGGGAGGAAAGGAACTGTAGTGGCGTTCGAGTGGCTTCATGGGTACCAACTGCAGTATATACCTATCGCCAAGTACCACATATGTAGGAGTAGGGAAGGCCCGCCAGTGGTGTCGCCCACATTTTCCATGCAGATTTGAGTTCCCGCGTCATTTCTTGCAGCGCAAGGGAGATTTCAAGCGGACCCGGCGGATCCCTATGGTGCATGCCAGCCACACTCCGAAGCATATTATCCCCACACCATAGGTGACCCCGGTTTACCGCGTACGCGAAACGGACCCAAGGGAAGAGCTCCAGGAATCGCTTTTCGACCTCTGTCAAAAACGCACTGTGGCGGACCAACTTAAAAGCGTTTTGAAGTTCATCGGTTAACAGTGCATACTCCGCCGATTCACCCTGCTCCTCGTAAAGTCTCCGTACAGCGTGGACAACTAGCTCAGATCCTCTTGACGTCTATACTCCCAACTGTAACCACCGAAATGCGAAGAACAGTCGTTCAAAGAATATTTTAAAATTACTTTCTTTTGTTTTTAGAAAATGTTATCAATTGAGTACATATTTAATCAAATAATGACAATCATCAATTTATAGCACTTGTATAACATATGGAGAACCATGGTTTGCCTCCGTCTTGATGTCCCATCTTCTCTGGCACACAACCCTGCACCTATTGCGCCGCCGCCCACTTCCGCGCTGTCCCCACCCTGGATCCATACGGACACCATGCCTCTGTCTGTCCCTGCGCCGACGGCTCCATTCGGTGCCACAATTGTGTTCGCGACCGCCTCATTTCCGAGGTATCACGCTTATCAATTGGGATTCGCCCTGTCCGGGAATGGACCTTCCCGCAAGACTTGCCCCGACCCTCCAACTCCCGCCGCCGCCTCGACATCTACATCGATGATGTCCAGTTCTCTCCCGTCCCGCAGGGCTACGACGTCACTGTCATCAGCCCCCACTCCGCTCCATACGCCCAACAGCGGATTCACACGCCCCTCGCTGCCCTTACTGCATCTGAGCGCGCAAAATCTCCCCGCTATGGCCACCTCTGCGCCGATCTACGAATCGACTTCCACCCGATGGCTTTCGATATATACGGGTCTGCCGGTCCCGGTGCCGAACGAGGTCTATCCAGAATTGCTGAGTACATCGCACTACGTAAAGGCAGTAGTCCTGCCTTCGAGCGCGATCGCTTGTTCACGATTATCAGTTCGCTCGTACAACAACGAACTTCTGTCGCGATCAACCGACGACTACTCGACCGTTCCTGGCTCGGATAGATTTTTCCCCTTTTGAGGGCCGCTAGCCCCCCCTTTTCTGCTTGGTAAAGTCTTCTTCTTCTTCTTCTTCTTGTCTAATAGACTCCAGAATCGCACAGACACTCACTAAGTGTGGGCTTAAGCGGATCTGTCCTGATTTCCACCCTCTAGCGGGTTTGTAACTACCACATATCATAATCAACACCACTAAGAGATAATTTGGATCGTACGGTATACGTTTTCAGCCACTGTAACAGATACAATTGATCATCCAGTCGTTATCCATTCGAATACGAAATTAACTGCCCTCACTAGAAATGCAGTCGATTTCCAGTCAGCAGTCGACTAGACAAGGTCTGCAACCATGTTGGCAGTCACTTGGACAGTCAATGGTATATTTGTCGAGGAAGTCTTTACATGACTGCCTGTCGACTGGTTGATTCTGATTCCAGTCGTATAGTAGTCGAAAATCAACTGCGAATTTGTTTGGGCGATAATTGTTTACAGTCCCTTGGTGCTACCTATTAAACTGCGTGATTGGACTACTGAATTAGCTCTACCGCCAACAGAACGTAAAATATTCGTGCACAAATTTGGATCCTAAGAGCCATTTGCAGAATTGTAAATGACCTCAAATTTGCATCTGCGAGCTAGGTGCAGTACTTTACGTGGTTCTGGGCCACATATTGTGAACATTGCACTAAAAAACATTGCAATAAGCCCAAATATCGGGCTGAAAAGCACCTCGGAGGCTACTTTGTATTTCTGTTTAATATTTTTAGTACTATCTACCGCATTTTTATATTTCTGAGTTTTCAATGTAAAGAATGGTAGGGATGAATGCGGTCCAGGCCTGAAGAAGCAAATAATAAATCAAAACTCAAACATCTCAACCCCCAGCACCGCAACATCCCAAACACTACCATCACCAAAAAATGACCTATTCTTGTTTGTTCTCCTCAAAGCAGTGGTTTCCCTTCTCTCCTTGGGCTTTCGATGTTTATACAGGAATTCAAGGGAGCAATACCCATTATACTGCAGGCTTCTCTATTCTCTTTGGACTACCGGTGCTTAGCGAAGTTCAAGGGACAATACCTTCAATGACTGCTAAATTGGAAACTCCCCTGGTACTCGCAGGGGATGGTCGAAGACCTGCGGAACCAATAAGGACGCAGTAAGACCACCGCCTACTACGGATTGAGTCAGTGGGAACGAATGACAGGTTTAGTTAGTAGAGGTAGGAAACAGACGGGGGTTAAATAAGGTTAGAAAAAAGACGAAAAACACAAAAGATAAAAGAAAACATGGAAAACAAAAGAAACGAAAGAAAAGAGAAAAAGAGAAACAGGATCAAAACAAAACCATTAAACAAATGAACTCGTCCAGCAATCGGTACTATTAGTATTGGCAAAGCTATACGACATTAGTACATCACTTTATTACGGACAGAGGACTCCCAACCTTTCCATTACTCACAGTAAACCAACCCAAAGAAAAACCGCACGGGCAGCCATTCCGATTGCTGATGCGCAGCGAACATTGTTCGCTCGTCACGCGGCGAGACTCGTCCAGAATAACGCCAGTTGTTTGTTGGAAGGAGTTTTGAGCGACGCTTAGGCCGCAACTTGAAATTGTGTATACAGTGTATTCCAGAGAACCTCCGTTCTGAGGGTGTGTACAGTAAGTGATTACCCTTTTTACAGTAGTCCTAGTCTGCGATTGCTCTTAGCAGGAAAATTACATATACCAACACATTCAAGTAAACCCAAAGAGATTCTTTATTACGGGATTGATCGTTTAACCACAGACATATGCAGGTGGAAAATCGAAAGTCCTGAGTACCCCACAGTAACCAACCTAAAAGAATTAGGTTTGAATATGGAGGCTAAACTCAGCATGTTGTGAGGCGCGACATATTACAGACGCAGCACACGTCGACCAAATCGCTTAAGCTGCTGATAAAGCCGAATCTTCACTCCTCCCGTCGAACTTCCGCTGCGAGTTGCGACAACGGCCGCGTATTCATCGATTACCTTCGACGACGTCGCAAACGGCGATCCAAGCGAATCGAACTGTAACGGCACAAAATTCCATCCCAATTTCGATAGTTCTGGCAGGGCTTCACCGGGGATGGCAGCTACTTTGCTGGCAAGCACCATATCTTTCTGCTTTTCCGCTGCATTGTCAACGTAGCGCGCCTCGCGCGCTCCAACGGACATGAACCACTCTTGGAATGGCGATGTTACTGTGACGTCGTACGCCACCGGGAGGGGCAGCAAGGTGTTGATCTCTTCCGACCTCGGGCACACTAGAATGCCGACAGGCCGTGCATTCAGACCGGGAAGTAAGTATTTAACCTCATTTTGGGCGCCGACTCCTGCCTTCGACACTTGCCGGCCAAATATTCTCACTACGGCATTGTGGCGTTTAGTTCATCACAGGCATTTCTTAAAAAAATCCACTGCATGTTCACCTCGGATGTCCATGGGCCTGTTGCACTCCACGCATTGCAGCGGCACAGTGTCGGCAAAAACGAGAATTCCCAGGTGGCGGCGTAGCATCACTGACTATATCTTATTATAGCTTTGGCTGAACGCAGACGAACGTGCGGTGAGAAATGCTGCGACAGGCGTCTCTAAGTATGCCTGGCGGCGGATCCTTCGCCGAATATCAGCTTCCGTATGCATCGCGGTGCTTGGAAACCTCTCCCATTCGTCTTCTTTCCAGAATACCTTTGCTGTCGACATGCACCAGGCTCAATGCAAAATGCTGTGTGTATTCTCGGGCTTGTTCGCAAGACTGGCCGCTGTCATTGTTTCTGGGAGACCCATTTCCGTCAGAGAAGCTTGGGTGGAGTCGTCGAACAAACTCGAGAAGGTGGCTATCAGCGTGTGCAGAGCTTTGTGCACCGTGCTGGGCTACGCCAGGATCACCGGGGCATCTCACTTGTTCAGAGTCGATGATGCTGGCCGCACACGACGCTGAATTCAGCGTTGCCACGGGTGTGAAACCGTGGCCTCCGAGGCGCAACGGAAGAGCCACTTACAGGCGGACTGCACTTGTCATCGGCACTTTGCTTGACCGCGAGTAATATTCCATCTGTTCTTGGTCAAATCTCATTGCAAGGACGCTTGTTGCACTCGGCGGTGTTAGCTTCATCACATGATGTAGCTTGCATGCCGAGGCACATCATCACGGGTATCCGCTGCAGGGTCCGACTATATTTAGTTCATACGAACTGTATTTAAACTACAGTTCAAAATGGAGACCTTTAATTTACCGTAATGTAGCGAAGAGATAACCGGGTGATCCGCATCGGCCATGGGAAAGGAAAATTTTGGGTTATTCTAATGCATGGAAGATGTAGTCGGCTATGCAGTATCCACGCGGCCAATGTGTTATGCGGGATGAATCGTCGCTGATGGGTAACACTACGGCACAGGGGAAAAAATTGGGTGTTTTAATGATTGAAAAATAGGTTAGATGGTGCAACACTTCAGGGAATGACATTACTTTCCAAATATAACAGTACGTAAATTAAATTTTTCCCTCCGATTGTGCAACTAATTGACAGATGAGTAAATTATTTGAATTTCAACCGACCCCATCTTCTATACTGCACTGTATTGTACAGTACAGTACGTACCAGGACACAATCGCGCTTACGAAGGGGGGATCTTTAATCATTACTTGCCTTGAGCGTCACTTTTCTTGAAAACATGGCTACTCTCGCTTGATGTGCAAAGGTCCTCATCCATTTCACCCTGAAGGTTTACAGTACAGAAGTGTGCTTTCGCGATATGGATCTTTACGTCAAGTGTGTTTTGACCCACCCGAAGGCTGGATATAGTTCATCGAAAGTAGAGTTCGAATTTTCTACTCGGACAGCGCGGCTTGTGCTAGCAGGAGGAGATCTTTTGGTCGACCATGACACTTCCACTAATGCCGTTCGTTCTTCCATCAGAACCTCTGGGCTCGTTGAAAAGCTTGTTTACGTTGGAGGTAGCGCGACATTCTTGGTGTTTACGGAGAATGGACGCGTCGCATCATACACTGAGGGCTTGAATAATCTTTCTTTCGTGCAGGAAAGAGAAATTAGTGATGCAGAAAGACCTGTCACTTTCGTTGCTGGATCCCGAGGTGGCCATTACGCAGTCTTCTGCAAATCTGAAAGCTCTAACTTATGGTGCTTGCCGGTCACTGAGGCTGGTGCTCTCCAGGCCCCGTACAAGCTTCGTAGTGATATTGAAGGCGACCAAGGGAATGTGAACTTTGTGGGCGGAGTTGTCGCAAAAGTACGGGGCAAAGTTGCAACGAAGCCCAAATCTCGTAGTTGTCCCATAGTGGCAATAACCACGCACGACTCCTTGCCAATAGCCTCAGCAGCCTATGAAAACGGAATCATTCGCGTTTGGGATCTAGAACGGAAGGAGCAGCGCAGTCATTTCGACGCTCAGTTGCTCATCGCGGAAACATTCGTAGATATTGCAATGCACCCATTTAATCCAGTGGTTGTCGCCTGCACAACTCAAGGAAGAATCATGACGTTCTACGCGAAGAACATCCCTTTCAAGCGCGGCAACGTCCCATTACTAGCAAGCTCAAAGACCCGCGATCGAAATCGTCGATTCCAAGCAATGTGCTTTCTGCCGGGCAATCCTTCTTATCTTCTCTTGTTAACTGCATCTCGCCGAGTCGTTGTGAGAATAATTGAGAAGGGTAGCATAATAGTGAACAGCGGCCGTTTTCAGAAAGCGTCTAGACCACTTGAACTACGCTCGTCATCGACAAGTGCAACTGTTGTATCTGACATGCCCAGCATCGAAGTACAGACAGTTCAAGATGAGGTCAGATTCAACAAGATAACTTGCGAGCCGGCCTTTGGGTTAATGGCGGCGTCTACGGAGGGCAGTGGTGATGTCGTTGTACTTCAAAATCGGGCTAATAGTCTCCCGGAGATACGGAGACCTGTATGCTGTGGACTCGATACTGCCATTTCTGAAGGTCAGGGCAGTGTGTGGCAAGGATCGGCTTTTGATCGCGGCGGACTCAATCATCGCTTTTAACGGGGTATTATTCTCCTATGCTCTTTGTAATGAAACGACTACTGTCCTCTGCACTCTTCCACTGGAGACATCAAGAGGGTCGAGGTTGCCCGCGATGATAACGGGTATTGTGAAGCTGCCTTGATCTTTCTACTCGGTGACGATGGGGTCACACAGGGCAACGACTATGGAGAATATGAGAGCCCAAACAAGTATGTCTTATGTACGAGAACAAATGAAGGTGAGACTTGGAAGGTATCGGAACCACAGGAAGGGCGCTCAGGGTGCTTCTTGAATTATCAGGGATGTCACGACCAAACCGCAGTTTTAGATAGCTCCGGAAAAGTTCTTTCGTTGGTAGCATTTGCAGGGTCTGCACAAAAGAAAGCACTAAGCTCCAGCCGGTCTCGACGTCGGATACAGCGAATCAAATTCGAGAATCGGAAACTGAATGCCGTGTTCCGGAGTCCGTTTGCTGGCTGGAATGCCCTTATTTGTCACGACTCCGAGTCTGCTGAGCTGTGTATTTCGCGGAATGCGTGTCGTCAGAAGGAACAATCTGCGGATCAATTTGACCACCGGGTAATAGCGGAGGATTACGCGATAGACGACGAAATAGTGATGGCATTACTAGAAAAAGAAGTGGTAATTGATATCAGATGGCAAAGTCTTCCATACGGGAGAAGCGGCAAAGAGTACTTTGGAGCAATAATGACAGATCGGCGGATATACTTCGTGAGAGACATTATGCAACCCATATCAAGATTCGAGTTCCACAGCATAGAGCGTGCTGCAGTATCATTTTCGACGCCGTCATTCTCGTGGGTCGGGCCGACGGTAATGGTGGTCTTTGGTAACTCATTAATTTCAGTAACAGTGGACGGTCGCACTGATCGGATCGCTGGCATAAGCAAAGGGGAAAACGCCTCTGTACTAGTTGCCGCTCTTCCGGACAGAATCATCTATGCACGACCGTCTCCAGACCACGCCCTGAACACGCTCTCGGTATCCTCTCGTCCATTCGGCCAATTATCAGGGCTCATGAGGGGGGTTTTAGCGCTTCACTCGACAGGCAGTCGGTATCTGCCTAACATTGATGAAGTTGAGAAGTCTTGCAATCTTACGATGTTTCGCAAGGTTCTGAAGAGCTCATGAAAATATTGATCAAAAATGAGCTAGCCCCAATCGCGTACTTGCTGCTTGTTTCAGAGCACGGCAAATTCAGTATATCGCCATTGAGAAGAGCTACCTTGTTGGGTCGTTTGGGAGACATCCGCCAAGCAGTGTCTATTGCGGAGTTGGAATTTGGACTCTTACCAAAATCCGATTCATTCCATGAGGGGACTGATTTATATCGACTTTTGCAAAGACTCATGAACATGTCCTTTGCGAATGGAGATTTCATCAGTGCGCAGCAGTGCTCCCGCCTGCTCGGCAAAAAGGGGACCTTGTCATCGTTTGTGGATGTCGAGGGCGGTTATGCCGCAGTGATGTCCGTCTTGAGCCACGCAAGAGCAGCTGGAGATCACGAACTGGTAAAAGTGCTAACACTTGTAGCAGAGAGAAGTTCGGCGAGCACTGTTGCCTCAGACTCTCCTTAATCCCATCACAGCGTGAGCTTCACACGATTCGCCGCGCTATTCAGGCTGTAGACATGTCTGCAATTCCTCTAGGGACAACGGATATATCTAAAGCGTGTGTTCGATATGCTCCTACAGGAGACAGTCAAGCCGAGATTGATGCAAGGCAACCTCCCGTAGAACTTGAAAGGGCAACGCCCAAGAGTATCAGCGATCGTTTGGAAATGATTAATCGGGGTGTTTCATTTGAGCCTTCGAAGAACCAAGGTGGGTACTTAGAGTTAGAGGCCGAGATTGACGAGTACGATGCTAGTCAGACTGAGTCAGAAATGATGACCCGTCGGGGAACAGATTCGGCAGGTGCTGGGCTAGAAAAAGTGAGGGACTCCTCGGATGAAGAAGACTTGTTCGATACAGGCGGAAATTCAGGTCAGGATGCCAGCGAAAGGCCTGAAGAAAGCGCCAAGACTACTGCTCTAACTGAGATGGAGGCCGCCCGATTGACGCAAAGTATTCAGGACCAGAAGACGAGAAATGAACGGGAGTAGCAGAGGGTCGGGAAGAAATGTGGGCACTGGTTGAGGCGCAGCACAACGCGGACGGTGGAGAGGAGAAAGTGCCTATGGTGCGCGTGAGAGACATGCGCGAGAGAGGGATGCAAAAGTTCGGGGAAGGTCGTTTTTCGACGGCACAGCGGCACTTTGAGTCAGCACTAAAAACTATGCATCGAAGTGGACTGGACGCGTTTACCAAGCCGATTGAGATAGTCCATGATCTTGTTTACTACAAGTTGGCGTCCCAGGTGAAAACAGCAATGGAAGAAATCAGAACTAGTCCCCATGCCAACACTGCTGCCGGTAGGATCACTTATTTGCAGCTAGCCACGGCGTTGACGAGTGTCCCGATGCAAGCGCAGCACCGATTAGATGCGCTCGTAGATGCGACAGATGCAAACATGATAGTGAATAACTTTGGAAGCGCGGCGCAAGCTATGCATATGATCAAGACCATAGGAGTACCAGAGGAACTAAGATTGTCGTTGCGAAGCAAGTACGCTGTATGTTCCGCGAGAGGTTTCACTGATGCCCAACCTCAGAACCTGCCGTTGCGACTTTGCTTCCTCACATTACGAGTGTTGCCAATTGGAGTGAGAGAATTTTCATGTAACGTGTGTCCAGCTCGTTTCTTGGTGGACTCAGGCGCCCGGGTCGGCGAGACTTGTCCAAGCTGCCGAATTGGTCAGGTAGGTGTTCAGCGATGGAAAGCAATTTCGCTGCAGTAATCACCTGCTGTAGCCTGCCTCGGAAGAAACGGCTTGAGCCTTTCTGAGGGTGCATGTGATCTGCCGTGCGGCAGGTGATGAACGGAGATACATTTTGTCAACCTCGATGTTGTGTAGCACGTATGTACGAAATTGACAAGTTAGTTTAGATGATCTGAAGTCCATATCTCAATAACGTCTGTGCATACAATTCCTTACCTCTTCCATACAAAACACCAGCATCAACACAAACAACTCCCGACACCATCGCAATCACCACTATGTCGCCGGCTAAGTACGCCTACATTGCGGCAGGGGCTTCTGTGACTGCCCCTGATCTCACAAGCCAGACTTGAAAGTTCCCCCCGCTTCCATCCCGGATCTCGAGTCCATCGCCCCCGCCCACGAGTCCGCCCTGTCTCTCTTACAGGTGCGCACGACCGCTGCCGACCTCACCTTCCGCTCCAACCCCCGCCGCAAGGAGGCTGAGCGCATTGTTGCCGCAGTCTGCCCGATCCAAGCCCTCTACCCCCGCACCTAGTCGCCGTCCCAGTCCACTTAGGAAAGTGATCACATGTGGCATCACTCCCTCCGCCGACCCCCACCAAGCCTTAGGGTGCAACTCACTCGCTGGTAGATACGGCAGCGGACAACACCGGGTGTCGAGAGACACTTGGACGCGATCCGCGGAACTAACTCCTGAATAAAAGCTATCATACCGGGGCAAGGGGCAACCAAAGCATCAAACGCTAGGGGTCTAATCGTAAAGTTAGGCGTGCTTGGCGCAGAAGATGAGTGAGATGAGAGAGCGGGGAGGCGTCGGGCGAGGTTGCGATCCAGAGTTGTAACCTTGCCGCGGGCCGCCACGTTTGGAGCGCCACCGACAACCTGGGTCGCCTTCGTACGAACTGCGGCCTGAACGTCCAGACAAGAGCCACCCAGGGAAATGAAACCGATTTTTTTCCCGTGCTGGGAACCGCAATCACAATTCCACCCTTCCACTCTAAATACAACCAAAGTGCATCTCTTGAAAAGCAAAGCGGCAGCATTAACATTTTTGTCCGCCACAAGCCGAGTCCAGCTAAAGCTAGAAGTCACGTCCATCTTCTCAAAACCACTGAGACGCATTTCCTGGACGAAGTTTTCACTGACTAGCATACCCTTCCCAACTGATCTCACCAACATTCGTCCTTCATGCTCCCTTCCGGTGAACGCTACAGCAGCTATGTCTTCCCCTCTCCACACTACGGCCAGAAACGTTTCCTTCCTTTCATCATCAGGGTTCGAGTATATCTCAGTATCCAGATCCATCGATTCAAATTCTACTTCTTCCCCTATTTCCGAAAGAATTCTCCTGCTTAGCAACAAATCCACAGATGCGTTCCAGTTCTCGTCCAATTGAACACTCTTTTCCTCAAAACCATGTAATCTGAAGTCATCATGAAAGTCGTACAGAGTCAGCTGCCAAGGGAGATTGACCACCACATTTTTCCATCTTGGTCCTACCAAAGTCTCAAGCTTTCGAATGCTTTTCTCAATCACTCGGAGCTTATCATCACGATACAAGTCGCCCAATACGCTCGATGAAGCTAGGACACCATTTAATCCCGCCAAAATCTCCGGATCAATATAATCCTCTACTCCTGATGTCATGATTACTAATTTTCCGTCATCCGCTACGAAGTGGGCTCCTCCCGTCGCCATACCCAGTCTTCGTTCCGCCGTCAACCAAAACCTGTTCACAAGGGTTGGTGTCTGCTTCGAGTTGACGATATATACAACCATTTGACTGTACGGGGCAAGTCCAACCTTTTCCCATTCATCACTTAAGCCACTCTTCAACTTGGAAAGTCTTGTATCTGTCCAGAATCGAACAAATCTCGCCCCATAAAATCGCATGAGATTCCTAAGGTGCGCTGTCTCTTCATTCCAAACTGACCTAGGCATACGGTTGCTCTGACCTTCTATGTGATGTTTGTAGCTAATGGCGATACAGATTGTTGTCCTTTCTATCCCCTGACAGCGAGACTGTTCTACCTTCTCGTAGCAAAAGAGTTGCTCGTAGACGCCATCGCCGTCAAGCTCATCTATTTCGAATGGAGAGGACAACACCTGCTCTGTCTCATCAGCAATTTCCATGTCTAACCGGACTAGAATACTCGCAGGTATGCAGTTCAAGTCAAGCAGTCTATGTAAGTACCTAGCCTCGTTTTTCTTGCCAGCAAGACTTGGTTCTCTGCAGGTCAGACCATGCAGTTTTCTCGTTCTAGGGCGATACGTGATTGCAAAAAGCTTTGATTCCAACCATAACCCGTGAGCCCGCACAAACCACTTCCAAAACACTCGTCGCCAAGTAACTGGTACATGTGAAATGTTGTCATCCACCCGCATTCCCTTGCCACCTTCAAACCAGATTAGACTACAGTTGAAGTCTTCCGGGCCGTTGCCAAGATACCTTCTGTACGCGAAATGCCTTTCATACCAATCATCCCAATTCCTTTCATTCAACACGAGCCTTCCGTCGTCCCGGATCATAGGAGAGTATTTGACACCAAATGAAGCGCCAGCTCCCCTTCCCTCGTAACCACGGTTTTCGCTCCAGCGTCCAACCAGTCGGACAACCTTGACTTTCTTGCGAAAAGTTGATTTAGAAAAGACTTATTTTTGGGCCAGGTATCCAGGACAGATTTTAAAAGGATTGCCCAGACGACTGAAGGATTCATACCTGAAATGTTTGCCGCTTCCTGAATATCTGCCACTCGTACCTTGGAATAAAGCGCAGGTCTACTCTTGCGCCCAAAGTTGAAGCAAAACGGACGTTTCATATGCACGGCGGTGACAAAGACGGAGGAAGCAAGCGCAATGGTACCCGCGCTGAAGAAGAGTCGAGTAGCGAGCAGGGTGAGGGAGGCGGTCATAAAGAAAACGATGGCAACTACAGCAAAACATGTGAGAGAGTCAAAAACGTAGACAACGGCGGTACCATTTTGGACCTCTGCCTTGTTGGCTAGGTGATGGTCGAGATCGCGCTGCCTCAAGGCGACATGAATCCGATCTTCATGGGCGCCGTGGACCCAGGCGGACTTTGTACGGATATAAGCCAAGGATGAGATGATAAGCGCCGAGATGCTTCGAAATTCTGCTTGTTCTGCGGTAAGGTGGCATTCGTAGACAATCGGATCCAGCTTCACTTGTTCGCCGTCATAATTTGGATCTCCTTCTATGACCCATCTTTCAAATTCGCGGGCCTCTTCATTTGTCTCAGGACGCAGTGAGATCTGTCCCGCACTGAGTAGATTAAACGCGATCCAGTCGAAGAGATCTGGGGTAGTAAATGCCTGTTTTTCTCTGCGGACACGAGACCGGTGTGATGGGACTTGGTTGCCATCCCTCTCAAGGACAAGTTCAACCCGGATAAAGTGGTCAAGATTGTCCACGCGATGCAAGCAGTCGTTGCCATACAGCGCATGGAAAGTTTTGTTGTGAGCCAAATGACGGGACTTGAGGTAGACGTGAGGATCGGAGAAGATGGGAGAATATGGAGCGCTTCGTAAGGTAACATTGTCGTTTTCTGAATGGTCGTATACACCTTTCGAGACAAGAAAGGAAAGTTTGCCAATGCAATGACATGGTACGGGGTTCGAGTAGAAGTTTCGACGATGAGGAAATCGGTCCAAGATGTTTTCTCCAGATCTAGCATGCGGTTGGCGTTGTCAAGTGCAAGCGCAGTGTTGTCAGGGCCAACGGAACCACCAACGTCCTCAACAACTCGATGCACATGTGCACACAGGTCCTCAAACGAATAGCACCGTCTCAAGTCCATCTCGAAATGGTGCAATCTGCTTGGCTGTTCTATTGCGTATACACATCTCTGCGTACAGTAATTCTAGTTTGCCTTCCCAACAGATCTGCTGTTCTCCGAGGTAAACTCGGTCATTGGTTACCGATTTTTTTGTGACATGAGGGGTACTTTTGCACGTCGTTTCTCAGATTTTGCGGAATTGCCTCGGCGGTTGCACCATCAGATTCCGTCAGAGGGAAACTGATCTGTAGACCTGCCGTCCTGCACGTGGGAAGGAGCAGTGAATTTGGAGAAACTGCAGTAATGGAATCTTCGATGGCACACTTGCCGGCAGTGTCCTTGACAAAGACGTATTGAGCAACCTTCAGCTGCCCTTAAGCCCATCGAGAAAAAAAAACACTTTGCGTTTTAAGTCTCACCCTCGCCATGGATATCGAAGCGGCAACTTTTCTCGCTTCAAGTGCTGCGTCGAGCAATGTCTGTGCTCGTGTCTTGCCAACCCTAATGGAGCCTCACGACGTATTCCGATGCCAGCGACGCGTTTTTCGCCTGGAATTCTCTTTGCTGCCCGTCAGACAGACCACCATATTCAGCAGTTTCTGATCAAATAATCCCCCTACACAAAAATCCTGGCAATCGCTGTCCATGTGGCGCTCATGAAGATATTACCCAAGTTGACAATCGTATGAGCGCTTTCTGAGCATCATTGAAACTTCAAGGCTCCCTGTCCCAGATTTGAAAACACAAATCCCGAGCAAACAGTTTTCTTGCAGTATTTCTGCAAGGTGCCTACATTCGCAACAGGAAACCCGATCCCGAGACAGTAATACCCCGAAACTTTGGCATTGTCAGTTCGGAAGAGAGCCTATCGTCCGGGTTGACGACCAAGTCACCCTGTTAGGAAGCTAACTCATCCATGCGACAAGGCATCGTGTCATAGAGCCTCGACCTGCCGCATTCTACAGGGCAAGGCCTGATATCAGAGCAACATGAGCCACATATTATACGGACTATTTTGACGGTACACCCGCTGCCACTCCACGATTCGAAGCTTCAACCCTCTCAATAGCCTTAATGCCGCCATGTTTGACAAGTACAGAAGGCACCAAGGTTTTATTTCTCCATCGCTCCATAGGACAAGGCTCCTCAGCACCCTTTAACGATGGCATCCGGACGCATTTTCTCACGTCCTGGCAAAAGCCGTCGCGAATAGAGCCATGGAGCATTTCTCGAGGGCGAGATCAATTCTTTTGCAGCGGCATACCGCGCTAGTGGTCTCCTCTGACGCGGCATGTCTGTTGTTCGGTTTCCCCCGTCTTTCTAGACAGAATGAAAACATCTCCTACCCTCCTCGTTACATACCGACTACCTCTAATATTCCTGCGGTTCTCAGCCTTCCGAACTCTCGCAGTAAACACACTCCCTATTTACCCCTTTTGGAATCATGATTGTCCGATACACCGATACATCTAAAGGACAACCGTTGGGGTGTTCTCCATGGGAAAATCGCCCTACGGATTTACCACTCGTGCCCTCACCCCCAATCTTCCCTGCCCGCAGCCCGCTCTTCATGTCCGCCGCACCTCTGCTTCTTTGAAATAGAATCTCCCGCTTAATCTCCGCACAGATCGTAGCTAACCCGACCGTCGCATTTTCTTCGTCGTTCTTCAACTCCCCCACCCCTGTGCATCCTGCACTTTCCATGAAGGTGTCCAAGCCTCCTCGCAGCTGTGTCCGTTAGAAACCGCCCCGAAGCCCATGTTATCATTCTAAGCTTCGGATGCTTGGCTGTCGTTCCACATTCAAGCACCCAAACTTACCTCCCGATCATTCTCCACGCCCTCTCCATGCTCTTCTGCACCTCCCGGACATTCAAATGTCCAAAGTTTCACTCCCTTCGCTTGCCGCTGCGAATCGATCAACCGACCCCAATCTCCTCTATGGCCCACTTGCCATCCCTAACTTCACCCTCTAGCTCCTTGTCTTCGACTCCCCTGGTGCCTCATCCAACGCCAACATTCGCATCGACACTGAATCGCTACCGCTTATCCCTCGACCACCCCTGCCGTCCATAGCAGACCCCAAGAACCCTTTTCCCAAAAAATGAGTAAGCTGCACCATTTGTGTGCTTTGGCGTGAAGTTTCAACCTATGTCATAGGCTTCATGGCGTTAGACATCCTCCCCGCCGGCTTGTTCCATATGCCCCGCCTCTACCACTTGAATCCTGTGACATGAAAAGCCCTTATGGTAGCTGGTGAGGGGTATCGCCAAGCCTCCAACAGCACCGCAACGCACCAATCCCACCATGGGCTTTGCTGGATCGCGATTCCAGCATTTAAGGAACCATTGCCCTCCCCTATTTACCTTTACCACCCCCATCGCCCGTCTCCTCTTATTCTCCCGTCTCCCCGTCCAATGCCTCAGGTCGCCTCATCGTTGAAATCATCCTTGCTGTCGCACACCCCTTCTTTACGTGTACTGCTTCAGTCCGGCGCAGTATCCGTCCACGCCTTATCTCTATTTTGGTGTCGTCTCGTCTATGCCGATGCCTGTCATATGTCGGGCTTCTCCGCAAATGGCTAACATGGCATGCTGACATATCCGGCTAGCTCCATCTGTGACATCAGTTGACTCGGTGCAATCTCTCTCATGAGTCTGTTGAGTGAAGTGACAAAAAGTACTAGACTTTGGCACACACGTCTTCGCCTTTAATCGAAAATACCGCACAGCAAAATTCTCATCCTAGCACAATACTGTACAGTACAGTACAGTACAGTACTATTCAATACTGTACAGTACAACTGTTCTGTACAATGAATGGGTCAGTGGGGGAATGTGGGGTGCTTTAATATTTGAAAGATAGGGTCGGTAGTGGCCAGCGACCGTTCCAAATTCCGCTTTCCTGTCTCTTGACAGAATGACTCCTGCTTCTTCCGAGTCAACCGGGACTCATTACCAGCTGTCCGGTGACCTAGAGCGTTAATCATGTCCTATTACCTCGATGAGTCCTACATAGGCCGTCTGGTGCCCCCCACGCGGATGTTGCGCGAGCTTTGCGCAAATGCACCCCTCACTTGGCTGCCACGAAGCGAGTTCGAATCATCAGCAACTTGCGCGCCATGGTTGTATCCGTGCAAGACCAAGTCATCGTCAAATATGGTTACAACGTGCGTCAAGCTGAAGCCGACGCAATGCAATTCGTTTCAAGTCACACCTCAATGCCCGTCCCTAAATTGCACGGTACATTCACAAATGAGGACGGCCGAACATTCATTGTCATGCAGTTTGTCCGCGGTGAAACTCTCGAAAATATTTGGCCATCTCTTTCAGAAAATGAAAAGAACAAGCTAGCTTTGGAGATGCGAGCGCATGTGGACGATATGCGGAAACTCAAGGGGGAATACATTGGCGCTATCGGCCGACTTCCGTGCATGGTCGGCTCTCTACAAGGGCCATCGAAGGGTCCATTCAGTACGGAAAAAGAACTCAACGACGCTCTTGCGCAACAATATGAGGATGCGCGCCCAGGATACTTTGGCTCGATGCTGAAAAAAATGCTCAAGGATAACCATCAAGTTGTGTTTTCGCATTCCGATCTGAATATGCGCAACATTATGGTACGACACATGCGGATCGTTGCGGTGATAGATTGGGAAAGTGCAGGCTTTTTCCCAGAGTATTGGGAGTATGCGCACTCGTACTTGAGCGTCAAGTGGAACAGCAAGACATTTTCGGATTGGGCTTTTTTTGTGCAGACGTGCCTTTGCCCGTATCCGTCGCAGGCTGCAAACCTTGCGCTGGTGTTCCAAAGCTTAATATAATCAGTATGCATTGCACCGCACGTGTTGTCAAGCGAAATAGTTGCGCTGGTTGCAGTGTTGATAATGGCATGGGAGCCATGGGTGGTTGATCGCGTTGCAGCTGCTGCTTCGGGTGCGTTCTGAGGGAGGAAGAAGGGGTCGGGATACGTAGGTACATAGGTATGTTATACGACGTAGTACAGTATATGATGTTAGTATGACAAAATCACAGAGGTTTGAGATAGGGTCGGATGGATGGAAAAGTGGTAGGCAATTTGGAGATGATATCTTGAAAGTGAGAGATTAATTTTAATTATTCCACGTAATTTTGGAGTGTGCACTCAAGATGGGCATTTACACACAAATAGGAACCAAGGGGCCGGAACAGGACGGTCATCGCTAAAGAAGACCAAATGACACAGCAAAGGCGTTGGTACACCCTGTGGCGCAGTGTCAGAGCTCGTAGAGAAGCGGCAGGCAATAGCCAGGATGAACTCATCAGTTAGGCAAGGGGTGGCAATGGATGGGACACCAGGGCAGTCGAGGGCGATGGGCCGGAGAATAAAGTTCACGTAGGAGCACTTGCTCCAGGAAAGGCGAATGCATGGTCCAGCTTTAGAGAGGAGGGACCTGTGGGCCAGATGCTACGGATGTCCGAGCAAATGGGCGGTGTGAGGCGATGGGAACCGGGCTGTGCGGGCTCGAGCGCGAGTTGCATTGAGGATACTGGCGGCGGCTTACAGTACCTTTGTTACGCTATGCAATCGTTTAGAATTTTCGGTGGGGATTTGCATTGCAAGAAAATACTGTAATATCGTCTTACACGTGTGTCAATAAAATTTACACAGTAGATAGATACTCAGTGAAGTTTCTTCGTACAGTACAGTACAGTACAGTACAGTACTAGACTCTAACCCTACACATTACCGCCTCTTGCTGTGGCCAGCGAGAAATGTCACTTCGGACACATTTCACTCTCATCCGTCGATTCGCACATTCGCTTTAGATTCTCCGCTAGCTTTCTCCGGGAGGAAGCAGTCCATCGACGTACTTGCCTCTTGAGCCAGCTCATCCTCTTTCAACCGGAAAGCATCTTATACATAGATTCCCTTGGTTTCAGATAATCACTGCGTTCCCGTGAAATGTCAGCTCAGGAGAGCTAGTTCCCCAATCATGAGTACCGGGAGGTCCTGCCATGACAACGTCCCGCTCTCCTGTTCCGTTCTCCAAGCCGTGTCTCGTTTTCTGCCAGACTTGCAGGAACCTTGCATTTCTTATGTTGAATCTCATAGCGAAAACACCTTGGTCCGCGTTTCCTCGCATGTGCTCGTCAAGTATGGCCCACAAGTTCGCCCAGTAGAGGCGGACACACTACGCTTCGTTGCAGAAAACACAAATGTCCCTGTGCCCAAGGTATATGGTGTCCACATCGATGATGATGGTAACGCATTCATCATTATGCAATTCATCAGTGGAGAAGACCTGCTCTCTGTCTGGGACAGTCTTACAAGGTCGGAGAAAGAAAAGATCGGCGAACAGCTCAAGGGTTTGTTGAGGGATCTGCGTCGCTTTACAGAGGAATACATAGGTGCAGTCGGTAAACAGCCCTGTCGCGATGTACTGCTTGAGGAGAGTCAGGAACAAGGCCCGTTTTATTCAGAGGCAGACATGAATCATGCGATTCTGAGCTCAAATCGATGCGGGTGGCAACCTCCGGACAGCTTTGTCAAGTGTACGTTACGTGGCCTTCCGACTAATCATGACTTTGTGCTCACCCATGGGGATTTCACCCCGACAACATTATCATCGATCGCGAGCAAGGCATTGTCAAGGCAGTGGTCGGATGGGGTTCTGCCGGGTTCTTTCCAGAATTCTGGGAGAGCGTCAATGCACTATCACTTCAAGATTGGCGATCGGATTGGGTTGTTTACGCACAGAATATGTTGGATCCGTACTACGAGGAATTCTCAGTTTGGTACCGTATCCGATTGATGGCCTACGGCCTTTAACTGGAAACCGGAGCTATGGGTGATACTTATCTGCTAATAATAATGCGATTGAATACCTAAAAGGTCGGCATCGCGCTGATATCTAACAAAAAATGTCATGCAAAGGTCCTTTATTGTGCGATGGCCTTTTAAATTTCGGGCTGCTGCGGAGGGGAGAAAGATAAATCCGATAGTTTCATATTACGATCACTTCAGGATCGACACGACTGCCGCCAACTCTCTCTACAAACTACCGCAATGGAATTCGAGACTGCTCTGCACATCCGTAAACGTTGGCTCATCCTGAAAAGGAGGAAGGTAACTTTACTGCAGCGTACATAACTTCGATGAGACATGGGTTACCTTATCGGTGGGCAGCTTGATGATGTCAACATCAGCCAGTGAGGGATTGCTCCACATTGGGCACATTGAAACCTTCTTCAAAGTCTATAATCTGGGCTTCATTCAATTTGAAGAGTAGATTAGACACCCAAGTAACACAGTTCGGACGCTTTTGGCGCATCGTTCGAGAGGGCGCTGGGATGCCCTCAGCTATGCGCTTCAAATCAGGCAGTTTACTCGCAGCAATCTTGCCGATGAGGGTGTGGCCATTGTGTGATGCCGACTGGAATGGGGTCCTAACCTTTGTTTCATACGTCATCACAGCTCTCCTCGTTCGCGGTCGATAGTCGGGCCTATCACATGGAAGATAGGGCCCTCCGGCGCTTCAGGAGTACCAGCTGTGGCAACAAACAAGGCTCTGTGATCATCCATATTTGGAGCTCCAATGTATGTGACAATATATACCTTGTAGCTGGCCTCCTGTGCCCCAGATTTTCCACTTTGCCCGGCGCTTGAGCCGCGTCGATCTTGCCCGGTGCTTGAGCCGCGTCGATCTTGCCCGGCGCTTGAGCCGCGTCGATCTTGCCCGGCGCTTGAGCCGCGTCGGTTTTGCCCGGCGCTTGAGCCGCGTCGATCTTGCCCGGTGCTCGAGCCGCGTCGATCTTGCCCGGCGCTTGAGCCGCGTCGATTTTGCCCGGCGCTTGGCCGCGGCGACGTTCCATCTTTTTGGAGTTGTGTGCACTTCTGAAAAACACAGTCAAAACCCCGTCAACTCTTGAGATCACTCTTTTTGGTCAGCGAAATTCCTTTCAAATTCCGCGATTGCTGGAGGTGTGCAAGGTGCGGGTTGGTTGCGACGGAGAGACCAAAGCGTAGCGGAGGAACCCGATCTTAAGTAGAGAAAGTTTCGCACTTTGACATTGTTGACAGCTTGGAAGTTTTCGAGCGGTCAAAATGTAGTGCTGACATCAGCTAGAGGACAAGTTGGCCTGTGTACAAACCATCTGCACCTATTCGTCGAAGTGCCGAGCGCTGACGGTAGATACGTTGCTGCCGAATGCGCACATTTCGTAGTCAAACTAAGGACCCTTATATGTAGGTAGCATCTGGGAGGTGTCTGTTTCGAGTGTGCGGGCGAGACCGACGGCTTGAATGTGTTACGGCGGGGCGATTGGGTTGCTTCGTTTCTGGGGTCATGTTGAAGATGGGCCCGATTCTACCCAGGACCGTAGTTCCGGATCGATGTAGGAGGAGGACTTTGAGAGGGAGCGCGAAGTGTGCAAAGGGCGGCAGAGAATGAAAAGTCAGGTCGGCGCCGTCAAAGCGTCAAATGGTTTCCAAACTTTAGCAACAGCATTGGCAAGGATAAATCCCTGCATAAAACTTCAATGCATTCATAATGTACTGTACAAGGTACAACAGCATGCGTGGCACGAACGGGGCAAGAGCAAGAGCACAGGCGCTCTTACGGAATGCACGTGCATTCTGCACAGGAAATCAGCCATACAAAGCTCCTCCGGAAATCAAGAGGATGCAAAATGATACTGTAAGCTACTGTAAACATTCAGTACACATGCGGTGGCACAGAAATAACATTTCAATTACTTCTTATCAGTCCCTGCTTCCCTGACCACTCTCTTCCCTGAACCGCGCGCCATGCCGCTGCCTAGCCTGCTCTCCTCGGCCACCTCCTTGCGGGTTCAGCCCCATTCGGCCGCTCAACCCGCGCACGGGACACCTCGAAACCCCTCCGCTTGCGCTCCCCTCGCTCGCAATTGCCCACTCCGATGACCCAACCAAGGCTTTCGACTCCCGCGAGACTGGCCTCCTTTGCCCGTTGCGCCCTCCCGCCGCACGTGGTCATCCCCACCCTTGGTCTTGGGGCCGTGAGCCAAGTCAACGACACCCACCACCGTGCCCTCATCACCGCCATCCATGCCACCCGCCCTCTCCTCCCGGCCCCGTAAATCAGCTCGACTCCGCTCCCTGAGCTGGACGCAGCGACCCCCCCTCCCAACGCCGCTGCTGGCGTCCGTAAGCGTCTCCACGTTGAGAGCGCTGCTCTCGCAAACCCCCGCATTCGCCCCTTTACATCCACCCGTTTCCGTTAAGCCATGGCTACCCTCCCCGCCACCCTGCCTCCTCGCTCTCCAAACCCCCTGCAGCTCCCCTCCGGGCCCCGGCCGACACTCTCCGCTCCCCGTGGCCCCACAACCTCGCCTTGCTCCCGTTGCCCTCGTCCCGCTTACGTCATCCTGGCTGACCTCACTCTCGCCGAGGATGCCCCCGAGGCCGGTCGTCCGCAAGTCATTCTGGCCACCAGCACCGCCGCTCCCGGCGAAGCCAATGACAAGAATACCTTGCCAGCAGATAATAGCGGTACCGCCCCACACGACCCCCGCACTGACACATTGCCCTCCGTCCGCGCCCTGCCATCACCGCCCGCCTGCCCCGCCGCATGCTCATCACGCGCACCACGCTAGTCGCGCCCGAAGCTAAGGCCGCGACCCTTGCCGCTGCCCTCGCTCTGACCGCTGTGCCCCGCAGGTATCCGTCTCCCGGCGATGACCACGTCAAAAAACCTGGAGAGCCGGCAGCTGCTTCCGGGGTCTTCCCTGCCGTGGCCAACGACCATGTGGAAGCCGATCTCCAGCCCGGCATGGTGGACGGCGACGCCTCTGAATCCGCCTAACGCCCTTCCGACGGACATCCGCACCCCCTCTCACACACATCCATGCTACCCCCAAAACCAAACCCAAACGCCCCACTCCCTCTCTACCATTCCTTGCCGTCTCCTCTCGACATCCTTCGCACCCCGTATGGAGAGGCAGACATTTTACAAGACGTCCCCTGGCCTTGCATCACCCCCTCTTTCGTCCCGCTCCCGCCGCGTGGAGGAACTGTGCAGAGATAGCCGCTATGGAAATACCATGCGTTCCTTGCACGGCGCCCTACTCATCGATGTCAACAAGCCCGACACCATCCAGACCCCGCTTTCTCTCCACTCCACCGTCCCGCGGATATATTAGTCCTCCCCTGGGTAATGCCAAGCCGCCGCAACCCCGTTCACTCGCCTGCGATATCACCATTGTATTGCCTTTGAAGTCGGCCAACCGCACGAGACCTGCTCGGATAGCCGGTGACGCAGCGGAATTAGCGCACCGGGGCGAGATTCGCGACCGCGACCGTAAGCTACTACGTCGCGCACTTAATCTCCTGGACAGCCCTCGGAGCGACCCTCATGTCCAGTTCCAGCTTCTCGCATTCGATTTCTGCGGTGCCCCCTCGGCTGAGACTGCCCGCTTTCTCAATGAGGGTTTTCCGGTCATCGTTTGTCGCTGGCATACCTCTACGGAGGTTATTTGTCTTTACGGAGACCAGCGCCTCACACCGTTACCTGGTCCGCTGTTGCTGCAGTATGGCGGCAATTGCTCGCGCCTGTCATAAGCCACCCAGTCAGCCTCAAACTGTAAGCCCAAACCTCTTGGTGCATATTTCCCGAAAAATAGGTTAGCCTATGTTTCAAAGCGCATCAAATAATTGGTGCAAGTGGTCGGCATGGGGAAACCAAGAAACGGAATTAATCCGGTTTGAGTCGCTAGAATGCTGGCTGGCCTCGAGCTGGCGGCGTTTGTCGTAAATGGACTTGGTTAAGAACGCTAACAAGAAGGCAACCTCATCTTTACTGCCAATCTACTCTGTCAATGTACTCTAATTCAACCCGATAACCCCTGGAGGGATGTTCAGAGGTCGCATGCAAAGGCACGCAATATGTCGTATATCCGTAGCAACCGCTTATGCTTAAGTTTGTATTTGCAACGACTATCTTTGATTCATCTTTTGTCCAAAGAAGATGTGATAAGCGGTGGGGAAGGTACAGTCAGGATGCACATTTAAGCACCTGGTAGTGTCGCATTACATCTGTAGTCTCGCCAAACCGTCGTCGCCTCCTGGCCCCTCCTGGGCGACTCCAGCACGCCACACGGATACGGTACTTAATACGAACGTCCCCCCTCCTTCCCGTTTCCCTCTTCCCGGAACACCATTTTTAGCAAGAAGTCTTTAAAGCGTTGACATTGTAGTCCGTTGTTCCGCTAGCGTGCACTGCGTTGGCACTTCTTGGTAAACAAAGCCTTTATTGAACGCCGTATCGTCTTTTTTCCCACAGTGATTACAGTTATTGATCGTACACTAGCTCAATGTGTAGCCTAAGATCCGAGTCCTACAACAATCCGGATTCAGGGCTCGTTTTCTTTCGCTCTCATTTGCTCTTCTTCGTCAAGTGGATCCGACCAAATTTCTTGCTCACCGGCTACATCACGGCCTCCATGACTCTTGCCGCATTCAAGAACATGTCCGATAAGATTTTGAAGAAGATCACGATGTCATCGATGCAGTACTTGCATTCGAAGATGTTACTCGATGATTCCAAATCTACCCTGGAGTTCTTTGGTCCAAGAGAAGACACCGGAATTTCAGTTACTTCTACGTTTTAAGTTCCCAATCCAATCGATTTCCGCCGGTATTTGGAATTTCTTCCGCCTCCTGCGCGGTTTATATTTGTCCCTGAATTCTTTGAGCAGCCCTTGTTTTCTCTAAGAACCATGTTTGAAGTCGCCAAGCTCTTCTCATTCGACCAAGTCCCTCAGGAATATTTGGATGGAACTGCTACGGCCCCCTCGGATGTGAGTGATAAACGCATACTCATGCAAATTTGGCTGGCTCACTTCTTGAATTGTGATATCGGTTTCTCACGTCAAGATGTTCATTGCTTTAAGCAGATCTATGCGCCACAGTCCCTACCCTTCGCAGGGAATCTTAGCCTATCTGCGCGTGTTACTCCCCAAGTTTCGACATCGTCACCGGTTACGACCACGTCGCTTGCTCGTACAACCTCGTCAAAAATTCCTACATACGTACCTCCTACAGCTACCTCTTCTGGATCTGCTGGCGTTGATGGGAACAGTGGAGATGATTCTCGCAAGGCTACGTTCATTCTGAACCTTTTCAAGGACAACAAATTCAATGGAGATATCGCTCAAGACATCCCTGACACTTTGAAGTTGTACAAGACTTTTGCCCAGCATCACAATTTCTCGGATGCACAGAAGGCGAACGACTAATTTCTCGTCTTCGACGATCCCGCTCGTCGTTTTTACATCAACAACTGCACGTCTGATATGACCTAAAAAGCTAAGGCTAAGGTGATGTTGAAGGAGTACAGTAGCAACGCCAGAAAGCTACGCGTGAAAGGCACGCTTGAGATCATTCGTCTCCGTTCGTTCATGGAAACGAATGAAATCACTGATGTTTCCATGGGGCTAGCCAAGCTGTTTGATACGATCAACCAGCCCTCCTCGCAATGCCCTTCCGCATTTCGAGATGATGCTCATAAGATCGACTATCTCACCAAGGCTGTGACGGCCTCAGAGTTTATCTTATGGTATGATGCACTCATCAAAAGCATAGTCCCGCTTGGGCTGTCGTTCAAAATTCTTTTCACCGCTTTGCATGAGTCGCTTCAGCGCAAGAGTCAACTGGACATGCTTACTTAAGAAAAAGATAGGCATCAAGCTTCGGCCCTCACTGGCTTTGTCGGCGATAAAGAGGACATAGAGACCAACCAGACGCGTTATGGTCGCAACCATCGCCACTTGCAGCGCCAGAAGCCGAATCGTGGCTTTAGTCGCCAGAGTCATCCCCTGGGCCGCACAACACGAACCAAACCCGTCATCGTGGGAAAGAGTGTTACAAGTGTGGATATCCGACTTGGCATCGTGGCCACAAGTGTGATCCCAAGGCCATCGCCGCATACGACCGCCAACGCCTGAAAAATGGAGAGTCCTCTGTGCACTTTATAGCTGACTTCATCAAGGTAGAGCAGAACTACTTCCAAGAGGATGAAGAAGGTGAATCTTCTAGGGGAAAACAAGAAAAATTCGTCACAGAGAACAAGAAACTGAACGTGTTCGATTCATTCATTGCCTCCGATTCCGAGGATGTTGCCAACTCCGAGATTCCCGGCGAGCAGACACATTAAACTGGGTTCGGCCTGCTGCATCTCCTGGAACCCCTCGATCAGCCCCACGCCTGCTGTCACCTTTGCTCCTAAGCTCCCGTGACGTTCCCGCCAGGCCTTGCGCTAAGTTTTTCTCAAAGCCCATGCTGTCAATATCCTCCCTTCACCGAATGACTCTCCATACACAGAAAGTTGACACCCCATCTACTGCAATTGCCATCTCTCCGGCTAATACTTACTACGGCGCGTCCGTTGTTCCCAAATCGCTCACGAATCCCTTGCCCGCCATATCCATCGTCCACTCAACGACAGGAATCTTTTCCCCTAAACACCCGTGTCGTTCTGCCAGGCCTTGCGCTGAGCTATCTGGAGTTTAATCTCAACTTCCCAACTATTCGGGACTGGATATGAAGTTGTCTGCCACATCTCTTTATACTACAGGTTTTGTGTGACTTAGTTTGGGGAGCGTCCCACTAGGGCTTGTTGGCCCCTAAGTGCTGCTAAAATTTCCCTCGTGCCCCTCCTTATATACAATCCCGACCTCCTTCGCCATTTTCCGAAGCTGATTTCAACTTCTACAAACCTCTACCAACTAGCTCTGTTTCCTCTCAGTGTGGAATCCCCTGCTACCACTTTTTTTCTGGAAAAATACATGTAGCGGATTGCGATCAAAGACTACACTTGAGATCCCACCTTTCGCAAAAGAATGGGCATGGCCGTCATATCGCGCTCCTCACTGTTCTTAGCCGACATGGTCCATTCAGCTAGTCCCAATGTGAATAGTTGGTTACTTGGTGCGCGCTCCAGAAAATGGCCCGTAGATTGACCAGGTCCCTTCTTACACTCCCGTCGCCATGGCATGTTGTCTAAGGTCGTGCGCCTCGCATAGCAGGCGCAAAACGCAAGCTAACACCACTCCTTTCTTGCGTTTTCTATGTGATGCATGTCTGAGTTTCCCCTGTGCTGTTAGTACATCCCTCCCACAGTTCCAATTTTCTCTCTTCCCTCTCCCGTTTCCGCCCACCAAGGTCGTCTTTTGTTTCAATTTCTTCATTCAGATCGCTTCCATTCCGCTCAAAAGTCGCCACGGCTTCGAATCGCCAGGTGAGCTCATTTTACTCCCCCACCGTAGCACATATTCCTAACAAATTCATGGGCTTCCTCTCGGAGCTGTCTATAAAGACAATTAATGACGCTGTCTACGCTTGTGTATCCGGACATATTCAGGCAGTAGAGAGTCTCTCCAAATGTTTTTATTTTCAAACATAACCCTTAGTATTCCAACACTCCCTTCTTCGATACTCAAGCACCAATCTAAAATTTCAGCATAGGAGGCTTCATCGACTCTATCCACCCTCTGAACCCTAATACCACCTACATAGTGCTCCATTCCCTCTATACTATACATGAAGGGTGGGCGTGGAGACTGGCACATGTTGAAATTTTCGGTGTACCGAAAGAAAGAATACGGTCTATCCATCTTAATTCGTTCCATTATACACCTATATTTCATGCCCAGAGTCATGCCCAGAGTGCGTAAGAGTTGCACACATTTTCGCTTCAACCTGTGGACTGAGCACTACTTAGCCTCCACACGAGACATTCCAAACGCAATCAGCCTGCCCTGAAAGAATATTTTAAATTCCTCCGCTGGCCAGAGGTCTGCATGTCTGACTCTCTGAATGGATTCAGCGCTCCCATCAACATCACATAAAATGGAACTATCCATATCCCCGCGCAACTCAAGCCACGCTGATACTGTCAAAAATGGGTCCATGGTTGCGATATCAGCAAAATGGGTACTGGGCCAGGCTTGCAGGATGTAACTTCTTCCATTCAGATGATTTTTAGTACTTTGTCCTATTCTAAAGGAAACTTGACGTTTGTTACACATCAATTATTCCAGTTTAATCTTCTTAATTTCATCATAGCACAAGCCACAGTTCACTACAGCAAAAACTAGAGCATGAAACTCGACATCTCGGATATTAAAATGGTTTGGCGACAACTAAAACTGATGCGCATGATCTACAATGTAGAAAATAGGAATAGGGGAATCATGCTTTTGTAGTCACGCCGATTTCACCAAAAAAAACTTTTTGCGTAACAGCCTGAATGGGTCAATTTCAGGGGTTTTCCCGAGATGTTTCCCTGAAACCAGAAACGTGCCGCCCGTTTGTCTCCTGACATTCCAGTTACCGTCGTGTCCAGATAATCGGTAGACCCACCTCAAGCCAGCAATAATTCCTAGGATAGCACCTTCTTTTTTATGCCACTTTCGTTGCCCTCACCCATACCCACGTAACTATGTATTAAAGTAACAAAGAACCGTGAAGTATTTTCATCGGCCTCCTCTGTATCTTTGCGAGTCATTACCCTAGAAAATTCCGCCGACAGTTTGGACGCTTAACGAACTTTTCTTTCGATGATTCTTTAATACCTGAAACTCGAGGTCTGTCACATCAATTTATTTGGTTCATTGTTTGGTAGCAAGATTTTGTTGGAGGCGCAGCTGCTGCTGTGGTGTATTGGAGGGGTTTTGGTAGCCCCTATCCCTATGCTCGGGTGTCAATAACTTGGGGTACATTATCAAGCCAGGCAGCTCTAAATTTGTTTTCTGATAAGGATGCGTGAATTATATTTATTGGTAGTTTGGACACTCAGCATGAGATGAGCGCGAGAAGAATCTAGTCAGTGGTTTTCAAGGCTGATATTCGCTTCACAGCCTCCTTTTTGCCGCCGTGCCTTCAGAAAGCGGGAAGCAATCAAGCACGTTATGTAAGTGTGGAGATATGGACACGAACGGTTCACGGTCGCTTTGTATCGCTTGAAGCTGCGTATTGAAACCTTTGGGCAAAGACGGGGAGCGCAAGATCAGCGGGCTAAAGTTTTAAGAGAATTAGTGGGACTTGATGGGTGACTTTTGGATGGCAGGTATTTGCATGCAGGTACCAACTGATGTTTGGGAGGTCGGTGGGGAAACAGCAGGGATGTGGATTGCGGCATGGGTAGCGCGAGCAGTGACGCCTTTGGCGAGTGCAGCAGCTGATGTCTGTGCGGGGGTGGGAGGTAGTACTACTGGTAATGTTGTTGATGCCTGAGAAGACAATCTGAGCGCGTGCAAGGGTTTGGTATGGGCGGGAATGGGGGTGAAAGGAGGATTACATGGAATAATTAAGTGTTAGTGATGTGGAAGTGGTTGTAATGTAGGCATAGATGCGTGTGTCAGGGGACCACGGTGGGGTAGTACAGGTCATGCGCGCTGGGTCGGCGAGAGGCAGGGGCGGTGTGGAAATTGTGACGTAGGATAGGGGACTGTGAATGAAGCGGGCTGGTGGCGCGGCTGCGGTCTCTTTGTCGCTCGAAACTAAAAAAGGATTGTATAGCACTGGATGAATTTGGACAGGGGTTTTAGAGAATAAAATTCGCTTGATTGATTTCCATTTGCGGCTATTTGCGGCTAAGCTGCGCGAGGGTGATAGTGGGGAGCAATCATGCATGTACCAGGTGACGTGGAGGTCGGTGGGCATGCTGCTCTGCATCGGTCCAGTATTGGTTGTGTTTAGGGAGACGTACTCCTCGCGTGATTCGTTTCGATCAGGGGGTTTTGCTTGGTGCGCTTTTTGCTTGGAAGGGTAACGAGGGGAAATGGCAAGCGTGGGATTTGTAGAGTTGAGATCAGATTTTGCGGAGCAGTAAGATTGAGGACCCCGAGGAGAAAGGGCGAGGTGCACGTGTTTGCGGGGGTTCTTTATCTAGTTTTGCGAACAGAAAGTACCGTTTTGGAGCGTAAATACACGTGATTATGAAAAACTATCCATTAATTGTTGATTTGCCCAATACTAGGGTTGAGTTGTTGGCTCGAGAAACCTAAATTGCCTCTGACAACTTCATTTGACAAACCGCAAGGTGCAAATTAATGGAAGTCAGTACGGGTTTATAATACAGAAACAGTTACTTATACCACATGCACATAGGTTCGCATTCATCTACTGAAAAATGCGTAAACTATATCAGCATCCATTCTAGCCTACAAGGAATCCTGTATTTCCATGCTTACGAGAGGAAAATATAGCGAAACCTCATGTTTTGTGATAACTTCAACCCCATGGTATCTGGTGGCAATCAACTGCGTTCGGTACGACTGTAATGATAGAAAAATTGACAGAATCAGAACAATTGCGCCAAATACCAGAAGTATAACGCTATAATTAGATTTTTAAATATTCTGGGGAGGTCAATCGTCGCATTCAAGTATTGAGCGCTACTATTCAGGAAAGAGTTGGAACTTACCCAAATAGTGGAGGGATAGGTTTTGGCCTTTCCGCACGCAAAACGTATTGTTTCGTCTATTGAAATTAACCTGAAACCGTCTAGGAAGGTTTTGACTTCTATAATGAAGGAATCGGAGTCATATTGAGAAAAAAAAGTCGCCCAGAAGGCCACGAAAACTGACTTTTGCTATAGAGCGCCACGGTATTAGAGATCCATACAAAAAATACGAAGGTAAGAGATATACAAAAGGCTTTCTCACCATTTCAAAGTGTACGACCCGACGTATACTGTCAAGGATGTCAGCACTGAAGTTTTAGAAAGTAAAGCTGTGTCTTTCTCTCACATGCGCCAAAATAAAACCGTCTTCGATAGAAAGTAAGTAATGCCCCCTTCCCACCTAAGGATTGGGCCAAGGTCGTGTTTTCGAATTAAAAATTAACATGGATGGGCCTTACGGTTTTCAGTGTTACTGGCATGATTTAAAGGACACCGATGCGATTTTGTCGAAAAAGAAAATGGAGGGTGGCTCAGTGATGGTATGAGAGTATTTTCGAAAGCGGTAAAGTAAGAATTAGCTTTTGTTTATGGCAATTAAAACGCTTAAATGTATACAAGAACTCTGGAGGACTATCTGTTGCCCTGAGCAGCTGATATCTATTTATGTTGATGGGAATTTGAATACGACCATACCTCCATTAATTCAGCTAATTTGACGAAATGGTGGCTGAAGGAGAAGAATATTAAAGTGATGTTGTGGCATGCGAGGAGCCCGGAATAAAGTCATGTAGAGAATGATTGGGGGCTGCTGTTCCGCAATTTTAACACAAACGGGCGGCAGTTTAAGTACATAGGGGAGCTCAAGAATAATATTATGGCTCAGTGGGACAAATTGCTCCTGCGTTTCTTCAAAAGCTTGTTCAAAGCAGGCCAAATTGGGTTAAGCAGGCCCTTGAGAGGAGAGAAAAGGAGAATGACTACTGAGTGCACAGTTTGATTGCATAAAATCAATGAAATTCTTTGGTGTTCTACCATTATGACAGCCCCCTATGCTACCCTTTTTTCAAAAAAATAAAACATTAGTAGCCATTATGTAAAATCTTTTCACTGGCCTGATTGGTATGGCAAAGTGATTAATTTTAGCAGATATTCAATTTGAAATGGAGTTCTAATCACTTGTATTGTTTAAAACATGTGGGTATGGTATTATTTTGTCCGGTACTGAAAATCACTAAAGTAAGGACAGAATGTCATATATTAGCGAAAAAATATTTTTAATTATGCTAAAGCTTGCTGAAATCCTGCCCGTTAGTGACGCCCGTGGGAAAAAAATTGGCCCCAACTGAACTCGTCTTACCCCTCTTGCGCAGGTAATTTTAACAACCCAAACATTTCCAGAGCCAACTCGATCCAAACCGATTGTCATCCTCCCTATCCAAATTATTACCACAAATGCTCGTACACGTCCACAAGTGCCTGTATCCCCCGCCATTATGACTTCCTCCAAACTCACCCCTACTCCAACAGATATCTGCATCCCTTGTCTTCGTCAGCCGAACCTTGCCCGCGTCGCAAGCATCCATTCATTCTCCCTTGACATCTCTAGTACCCGAACTATCAACACCTCGAACAGCAGTACTCCCCTTACCGACGTGACGCGTATCCTTCAGTCAGCCAACCCTACTTACTCTACTATCCAAACTACACCACCATCATAGCCCACTCTTTCCTTTTCTATTAACGGCATCCCGCATCACGTCGACTCAAACACCATCATCCGAAACTCTTGGACAAAAAAGAACACCAAGACCATTACGGTCTTTGAAAACACGGCTTCTCAATCTGTCACCTGGAACCCAAAAAATACCCCAAACGCTCTGTCTTTCGAGATATATGTTCTTCCTCCCGCTTCTCCTTTTTAATCATTCAAGTAAACAGACAAAGCAAAATTTTAATGTTGCACATAGCGCGGAACTAGATAAGCTGGACATGAATTCCGCCATTGACTAGATTCTTGAAAGAAAAGTCTCAAATAAAACCCACACTGCTCCTCACAAATACCAATCGTCACAAAAGAGACTCCGCCGGTTATATTATAGAGCACAAAGTCCGTTTTGATCTTCGGGGCTATTTAATGCCTCCACAAAAATACTTCAGTACTTCACTTCTTCAATACTAAGCACAACACCAAGCTGGCAGTACACATCTCCTTCGCTCGCCTGCAATTTAACAACCACTTACTAAATTGACAGAATCTACGCTACAGAACAGTACAATAGAGTAATGTGCATTAAACTGTGCAGTAAACTGAAGCACAGTTCAAGAAAGTGGTGTAGAGTGGATTAAAATGGATTACAGTACAGTACGTGTGTGCAAATCTTTTACGGGGAACAAACTTCCTAGAGTTATGACTGAATTATTGGGACCTTTGCTGCATCAGTGAGCTCAGCGCCACAGGTGGCCTTGCGGGCAGCACATCTGATCGAGGAAGGCAAATACGAGAAAGCGCACGGTTATGTCGTAGATAGTGAGCTTGTTGGTCGTCATACCTCGGGAGAGTGGGCCTGGTTGCACGAAGATATCCGAAATTCGCAGTGCGTTGTAGGAGAAAGGAAAGCCCCTGTTCGCATTTGACACCAGCGGGCTTGAATATTTGCCTGGTGAACAATGTGAATTGTGTGTTATTTCAGTGCGCTACACCAAAAACAGACTTAAAAATCTAGGAGTGATCGTCTTGCGTCAATTAGTCCGTGGCTGTGGCGGAAGACGCAAGCAATTAATTTGCTGTCCTAGGCCGTAGCTGCGGCCTTAACCAGCTTGATTAAGTTCAGACAGAAAGGGGGAGTGATGCAGGGTCAGTGGACGTCTTGCAAAGTGTCTGCCCTCTCCATACTGGGTGTGAAGGCTGTTCAGAGGAGATAGAAAGGAATGAAACAGAGGGGGTGGGGCTTTTGGGTTTGATTTTGGAGGTAACATGGATGTGTGTAAGGGGGGTGCGGATGACCGTCGGAAGGGCGTTTTGCTGATTTAGAGGCGTCGCCGTCCACAATGCTAGGATGGAGATCGGCTTCCGCAAGGTCTTTTGCCAGGGCAGGGAGGACCTCGGCAGCAGCTGCTGGCTCTCCATTTTTTTTCGACGAGGTCACCTCCGGGAGACGGAGACTTGCGTGGGACAGCGGTCAAAGCGAAGGCACCGCCAAGGGCCGCGGCCTTGGCTTCGGGCGTGACTAATGTGGTGCGCATGTTGCGCTTGCGGCGGGACAGGCGGGCGATGATGGCAGGGTGCGAACGCGGGGCAAAGTCGTCTTTGCGGGGGTCGGGTGGGGCGGAACCGCTATTATCTGCTGGCAAGGTATTCTTGTCAGTGGCTTGGTCAGGAGCGGCTGTTGAAACAGAATTTCAAGTATCCGGCAGTGAATTGGGGTATCTGGCAGTGACCGAGGACGAAAATTTCGAAAGGGGTAAGATCATTTGTATAAAATGAGTCTAAGTCGCCGCCAAAGGTAGAAATAGAAGTATTCAGATCTGGTTGCAATTGAACATTCAGCGGCAGGCGTGATTACAATTGAACAGACAGTGAAAGGCCTGAGGATCTTGTCCCAGAGACTCCAGTCACGTCTACAAAGGAAAGACTCAATGGCCTGAGCTGCATAGAGGGATAGTCATCGATATATTGGAGAGACGTTAAAAGAGGTCCGTTTTGTTCCATTGTTGGCATCGCAACCTTGTCTCTCACGTGGTTCTGCGTTCCAGTTTCGCAATAGAAATCATGAATCCAGCAGAGAATAGCGACGCCTCCGGATCGGTCAATTTGAAACCCAATCGCCTAGATTCCTACGATGGAAAGCGATACTTTCAAATCGAAAGCATTTAAATCCACAAGTTGGAACAATAATTTTCCCCTGTTCAGATAGCTAATACTACCGAGGAAATCTCCGACAAACATCTTATCTTTTTCGCATCTTCTTTCCTGACTGACAATTCTGATGTATATTGGTACAATTTAGTTCAAAGCAACGCAATACCGGCTACATGGGAGTACTTCATGGTCGAATTTGTTCCCGAAGAACATGTAAGGCGCGCAAGGGAAAAACTTCGAAAGATAAGTTATATCGGCTCTATATCGAAGTACCTCTAGGGTTTCCAGAATATTAAACTCACAATTCCAGATTTAGCAGATTAGGAGAAGCTTGACAGGTTCGTCGCGGGACCCAAGTACGAGGTGTGGTGCAAGGTGATATGGAATCATGCGTAGTCGCAGATCGCGCATGGAAATTTTATGGCGCACGGTTCGAGGATGATTTGGCAAATTCTTATTGGCTGTTACTACTAACTACCTACAGGGGCGAAAGCCAGGCTACCGCTACATAATGTTCGGCTGTAAGCAGGCTACCTCTGCAATGGATGTATCATGTGCACATGATTGACAATTACTACTACTACCACTAACACCAGTTGTACACCTACGGTGCAATGCAAATACTAATGCACTTATTAGTGTGGCACCGAAGGCCACACTACAACTGGAAGTATTAGTGTGCCCTCTGTGGCACCCATGGACTAACTCTAGGAGGCACAGCGCCCTGACACTGGATCTTTTGTTGATATTTAGGATCGAATGGCTGCCCAGCCACAAGTGGGGCTAACCGCTGATTCTACTGCCGCCAGGGCAGGTTGTGACTCTACAAGCAAGTGATATTAATACGAGGCACGAAGCTTCCATGTTAAGTACGGCGTTGAAGCGCGACAAGATATCCTCTTGTTGGAGAACCTGTTGCTGTGGTTGTGAGTCCCGCGTACTTCGAGAAGCGAGCGCGTTGCGTTCGAACTATCGACTATGGCTAATCGTCTTCACATTTCTTCTTCACCCAAGCTCCCCCTCCCCTTCTTCACCCTTTTTCCCCAACTACCACCCCGCACTATCGCGACCCGAGAAGAAGCCTTCACGGCGTGTGCAACTCTGCTTGCATTTTGTCCGCTTCGATTCCAGTGACTCGATTCCAGGAACTATTACAAGGCTAACCCCTTGGGCGTGAGCACCCGTCGCGTTTGTACGTACCTTCGACCGAATCCCGTTTTTCCCTTGCGCATCCCGCGTGTTGTTGGTTTGTTGTTGTGTGTTTTCCCTCACGGTCGTTTCACTACATCGCGTTGGACACATTTGAAAGTATCGGACGATCCTGCTAAAGCCTCCCGTTGTTTTCACGTTTCACATTGTTATTGGTGTATTGCTTTGTTTGCTTTTCCTGGGCGTTTGCACTACACGAGGTCCGTGTCAAAGTGATGAAACGCGTAGCTGCTACATTTAGACAAGCAGCTCAGATTGCATTACGTGTTGACAGCGCCATTTGGGGCGCTGGTTCTGCTGGAGGAGGCCAGAGAAGAATAAGAGATGAAAGGAAAGAGCCCGTTCCCATAGAAGTCGGAAACATTGAAGGATCTGGTCATAATGGAGGGCGCGGATGGGGTGCGGATTTGATTTGTCCCAGCGTAATAGTGACCGCAAAAAGGATGGATATTTCGAATGTCATAAGCAGGCTTTTCGCCCTTGGAAGTATTAGAAGGGCATCCTTATTGATACTTAGGTTACTGGTGAGGGTGAAAATGACAATATTTCGGACATTCATGGTTCGACAAACTAGACAGTCCTCCAAAATAAGATAAAAGCACTCCAGAAGAACAATGTTTTGGAGTTACTGAAGAGGTGCCGCCTCCGTCGCCTTCTACGCCACTAATACATAGAGAGGAGCAGAATGGAGTTTCAGTCTCGAGGTTACTTGTAATGCAAGTATTCATGGTAGGCAAGCAAGTCTCAACCCTGAAAGACGACGGCTGTAATACAAATGTATTATCTCGTGATTTTGTTGGTCGAAACAAACATCTGCTCAATGGAAAAGTACTGACATACTCATTTCTCGCTCAAAACGAAATGTCACAGAAACAGCCTCCAAGGTCTTCGTTGGAGCGACCTTGCAGATAGGGGCCCACTTGTACACGTCCAACTGAGCCGTAAGTGATAGTCTATATGACGTTTTGTTAGGAATGCCCTGGCACGAAGAGATGAACCCAAATGTCAACTACCGAGCACGAGTGGTAGATTTTGATATTTTGAAACTGCCTGTCCATAAGGCACGAAAGGATATTGTCCAGATTGAAAATCTGAGAGTTTATAAATTCCGATCTTTGACCAGGAGGAGAGGCCACCGTAAAGACTTCCAGTTCTTTCAGCTTTTCCAAGTCTGTAATGTCGAAAAAATAAAAAATAACACAAATAGGGAAAATACTGAAACTCGCTTACCGTATTTGCTTGCAAATTATATTACAGTGCTCCGCGATGACTTGCCTTCGGGACTCCCACTGGAACGAGCCTTAGATAACGCAATAGAGACCGAACCCGGTGCGAAACCTCCACACCGGCCCCTATACCAGCTATCCCCTGCTGAACTTGTCGCCGCTAAGGAATACGTAGTCGAGTTGCTGCAGAAGGGCAAGATACGCACTAGCGGTTTCCATACGAAGCTCCTCTGTTTTTCGTGAGAACAGGTGACAGAGGAAAACTGCGAGAGGTCATCGACTATAGAAGACTCAACCGTATCACGAAGAAGAATAACTCTCCTATTCCTCGCACAGATGAAATGTTCGACCGTCTCTGGACGGCGCTGGCGTTTTCTCCAAGATGGATCTGTAAACCGGTTTCCATCAAATCGGAGTTAGTCCAGAAGATAACGATAAGACTGAACTTAACAAAAAACACGAACAGTACGAGTTTTTGATTATCCCCATGGGCTTGTGCAATGACCCCGCCTCCTTCAAATACCTTATGAATTCGATTTTATACGCCTGAATCGACGATTTCATTGTCGTTTACATTGATTACCTGTTTTCATAGAGTCAAACTGACGAAGAACACCTGCAATGTCTACTAATTGTGCTAGATCGTCTACGTGAACATGCACTGTACGTGGAACGCAAGAAATGTTCGTTCATGCAGCGTGAGACTGAGTTCTTGGGCCTGAAGGTGAGTGCAGATGGAATTGGCATCGGTCTGGAGCGGTTGTAGGCCATGCTCAACTCCCCAAAGTCCCAGAGTCTTGCAGAGATACGCAGATTCCTTTGTTTGCTGCAGTTTTTTCGTCGCTTAATCCAAGGCTTCTCGAATGCTTCCTATCCCGTTACTGATTGAACCAAGAAATAAAATGGTATACCTTTCTGGGATAACGAGTGTGATCGGGCCTTCGATCATCTGAAAAGTTCTCAAACATCCATTCCCATTCTCGTTTCCCCAAATTGATCCAGATCATTACACTACCATGTGAATGCGCCTCAAAAGGCTGTAGGGGGACTTTTACCCATTGATGGCGATGGACGGGAAGGTATGATCGCATACTTTTCCAACCGCCTAAATGAGGTGGAATAAACTACACGGCTAACGACCGGAAGCTCATCGATCTTGTATACTTTATTAAAGCTTTCGTTGCTACCTGGAGGGCGGCGAATTTAAAGTTATAACTGGTAACCAAGTATTGGAACATTTCTTTACAAATCCTCTTCTGAGCCGACGGGAGGCTCGATGGTTTGACTATCTTGAAAATATGGGTATTAAAATGGTATCGCTAAATCCGGGTCGCGTTCATGTTTTAGGGGACGCCATACCGCGCATCCCTCTCCCAGGGGAAATGCCTGTTCGCAAAACATCGAATATACAGGTGGTATCAGTTACGCCCCCATCCGTATTTGAGTAAAAATACACTGTTGATGCTTTGTTCGGTCCTACCTAACGGGAATTTCATGAAGAATGGCCAGTGAATGTCGTTCAAAAAGCCACGAGTCTCTCGCCTCCTTCACTTGTTCTCCTTCGAGAATGACAAGTTTTACTTCGAGGGAATGCTATATGCGCCTCACCGTAACGTGAAATAAATTCTATCCCTCGCACTTGACTGCCATGTATTCGGGCATTTTTCGTTTCCGAAGACGCTGTCTAGGCTAGGTATTTTTTACTAGAAAAACAAGGTTCGAGACAACAAAGGCTATTGTGATGGATTCGAACGCTGTCAACAGAGCAAAGATTCCCGAAAAAAATCATTAGGAACCCCTCAGTCACTCGAAGTGCCATGTAGACGTTGTGGCAGTGTTGCAACGAACTTTATCACGAAGATGCCTCGGAATTCAAGAGGCTTTGACGCAATCACAACCTATGTTGATCGATTTTCTAAGAATGTGCGATTTATTACGTCAAGAGGTACGGATACTGCGGTGGACGCCGGCAACGCGTATTATGACCACATATTCAGACTACATGATCTCCCAGACTCAATCTTGTCGGATCGTGAACCTAATCTACAGCTCGGCTCTGGTCAATCTTAATTTATTTATGCGGCGTTAAGTTAATTCTATCTACCAGCCGCCATCCCCAAACGGATGTCTCATTATAAATTATGAATCGAATCGTCGAGAACTACCTCCGATGCTATTGTGATCACCAACAAGATGAAAAAACCCGTCTTCTTGTATCGGCAGAATTTGCGTACAACTCAGTGGAAGTCGCAAGATCCGATGCTTGTCCGTTCGAACTCAATCTGGGTTAGAAATTTCTTTCCCCTCTGAATCTTTTGACCAAACAGAGTATAACGTGGAGAACTTGGAGGGATTACGCCTAAGACTATCATAATTTTACAAAGACGCAAAGTTTGTACAAAGCCTGACTCAATCCCGCCTCACTGCCTATAATGCACGCCATTACACACAACCAGACTATGAAGAGGGTGATACGGTTTGGCTTACGCGGAAGAACCTTACAGATTCTGTTGCAAATATGCAACCATCAGGAAAGCTTGGGGTGTAAAGATATGGCTTTTTTACCGTTCTGTAACTCATCAGAGAGAATGCTGTGGGCCTCAATTTCCCGAAAAATATACGTGCACCCTTTTGTTCACGTTGAACACAAAAAAGCGAAGAACGAAACCAAGAGACATTTGGTTCGCTATACTCGAACGACCGGTGCAGTCATAGATGAATCTTTGTTACACGAAGTCCACAGCATATTAGCACATCGACGCAGAGGCAAAGGCTACCATTGGCTCACGCTCATGAAGGGCGCACCACAACAGGAAGCAGCGTGACAGCCGACTCGCAATTTTGTCGACGACGACGGTACGCTCACTGCCGCCTTTCTGGACTATATCAAGAAACACAATCAATTACCCCGTCTGCACTGAGGCTTTCGTCTGTATTGAGGGAAGGTGACTATGGTGAGACAGAATTTGGGGTATGCGACAGTGACCGAGGACGAGAGGTTCGAAAGGGGCAAGATCGTTCGTATGAAATGAGTCTGAGCCGTCGCCAAAGCTATATGTAGAGGCATCCGGACCTGTTTCCAATTGAAAAGACAGCGGCAGATTGCAATTGAATAGACAGCGGCGGGCCTGACTGCAATTGAACAGACAGTGGCAGGCCCGAGAGCCTTGTCCCAGAGACTCCAGTCACATCTACATAAGCAAGACTCATAGGCCTGAGTTGTATAGAGAGATAGACATAGATCAATTCAAGAAATATTGAGGGAGGCTCGTTTTGTTTCAGCTGTGCTGGTGGCCAGAATGAATTGCGGACGACCGGCCTCGGGGGCATCCTCGGCGAGAGTGGCGTCAGCCGGGATGACGTAAGCGGGGACGAGGGCAACGGGAGCAAGGCGAGGTTGTGGGGCCACGGGGGAGAGGAGAGTTTCAGCCGGGGCCCGGAGAGGAGCTGCAGGGGGTGTCGGGAGCGAGGAGGCATGATGGCGGGTGAGGGCAACCATGGCGTGACAGAAACGGTGGATGTAGAGGGGCGAAGGCGGGGGTTTGCGAGAGCAGCGCTCTCAACGTGGAGAAGCTTACGGACGCCAGCAGCGGCGCTGGGGAGGGGGTCGCTGCGTCCAGCTCAGGGAGCGGAGTCGAGCTGATTTACGGGACGGGGAGTAGAGGGCGGGTGGCATGGATGGCGGTGATGAGGGCACGGTGGTGGGTGTCGTTGACGTGGCTCACGCCCCACGACCAAGGGTGGGGATGACCACGTGTGGCGGGACGGGGCAACGAGCAAGGGAGGCGCCAGTCTGGCGGGATTCGAAAGCCTTGGTTGGGTCATCGGAGTGGACAATTGCGAGCGAGAAGAGGGCAAGCGGAGGAAGTTGAGGTGTCCCGTGCGCTGTTTGAGCGGCCGAATGGGGCCGAACTCGGCAAGGACGGTGGGGGAGTAGAGCAGTCGAGACACTTGTTATACAGAAAGGGTGTGCGAAAGGGGGGAATTGGGTTAGTTTACTGTGAGTAATGGAAAGGTTGGGAGTCCTCTGTACTTGTAATGAGAAAGTGCCAGCGCAGCAAGCAAACGTTTTGCTGTGGCAGCGCAGCACCTGTGACAGCTCAGCAGGAATGCGTAGATTTTTTATGATATTAATCTAGTACCCAATGCTACTGTAGCCATTAGATTTAATTTTTATGGTGGACTAGTTCTACACTGTACTGTACTGTACTTCCAAATACGGTGCAGACGGGCCACAAAAAGGTCTATACAAGGGCTTGCGTACCGAGTAGAGGAGCAAGTCCAAGATAAGAATCATCAGCCATCAACAGAAGAAGTAAACACTTGTTCTTGCCGCAATAAGGGGAAGCCAACCCGTCGAGCACAACGGTCAGTAGTTGTGTCAGACTTTGTAAGCTCGGCTTGTAGGGCTTACAGTAGACATCCACCAGCAACCTTGCTGCGTGCTACACGTGTCATACCTTTCGGGCTGTGATACTACAACACTAGCATGGCACGCGGAATGAAAACAAGTAATTGTAATGGTATTTCTGTGGCACCGCTTGTGTAACGAATGTTTACAGTAGCTTACAGTATCATGTTGCATCCTCTTGATTTCCGGAGGAGGTTTGACTGATTTCCTTATTGTTGTTTTTACAGTATTGGTATGTAGAAAGGACGTGCATTCCACAGGCGCTCTTGCCCTTGTCCGGTTCGTGCCACGCATGCTGTGGTATGAGGGGTAATATTACCCTCGCAATGATGTAGTCATCATGATTCGGAGACCGATCGATTCTTTGACGACGCCAACCTGACATTTCACTCTCTGCCGCCCTTTGCACACTTCGGTGTCCCTCTCAAAGTCCCCCTCCTACATCGCCCCGAAACTACGGTCCTGGGTAGAATCGGGCCCATCTTCAACATGACCCCAGAAACGTAGCAACCCAATCGCCCGCCGTAACACATTCAAGCCGTCGGTCTCGCCCGCACACTCGAAACATACACCTCGCAGATGCTACCGACATATAAGGGTCCTTAGTTTGACTACGAAATGTGCGCATTCGGCGGCAGCGTATCTACCGTCAGCGCTCGGCACTTCGACGAATAGGTGCAGATGGTTTCTACACAGGCCAATTTGTCCTCTAGCTGATGTCAGCACTACAATTTGACCGCTCGAAAACTTCCAAGCTGTCAACAATGTCAAAGTGCGAAACTTTCTCTACTTAAGATTGGGTTCCCTCCGCTACGCTTTGGTCTCTCCGTCGCAACCAACCCGCGCCTTGCACACCTCCAGCAATCGCGGAATTTGAAAGGAATTTTCGCTGACCAAAAAGAGTGACCTCAAGAGTTGAAGGGGTTTTGACTGTGTTTTTCAGAAGTGCACACAACTCCAAAAAGATGGAACGTCGCCGCGGCCCAAGCGCCGGGCAAGATCGACGCGGCTCAAGCGCCGGGCAAAGTGGAAAACCTGGGGCACAGGAGGCCAGCTACAAGGTATATATTGTCACGTACATTGGAGCTCCAAATATGGATGATCACAGAGCCTTGTTTGTTGCCACAGCTGGTACTCCTGAAGCGCCGGAGGGCCCTATTTTCCATGTGATAGGCCCGACTATCGACCGCGAACGAGGAGAGCTGTGATGACGTATGAAACAAAGGTTAGGACCCCATTCCAGTCTGCATCACACAATGGCCACACCCTCATCGGCAAGATTGCTGCGAGTAAACTGCCTGATTTGAAGCGCATAGCTGAGGGCATCCCAGCGCCCTCTCGAACGATGCGCCAAAAGCGTCCGAACTGTGTTACTTGGGTGTCTAATCTACTCTTCAAATTGAATGAAGCCCAGATTATAGACTTTGAAGAAGGTTTCAATGTGCCCAATGTGGAGCAATCCCTCACTGGCTGATGTTGACATCATCAAGCTGCCCACTGATAAGGTAACCCATGTCTCATCGAAGTTATGTACGCTGCAATAAAGTTACCTTTCTCCTTTTCAGGATGAGCCAACGTTTACGGATGTGCAGAGCAGTCTCGAATTCCATTGCGGTAGTTTGTAGAGAGAGTTGGCGGCAGTCGTGTCGATCCTGAAGTGATCGTAATATGAAACTATCGGATTTATCTTTCTCCCCTCCGCAGCAGCCCGAAATTTAAAAGGCCATCGCACAATAAAGGACCTTTGCATGACATTTTTGTTAGATATCAGCGCGATGCCGACCTTTTTAGGTATTCAATCGCATTATTATTAGCAGATAAGTATCACCCATAGCTCCGGTTTCCAGTTAAAGGCCGTAGGCCATCAATCGGATACGGTACCAAACTGAGAATTCCTCGTAGTACGGATCCAACATATTCTGTGCGTAAACAACCCAATCCGATCGCCAATCTTGAAGTGATAGTGCATTGACGCTCTCCCAGAATTCTGGAAAGAACCCGGCAGAACCCCATCCGACCACTGCCTTGACAATGCCTTGCTCGCGATCGATGATAATGTTGTCGGGGTGAAATCCCCATGGGTGAGCACAAAGTCATGATTAGTCGGAAGGCCACGTAACGTACACTTGACAAAGCTGTCCGGAGGTTGCCACCCGCATCGATTTGAGCTCAGAATCGCATGATTCATGTCTGCCTCTGAATAAAACGGGCCTTGTTCCTGACTCTCCTCAAGCAGTACATCGCGACAGGGCTGTTTACCGACTGCACCTATGTATTCCTCTGTAAAGCGACGCAGATCCCTCAACAAACCCTTGAGCTGTTCGCCGATCTTTTCTTTCTCCGACCTTGTAAGACTGTCCCAGACAGAGAGCAGGTCTTCTCCACTGATGAATTGCATAATGATGAATGCGTTACCATCATCATCGATGTGGACACCATATACCTTGGGCACAGGGACATTTGTGTTTTCTGCAACGAAGCGTAGTGTGTCCGCCTCTACTGGGCGAACTTGTGGGCCATACTTGACGAGCACATGCGAGGAAACGCGGACCAAGGTGTTTTCGCTATGAGATTCAACATAAGAAATGCAAGGTTCCTGCAAGTCTGGCAGAAAACGAGACACGGCTTGGAGAACGGAACAGGAGAGCGGGACGTTGTCATGGCAGGACCTCCCGGTACTCATGATTGGGGAACTAGCTCTCCTGAGCTGACATTTCACGGGAACGCAGTGATTATCTGAAACCAAGGGAATCTATGTATAAGATGCTTTCCGGTTGAAAGAGGATGAGCTGGCTCAAGAGGCAAGTACGTCGATGGACTGCTTCCTCCCGGAGAAAGCTAGCGGAGAATCTAAAGCGAATGTGCGAATCGACGGATGAGAGTGAAATGTGTCCGAAGTGACATTTCTCGCTGGCCACAGCAAGAGGCGGTAATGTGTAGGGTTAGAGTCTAGTACTGTACTGTACTGTACTGTACTGTACGAAGAAACTTCACTGAGTATCTATCTACTGTGTAAATTTTATTGACACACGTGTAAGACGATATTACAGTATTTTCTTGCAATGCAAATCCCCACCGAAAATTCTAAACGATTGCATAGCGTAACAAAGGTACTGTAAGCCGCCGCCAGTATCCTCAATGCAACTCGCGCTCGAGCCCGCACAGCCCGGTTCCCATCGCCTCACACCGCCCATTTGCTCGGACATCCGTAGCATCTGGCCCACAGGTCCCTCCTCTCTAAAGCTGGACCATGCATTCGCCTTTCCTGGAGCAAGTGCTCCCACGTAAACTTTATTTAGAATAAGCTTTGAATTGAAAATCCATACGTACAATATGCCCAGAACAATACTGTCCCGCTAGTAGTCGTGATTCCAATTTGAGAAACTCAAGCACACGGAAGTCTTGCCAAACAGAAAAGTGAGATGCAGTGCAATCGCGGTGAGAAATTGAGACGGCGCATCCCAGTGGAGTCCGTCGGCCAGAGGGGAGTACATTAACGAGAGACGAGGAAGTTTAGTGCAGGCTAAGGTGTGGCGTGAGGACTGACTGGTTCCATCTTCTGTCTATCTGTGCACTCTACTGTACGTCATCACTGGGAACACATAAATGTAACGATGGACTGAATTCCCAGTCTCTTTCACGTCAAGTGCGAGAGGGTTCCAATATTCAAGTTTAAGCGGAAATGGATGCGATGGTAAGTGACAGGTGACAGATGAGGTGGGAGATGAGAGAGCAGACGAGATTGCAAGTTTCGTAACGAAGTCTTCCCCCGTCACGCAACGGTGACAAAAATTGGCAGTGCCATCTAGTTTGTCTTTCGTCGGAGTTCCATACATCGATCCAGCAAGGACGTAGAGGAGGTAGAATAACGGATTAAATTTACGTGACACATACTGTACCATAACATGTTGGGACCACTGGATTTGATCGTGGGTAGCGTGCGCTGTGGAAAGGGTTTGGATCACTGGATTTCATTGGTCAGAATATTGTAATAGCTGGGTTACATTGGTGCACTTGTCGCTAAAATTCTACATGCTGTCCGACCAGTAAAGTGTGCCTGTCCAGACATGGACAAGTAGGGATGCCCTTTATCGCTAGTTGCGTCGGAGACGTACCGTACAGTACTAAATTGCAATGCGGTGGCGCAGCCCTGAATCAAGATTCATCCCTTGAAGCGGGCCCCGTTTTGTTCATTTACAGGAGGACAGACTGTACAGTAGTGCAGCACATTACCTGTGCAGTGCTGTACAATATTGTAAAGCGCATGACATGGTCGATTGTGCATTACAGCACAGTATTACGACCTCATAATAAATTAAAGAAATTTGCGATTCGAGGCCAAGTGATCTTTTCTACGCTCTACTACCTGCTAGAGTAATCATGTAATGGAACTACCACATACAATCCGCGGGTGCATTCAATGACGCCAACAAGGCACTTTCAGACGCTGCGTGGTAGCGCTGCTCGACAATAACTTCCCCTGTGTCCATCGCCGAGAGACATGAAGCACTCTCTGCACAGGAAACAAAAAAAAGCCCCAGCCGGAAACACCCGCGGTTTCAATTTACAGACCGAGAATATGGCATTGTCTCTACCGAAAGAGACAGAGTGCAACAGCAACGGATCAAGCAGATGTCCCATAGACGTTGTGTCATACCTGTGCGCGAGAGTCTTGGCCTAGTTACACTCAAGGGCCATGACCCCTACAGCACACGCGCCGCATGAAACCATCGTCCCGTACCTCGACAAACCCTTCAATTCCCATAGCGCGTCACCCGGCCCACCGCTGGACTCTCAAAAAGTTCTCGAAATCACGACGACCTCAACTGCGAAACAATCTAGCCTCTCTCCACATAAAATGTACGGCACCCAGGCGGGTATGGTCAACACAGCAGCGGTAACCGCCAAACACTGTCGCTTGCAGCTTACTCCCAGCCAAACTGTTCCGAGCGTGCCACAACACCCACACAAGTGCCACCAGTGTCCAAATGCCAAACGGCTGTGCGGCAGTTGCTTTCGGCGAGTGCCAACACAGCGTGCACCAATCACATCGGCTTTTTCACGACATTTGCGCCCGGGTTCATCATGCTTTCCCACCCCGCAACCACCCGTGCAACAATCTGTTGCAGGGTGCTTTCGGTTTCATCGCGCAGATACATGGGGTCAAACGCGGCCATCTCCCGTTCCCAACTCGGGCCTCTCACCCTCCGCACGTCCTCCCTGCGATCCTAGAATACAACGGGACGAAATGGGTCTCCTGGAAAACACGCTTTGGTCCTCTCTGCAACGTTCCATAAAGCGGCGCAGTTCGGACATCATGTTATCCTGCTGCAACGATTCGGGCTGAGAATGAAGATGCCGATGTCTGCGGTTTCAAGGACGACGTCTTTCAAATCTGGAGGGGTTTTGCGATGGTCGGAATCGGGAGCGATGACCCAGGTGAGAATGTCGCGGTCACTGAGTGCGCAGCAAATCCTGTCGGCCATGTCATGTCGGGTAACGCCGACCAACGCATGGTGGATAGCGGCTGTGTAAAACGGGGCGCGATTGAGGGGCATCTTTCGGGGCAGCGAGGCCTCGACGGCGAGGTGCAGTTTGTCGGTAGCCGGGGCGGAGATGATATCGAGCAAGCCGCGCAACAGAGGGTCGTTTTCATCGTGATGATGGAGCTCGAGCGGAAAGGACTTGCGTAGCAAATTCATGACGCAGTCTAACGTGCGTAGTGACATGCGATAGTGGACACAAAACGCATGGAGCCTTGTAAGGTAGCGTGCCGGGAGGCCCTTGAAACTCGGGGTGGAGAGGACATTTGCGATAGCGTTGAGGCCATCTGTAATGTCGCAGAGGACTCTTGGGAGGTGTGAGATTTGGGTCAAGACGAGGTGGAAGATGTCATCGGGGAGGTGTTGTGCGGTGTGCGAAAAGGCGATTTGGAAGGATTGGAGGCGGACTTCAAAGGCGGTATGTAGGGTGAGAAGGGTGGGTAGATGTGGGTGGAGACGGTGTTTGCGGTCGAGGGAGAGGACGCGGAGGGCGACTTGACGGAGACGAATGTGCGGGGTGGTGAGTATGCGGATTTTGAGCAGGGCGTGTTTCAGTGGAGGCATTGTTTGACGAGGGGTGATTGAGGGGCTGTGGTGGGGGCCATGCTTGGCGATGACGGGGCGAGAGGGGTGTGTTGGTGGGTGGGGGTGGGGGGGGAATGTGGGGTGGAATGACAAAACAGCAAGCGGGAGGATTTGAGTAGAGTCTGGAGAATGGGATGGGCAGTGACAGCGGTATAAAGGTGGAGCAGGTACTATTCACAGCATGAGTCGCTGGAAACTGCTTGCGCTGCAGATGCAAAGGCGGCGAGGGAGGGAAAGGGGTTACAAATAGAAGGGTGCTCTGCGTGCGTGAACAGACCAGTAGCGTTGAAAGAAGAAATGAGTCGTGATACAACGGGTGTTCTAAATTTGGTCCCCAACTAGTTTTCATGGACGTGAGAAAGTTTGATAGGCTGTATATTTTTCATTTTTGAAAAATGAATTTCATGAGTGCTCAAGATTAGCTAGCCTGCTGTTGCTACCTACCGAGGGGTAACTTTATACTGTAGTGTCTAGTCTAGCGCTACTGTAGTAGAGAATATCTCGATAACATACGGTCACATCTTGGAGCATATCTTACAGTACAGTTGAGGAAATGAGTGTTCATCGCGCATTTTTACAACAAAGTTATGATTCAGTGAAGAGTTGAGTTGTCGAGAAGGTAAAATCTGTAGAGCATAACTTTACTGTACATGTACAGTAAATTAAATTTCTACGCGAGTCACTTTGGATACACCCCTGTATGGACCACAAGCGCTCTTGTGTACTGTACTGTGCTGTACCGTGCTATGGTTGTCAATCACCTTGCAAATTTTCCAGTCAACTCTACCCTTGACAAGGCCGATTGCAACAAGGCACAGGTAAAATACTTTGCATTTATTTGTTCCACATCCCTCTTTCACCCTTTCCACTGTGTCCGGTATAATTTACCAATGGGCACATTTCTACGAGAATTGCCATTAAAATAAAATGTAGCTGGCACTCTACGCTCTCCCAACTCTCTCTACTCTACTTGTACCGTATCGTGTGGCAGTCAAATCAGAGGTAGAAACCCCTTAAATCCTCACCCCCCCCCCCCCCTACGTCACACCCACAGCCCCGCTCCCACTCCACTCTCTATACGCTGTCCTCAACCAGCCATCTCCACCCCGTCACACCAAAACGTTACCCCCCGCCACCCCGTCACACCAAAACGTTTGTCGTCTGTCCACCATCTCTCTTCACATTTCACGGCGCGCACCTGACGGAAACCGCAATTATGCATTTCTCACCATCACACTCAGTGCTCTACACTCCTTGCCTGTTTGCCACCATTAAACTACTCGACCTCTGCCTCTCAAATTGCCGCACCGTAACAAATATCATCACTGACGGTCTACTGTACTTTGACTACAGTACACCGTCATCTTGACTGCGGAGGAAAAATCAACCCACTGTCTCCTTGCGGCGCGCGCTAACCACATCTGTGACATTCTTTGAGACACCACCATCACCATCTGTCCTGTTGCGCCGTCAAGATATTTCCATATTTTCCTCTCAAATCTTGCTACCTACACCGCCACTCCATTGGGCAGGTTGTCCGAGTACACCACAACAACCTCACTTTATCCCGCCCTCAGTTTACCTTTTGATGCCAACACCAAACATGTTCCGCCCCGCACGGAACAGTTTCAAACAACGGGCCACAAATCTGCTTCATATTATACCCTGGATATGTCGTGCCATGCACGCAAAACTTGTTGTTCCCCCGATCAAATTGCCCAACCCGCTGGAATGCCTGTCCTACCAAATCATATTCTCTAGCTACATATAGTTTGGTACGATTTTACGCTACAACCGCACGGACTGATTCTTTTTATGGCGTTTCTCTCCTGCCATCCAGCCATTCCCTGCTTTGGATACGATCCCTTGACCCAGTTAGCCGCAGAAACTCCGTCCAGGCTCTCTTCACTCCCACATCATCCATCTAAAACCCATATCGAACAACATCCTCCGTCAAACAACCAAATCTCCTCCTGTCATAATCAAACCCAAACTTCACAACATCTTCCTCAATCCGCCAATCATCCCATGGGCCCTGCACTCTCCCGCCATTCCACCACAAAGCCACCACCCAGTGCGCAATGCCAACAACCCCCCCACACACCACCTACACCACCCAATACTCAGCCCCACCCCTCACCTGCGTGGCCAACCCCGCCCGTCCTGCCCCATCACTTCCCCCCACTCCCCACCTCTCACGCACGCCTCGCCACCGCTTCTGTCACCCCTTCGCCCCGAAAACCCCAGTCCCAACCCATTCCCTGCCCCACCAACGCCCCTCCCAAAACACACTCCACAACCCCCACTCCTCCCCCCACGCATGCATCCCCTCTGCATGCAACCGCACACCCGCACACCCGCACAAACCCTCCACACACTCATCCGCGTCCACCTCTACTGCGTGCATGAGGTTGCAGGGTGTGAGGCAGAGCAGGCTGAGGGCTTCCCGCTGCGTACGTGCCGCTCATGGGGGGCAGATGTGACGGTTTCTGGGGCGAGGCGAGGGTGATTCATTTTTTATTGAATAGGGGGAGGTGGCATTACACAATCATGCGAGGGATTATCGAATGGATTGTAGGTGGTGGAGAGTTGGCACAGCGCTCCGCGTGCGTAATACCGATTTGTCTTTCATGCGGTAGGGGATGGTACTGCAGCAGGTACAGTACAGTTCTGAAATAACCGGCCTACTGTAAGGAAGGAGCGGATATGAGATGGCACTGGGTTGTAGCTGAGGGTTGAGTCGCGTCGGAGGTCGCGCAGGCAAAGTCAATCGGCACAAAGATGCCGGCGTGCTGCCCTCCGCTTCCGCTTCCAGTCAGCCGCTGTTCTGTCGTTTACATCCACTACCGCGCACTGTATCTTTCCGCTGCATTTGCGTCCATCTGTTGCTTTCTGTCAGTCGCCTCCTCTCGGTAAGCTCGATCCGTTCGTTGCGTGGCTCTGGTCTCATTCTTCCTTTACTTTGTAGTGACTGTCTGTTTTGTTCGCCCAATTAGGCATTCCTTTGTCATGTTCCATTGCCGGTGCCCTTTGCTTGTTCTTGTTGCGTGATCCTTTTCATTCCAGTATCGGCTTGTCCTTTCATCCCATTGTGCGCGTATTCAGCTTCGCGACTTTTGGCGTGGTGTCTCAATTCTGATTCATCTCTGCGTGATCCGCCTTTGATTCGCTTTTGGCTGTCGATCGCGATCCAACAACAGTACAGTGCAGGATTTACGACATGTGCTGCACTGTACTACAGTATACTTATCCCGCAAAACGTATTAGCCGCGTGGATATAACCGACCACAATAAACCAAAAATTTCCCCTATACTGTACTGTAAGCTCACACCCGCTCACCTCAATCCCTAATGGACTAATGGTCTCACTTGAGGAAATAACATTACATTGCAAATATTAAATTACCCAAATTTTTCCCCTGTACAATACTGTACTGTACAGCACCCAGCACTTCACCTTGCGAGGCCTTCCGTTTCCTTGTGCAAAGAGCGGCGGAGGGGTTTCAGAGCATGTAAAGCCTTATCAACTGTTGGATACTGTTCAACAGGTATTGTATCGAAACAGCCAACCAAAAGAACAAAATTTACAAATGTCCGTATTGTCAAGGACAGCAGTTGGACATCCACAGGTTACTGTAACATGCCAAGTCACTCTAGTACAGGGGGGAAAATTGGGGCGTTTTAATGATTGAAAAATAGGTTAGCCTAGCTAGTACAGTGCCGTACGAGAGTATTGCACGTGTAAAACATGTTTGGCAAATGATTGTACAGTTATGTGTGTTATTCTGTACTGTACTGTACTGTACCGTATACTACTGTACTGTACTTCTGTATTGCTTTTTGAATCACCCATTTTGCCGCGTAAATGCCACTTTCCGCCGCCGGAAGAGCAAGATCGCCCCGCAGTGCAGCGGAGCCATTCGATTCGCGACATTACCTCCGCATTCTGCATTCCACATAAATGCCAACAGTCCGTGATCAATCCAGCATCACCACATCCTCTCATCCCACACCGCCAACGTTTCCGTTTCCCTCCAGCCATCCACCACCGCCCGTCCCCTCCCCCCCTCACCGCTCATTCAATCCTTCCACCACCCCTCCCATGCGCCGCAAGCAAACCCCGCGTCCCGCCCGACGCCGTCCACGCTGGCTGCTTTGCGAATGGTTCGTCGCCGAGATCGACCGGCCCTACTTTGCCCACTCCGAGTTTCGCGACGTCATCGAGTTTGACATGGGTCTTTCCATGCTCCTTGAATCCGCAACCAGACAACAGTGGGCACGCGCACGCGCCGCTATGTGTAATGCACTGCCTGTGGGGTTTGCGACGCCCAGGAGATTATCGCCCGCGTTTTTGACCGCTGAGAGAATGGAATTACGCCAGTATAGGCAGGATGCCAGGAGGATCATTAGGGATCTCCCGTTGGTTCAGGTGCGTGACCCGGCCACGGGGTCGCTGATGCCCCCGCATTGGTGGAAGAGGAGGCGCTGCCCGCCGCCGCGTGCTTTGGAGCCTGGGGAGACCGTTTTGGTCAAGAGGGGGTATGATTTTCGTAAGGCAACGTTTCAAGGCCTTGTTGGGAATGACTGTGTCAGGGTTGCATGGGACTGTGGATCGGCCGTTGTTTCAGATTTGGATGTCATGGGACTGGAGGAGACCCCAAAGGGCTCGGACGTTCCTCATATGCAGGTGTTGCAGTCCCCCAAGGGAGCGCTGTCCGTGTCCCCGCAACGCACCAGACAGGGTGTGGAGTGCGAAGTTGACGTCGCTCAGTTGGCACGGTCCATTCGACTTTTGGACCGCAAGAGGGAACTGCTCACCGAACTCAAATCGCTGAACGATGCCGCCATTTTCGGCATTGATGCAACCATGCGCGAGCGCCACCAGGCCATCGTCGCAGAGCTTGACGCTATGGCACAGGACCTAGGCGTCATGTTTGTGACTGAACCCCCGCCCGCAAATTCCTTGATTGTCGCGCCGGGCTTTATTACCCCGAGCCCGAAGAGAAGGAGGACCAATCCTGCGCCACAGCTCCCGCCGGAGCATCTGGCGAAAAATGTTGACTTTCGAAGTGCGGAGGGGATGGCGCTGCTGGCCAAAGCGATGACTAGGGATGCTTTAGGGAGAATGGGCTCGTCTTCGAAGATTCGCGACATGCCATTGAGTGCGAGAGCAGATATGATGCAATGCGTTAGTGCATGTGTCTCGGTTTTGATTCGCGCAAGGGCTACCAGGGACTTTCAAAGTGTGGAGGAAATGATCCGGGAAATACGGGTGCGGCATCCGCGCAACATGGAGGCATTAGAGGCAATACAAGAGGCGGCGAAATCCTTTGATTCGGCGACAAACGGAGCTACGTGATATACATACCGCTGTTTCGCCATTTTCTCGGAAAGGTACTGCCCGTGACCTCCATCTGTGCATAGGGCTCAGACGGTATATCCGAGATGTTTGTACTGCCCTCTGCAGTCCATCGTGTTAGCGGTCGTGCAGGGTTGAAACGGTCGTTAGCTTGCTTATTATATTTAGAAAGAGCCGCCGAGATAGTAAATGACTGCCTTTAAACATCATCTCCTTCCGGGACCTCAAGGATGGTCGAGGATGGAATAGGAGACGAGAAAAATCGATTCAATTGTTTCAAGGTGTTCCTAGAGATCTGATATTGCGGATAAGCTGCGGAAAAGTGCAGCATAGTTGCTAGCACTTTTTCTTTTCCAACCCGCCTGTGCTCCACGCTCCTCTCTCCCGCTATCGAGTACACCGCCGACTTCCCCGCCAGGCGAACTACCTCACAATGCCATGCCAACCATGCAATCACCAAGCCCGCTGCCCACTCTCCGCTCCTCCCAGAACAACATACAAACGCTCGGCCATTGCTTTTTGCGCAACTTTTTCGCAATTCTGCCAAACAAGGCCCCAAGGCCCTCCCAAACGCCCATTTGTGTTCAAGCTTCCCCTTGTGATCGAGAAGAGGCATCCACAACGCGTTCCCCACCCTACCTTCTCCGCCACCTGGTTTTCCCTTTCCCAAAACGATAACACTATCAAACTTGTCCATCGCTAGGCTTACTTCACCAACCTCCCCAATCCAAACACCGCTCTTCCAAACCTGATTTCCATTCCTCTCGAGCGTCGAGCTGTCCCGCTTCGATACGATAGCTTTTGCCCTATCCTCAATCCCCACGCTCCCACCGCCTAACAGATGCTCCCTATTTTTCCAAAATTCAGTAGCCCCCATGCCTAAACTCCACGCCTCTTCATCATCACCCGCGCCCTGAACATAGTCAAACCCCTCGCGCTTTGGAAAAATCACATTGCCCACAAAAGTTTCATCCTGGCGCCCCTCGACGAAACCTTGTCTAGGTTTGCTCGCCGAGACGCATATGATGGGAGTAAAGTCCATTTCATGCAACGGAATAGCACCTCCGTACCACAACGCGTCGCCAGGGCGTGTCCATAAACAACGCAAGGGCTTCAGCTGAGAGGACTTTGCCCTTTGCAACGCCGGTACAATTTCGTTGAGGACAGATTGAGAGCCGTTCCAAGAGGCGATAAAGCGTGGAAGGAGGGCTTGAATATGTGAGACTTCTGATTGGGGTACGGAGGGGTGGCAATGAACGATATTGCAGGCTGCACAAGACCCAGTCTGTGGGCGACATTGACACATGATAAGATTCGCAATTGCGTTGATAACGGCACACCAAATCGGTATGGTCTTCGTGAGAGCATCCGGAAACTTTTTTCCGCTGCGGGTAACGTCGACGACGACTGCGGCGCGGTGACTGAGGAGAGTGTGAAGGAGGTGAATATTTGGACGGCGAAGGGAGGAATTCCAGGTACCATAGTGGCCATCTGCGGATTTGAAAGAGACTTTGAGGGGGGAAGGTTGGAACTGGGGAGGAGTATACCACAGGCCTGCACGTAGGTTTGCAAACAGAGGGAGTGGGGAGAGGTGGTTGAGGTAAAAGTCTAGGAAATGGTAGGTGTCTCGCTCGATTGAGAGAAGACGGGGGTGAATTGAAGTTTTCCGGTGGTGAAGGAGACGATCAAGTCGAGAATTCGATGGAATCAAGTCATCATTGGTGGGTGTTGCATTTGGCTCGGATGACATGGATGGACGTTGCGCTTCCCGAACGGTGGACTTCCGACAGACGGCAATTTTCCTGTATGCACATGAATAGAGGTTTGGAGGTGCCCCTTTGAAAAGGAGACTATTGGAGAGGAAAAAATGCTTGGATTGATATCTTTAACTCTAATGCCAGTTATGATCACTGTACTGTACTGTACAGTACATTTATCGAGGAGTTAGTTCCACGGATCGCGTCCAAGTGTCACTCGACGGTTGGCGTTATCCGCCGCCGTATCTACCAGCGACAGAGTTGCACCCTCTCGTCATCCATCGCTGAAGCTATCCTGTCGCGAGCCCGATGCGCATGGACAACGAAGTACATCCGGTTAGATCTTAACCGTATCCCTTAATTCCCTAATGGATATAATATATCCACTACACCGTGACGGTTCATGTAAAATGCAAAGAAAATAGGCGAAAAAACCCAATGAGCTGATGCCATTTGGCATACTATCTCACTTGAACGTGTTACGTTGAATGGCAAGATTTGTTTTTAAAATGGAGTCAGACAAATGGTGCTGACATTACCTCTTCTGCATGAAAGCCAGATGTCAGGATCGAAAAAATTACGAAAATTAAAGTTTCTCTAAATCACCAATTTATCATACTGGCCCGTGCACGACAATATCTCATTTTCAGTAACCAATCAATGACAGGATCGTGAGGAAGGCGGCCTCCACCCTAAATTGCATATATTTGACGATACACAGCAGTTCTGAGCATCTGTCCATTTCAAAACAGGCTCACCGACCTCTTCCCTATCTCAACTTTGTCTGCGTTATCGAAATTACCGACCATCCGCAAAACTGAAGATAAATGAACTATCAGAAGTACTTTGGTCTCCCAGTGACGATTCCCGTGAAATTCAACCGCAGCAACAAACCGTAGACACCACTGACGGCCCCCTTGGTTTAGCGCCGAGAGTATTGGAATGTCCGCGCAAAACAATGCCTCTTAACATCCTGTCTTTGATTTGGAATGCACGGACGTTGATCGGAGAGCGGTGTTCGAGATTCCCAGGGTTTTATCACAAGTGACCTCAAAGGTTGACGCCCTTGTGCATTTGCGTCTTCCGGATAGTTTGATTAGTGATATTGTGCTATGTTCTAACAAATATATTGCTCTTAACGTAACTACATCTCGTCGTCAACGTCCTATTACTGAAACGGATATCCTGCAGTTCATCGCTATCATCTTCTATTTGGGCGTGGTGTAACTTCCAGGAAAGCTGGATCTTTTGTCTACCCAACCGGAGATGCCACTACACGCAATTGCAAATGAACACGGCATGTCAGGAGATCGGTTCAGCTATGTTTGGAGGAATATTGAATTGGTGGAACCCGTGTCTGCTGTTGATGGTAACGGGGGATCCTGCTCCTCTGATGATGAAGAAGGTGCAGATAATGTAGACACGTAAATCGTCTCATGGAGGATCGGTGACAACGCAAATAGGAAACTTACTAATTTGCAGAACCAGTATGGTTTGCAAAGGTGTCTCCCTTACTAAACCATGTAAGAAAATTTTCAATGACCCTGCTGAAGGTTCCGGGATTCTTACTCTCAATTGATGAGGTGATGGTGCGCTTCAACGGTCGTTCAGGTGAAACTCATCGTATGAAAAACAAGGTAATAGGCGAGGGCTACAAGGTCTTTTCTATTGTAGACGCTAAAACAGGGTTAGTTTGCTACTTATTGCAGATGGGCGTCTTGCTACAAATCGCAATATTCAAGATGGCGCTGGTAGAAAAGAATTTGGACGAGAGGGAACACTGTCAACAACAGCTGCTATAGTGAGGATGCTCGTTAAGAAAGTGACCGAACCACATACAGAGAGAAATGTACCATTTGTAGTTGCGATGGACAACTACTTCACGTTTTCAAACGTGATGCTAATGTTGCGGGAGATGAGAGTTGGATGTGTTGGAACTTCAAGACCTAAGCGCGGCTGGCCGCCTTCTTCTCTGTCTGTATCAAGTACGGTAACCTTTAATGATCTCTACTACTTTGTTGACGACAACGGAACACTTGTGAGCCGTTGGGTTGATAAAAATGTAGTTCTCTTAGTGAGTAAAGAGCACAAACCAACAATGAGTGTAGAGAGAATTTGAAGGCGACCTAGACCGAAAGCCACGAACCGTAATCAACTGCAGCAGATATGGGGACCAAGTCCACTTCGAAGCGTTTCAATTCCTCGCATAGTAGACAATTACAACCACTGGATGGGAGGGGTGGATCTGGCAGATCAGAGAATAGCGTCTTATACAGCTGACCTAAGATGCCGTAGGACCTGGATGCCGATGTTTCTTCAATGCCTGCATATCATTAGAAAAAATACGGTGGCAGTACAAAAGGAGCTATCAACCGAAATTGTTGGCAATAGAGAGCATAAGAACACAGTATTGTCAATGGTTTCTGCTTTGCGAACCCGGGCGGGGTCAATGCATCTGCAAATTGCCTCCAGGAGAGAAAACAGGGCCTCTCGGACAGGAGAAATATGTTTGGGAACTAGCGAGGGTGGCGCAGGAAAAATATTTCATACCAAAAGATTAGATCCTACTCTGAGTTTAAGAAGAAAGGATCTTCCTTCGCACATACACTAACGTGTTGTCACAAAGCAACAACGGACCTGGAGATATTGTTCGCACTTGAAATCCTTGTTCATCAAGTAGAATCCGGACCAGGTCGCCGATGTTCCCAAACCGCGTAAGATTTCATGCAAATGTGGATACTGCGATGTACATCTACGCAGTGATGATTTCAATGTCTACCACAATTTGGATAGTTGATAGCTATTGGACAGTTCTTTCTAAGCGTCAAATCTTTCAACCAATAAAATTAAAGCAATTGGATGCTTGGCCCAAAAGACAGAGGAATTGTTGACAATTTAAGTTATATAATATATCCTTTATCCATCCGGGAATTAAGGGATAGTTAGGACGTGCGCAATCCCCAGTACATACTGAACACATTAAAATTCTTTCTTTCTTCAGATACTTTACTACTGCCACAATTTATCACTATAAAGTACGCGAATTTAGATCAGCTCCACCCCTGAATATGGTTGCGTGGACTCAACAGAGCGGCAAATTTAAATGCGGTGGGAGCCGCCGGTGGCACGAATTATTTCAACGTAACCTTTTTCAACCTGCTCGCTCCCTCCCACGCAAGAGCCAGGGCTTTCAAATCACTCACAAGCCTCAACGTAGCACACGCAGAGGAGCAGCGGAAATACCAATTGTTCCTTGCTGAGCTGCCATGGAGAAACAGGCTGGTTCCTATTCCCATCTCGACACTTGGAGGATGGAATCCGGCGGCGTTCTCCGTCGTCAAGGAACTCTCGAGAACTGTTGCCACCCACGCAATGTAACGATTTTCGAAGGTTAGAAGCATTCTTTTACAGCGGCACTACGCATTGACAGTAACATCCAACGCCGCTTGTTTGCTGGCTGGCCTCCCTTCCACCTTCTGGTAGATTGGGGTGCCGTCTACAGTTTTCGACGCATTGTACGGTTTCACAATTAGCTTGACCATGATACGTTATTTACGCTCCGGTACAAATTTACTGGCTACCAACCCACATATCTACCACTGTAAATTAACCCCCCATTCCCCCAATTTAAAAGCTGTTTATATCAAAAGAGGCGTAAACTCAAACCATTAAAAAGGTAAGAAACTCAAGGCTATTGGAGGAGCACACAAATATTATTATAAAAACATAGTTTCCACCCACGAATTTAGATTAGCACCACAATGTTTAATCAACAACCATTACAACAATTTTATTGAAAAATAACCTTACCAGTCTATTTTCCACCCTTGCTTCTCCAGCAGTTGTGCACAGCGCTTGGGCATGCTTCCAAGTAGATTTTTGATCAAATTGTGATCCAATTTTGCCCATTCGCTCTGTACAGTGTCTTTGAGCTCCTCAACACTAGAGAAATGACGATTGTTAGCATAAAATGCCCTTGCGAGAACACTCAATACGTTTTCAATCGGATTCAAGTCGAAGGATTGCGTAGGCCATGCCATAACATGGCCTAAGTTGCTCTGCATCTACTCCAATGAGACGTGTGAGGTGTGAATGGATGCATTGTCTTGCATAAAATCCCACAATAACGGCATTCTATCGTCTGTATAAGGAAGTAGATAGTTCTCCAGTGTAGCACAGTGCAGTACTTCAGACAGTATTTATTATCATGTACAATAGCCAAATCAGAAAAACCGTAGGCTGAAAAGTAACCCCAAACCATCACTCCCCCTCCAACCCTTTGCTTAGATAAAACAACAATAAACTTGCGCATATCATGCCAGTAGTGACGAAACCCATCTGGGCCGTCCAAATTAAATCTTTTTCATCAGACAAAACAAAAAAATCCCCATTCATGCGCGGATTTATTGTGGTGCAAGAGGGACCACTCCAGACTAGCTACTTTGTGTTCCTAGGTCAACGGCGGTTCTCTTTTCACCTTACAGAAAAAAAAGCGCTCTGAATCAGTTGAAAGCTGTTGGACGCGACGTTTACCGGTTGACAGATCCAGCTCGGTCCTCAATTCTGCGGCTGAAGCCCCAGCCTTTGATTAGCTCCTCACCAATGCCCGAATAGCTGTATTTGAGATTTTCGTGTTGTTTCTTGTATCTTAGTTGTTTTAAAAGCCTTTTTTGTCCTTAAGAACCTCGAAAGAACGTTTTTATCCCTTTTAATGCGCTTCGCAATGGCGCGGTTGCTTAGCCCGTCCCCTTTTAGAGCCAAAATTGATCCTTTCGCTTACTCGCTCAGCTGCTTTCCTTTTCCCATTCTTTTGAATCTCAATTGTTGCGGAACTGCTCTGTGTATCTACTAGTAAACGGTTCCTCTATTTATAAAGCTTTAAAGTCGTCTGTTCTATTTCCAGGTGCTTTGGGGACTGGTGGTGCTAATCTAATTTGGCCTACCTAATTTTTGTTTAGTCCGTAACATCTATTTTCCTGCTCCATTTGATTTGGAGTTTAAACCCTTTAAATGAATATACGCAGCGGTTCCAATGACGTCCAAATTATCGGGAACGGCCATCTCTTTGGCTCTGAACGGTAATATTTTGTGGTGGTGCTAATCTGACTTCGCGCACTGTATTGCTAACTAAGAGCTAACGGGACGGTCCACGTCGTCCACGTGCAGCGACATGGGCGGAAAAATAGCTTGCGCAACTTACGACCAGATAGTGCCACTGATGCGGCTCAACACGTGTTTGCGGATCACTTCGACAAGGGTGCCGAACTTCTCCTCAATACGCGGAAGAAGACCCTCTATGAAGAGGAAGGTGGCAGGCGAAGGTGACCATAGAGAATCAAACGCCAGCGGTTGGAACTCAAAGTTGGGGGGTTGGGTTGTCTGAGGGCGGTGGCAGACGCCACGAAATGTTTCGTTCCAGGTCAGTCACCTTGTTGCGGTGAGCGATAGCAGCGGCACCGCCCATTTCGCGGGTGGCCCTCGATCGTACGTTGTCCTTGAACGGAGAGACGACGGTGACATTGCAGGCAATGGGGCGGACCGCGTTGCCGTCCGGGGCGAGCGGTTGGTGGACAAAGATGTCAGCGGGTCGTAGCTCAGTTCCTGGGACGAGGATTAGGGCCTCCAACTGGCAGTCTTAGCGAGCTGCGCGGGCGATACGATCGGCGATGACGTTGTTTAGCGAGTTATGACGGTGAAAATTTTGTAAAAATCATGTAATACTACAGTATACTGTCGATGGAATTGGGGGTGTAGCAAGACAGAGGTAAAATGATACTCGTTGGTTTTTAATGGTCGGGGAGAAAACATAGGAACATGCACAGGTATAAGTGAAGAAGTTTAATGCTTTCAGTATCTACTGGGGATTGCACACGTCCTAACTATACGGCTAAGACCTAACTGGATGTACCTGGACTGAATGCACGGCCTGCCGACATTCTAGTATATCCGAGGTCGGTAGAAATCAACATCTTGCCGCCCCATCCGGTAACGTAAGACGTCACAGTAACATCACCATTCCAAGAGGGGTTTCCATTGGAGCGCGCGGCGCGCACGCCGTTGCCAATGCAGCGGAAATATGGAAAAAAAGGGAGCCTGCCAGCAACGTAGCAGACATCCCGGGTGACGCCCTCCCAAGACGATTGAAATTGGGATAGAGGTTTGTGCCGTTAGCCTTCGACTCGATTGGATCGCCGTCTGCGACGACGTCAAAGATAATCGAAGTATACGCGATCGTTGTCGCAATCCCCAGCGGATGCTCAACGGGAGGAGTGAAGATTCGGCTTTATCAGCAACCTAGTTGTGCGATTTGGTCCACGTGTGCAGCGTCTGTAATACGTCGCGCCCCACAAAATGCAGAGTGTATCCACAATATTCAAATCTAATTCTTTTGGGTTTGTAACATTGGGTATTCAGGACTTCATGTTGCACCTGCATATGTCTGTGGTAAAGTAAAGCATTATATGTACCTCGTCGTCCATGCGCATCGGCGCTCGTGAGAGGATGGCTTGAGCGATGGATGACCAGAGGTTGAAACTCAGTCGCTGGTACATACGGCAAAATATCATACAAATGTGTGACTTAGTGTCTATTGGACCGTTGTCCTCATATGAGGACTGCTTTTAGCACTTATTTTCCAATACAATATTTCTACCTCAGCGCATTTCTTGTCCCTCTGCATTAGTTCATAAGTTTAGATGGCAGATCAAAAAAAACTCTTCAAGATTGCGGACCTCGGTTAAGGCTAGAGCAATTTTACCTCACCAGCTTCCGCTCTTCGCAAGAAGTTGTGAAAACGACTTCATTTTGGAAGGAAAAATAGTTCTTATTATCGTGGTGGGTTTCAGAAACGAGGGCGCAGGTACAGCAAAAATTACTGTACTGTAACTTAACATATAACATATCAAATGTTTTTCCAGTAAAAATTTCGGGCTTCGAAAACATTTAGCTTTCCGAAATGTAACGGAAATTGTCCTATGTAGTACTAGTAATAATATTTTTACTAGAAACAATAAAACACTGGGTCACACAAGATACATGTTGAGACTTCGGCGGCAATTAGACACAACCTGATTGGGTCTATTAGCCCTAGCCAAATAAAAACAAAATTTAACCATCACTATTTTTTTATTAGAGTGGCTTGATGTCCTCTAAATAAACCATAGTGGCCCAGTTAAGAAAATAATCAGCATGTGCTAATTGCAGGTTCGCAAAGATAGGTGTTTGATACTTAAAGATCCACTGCTCGATAGTGAACTACAGGAAGGATGTATCGAAGGCACTATCAAGAAAATGGTTGCCATTCTTATGTGTTAGGTTATCAGCAATGTTGCTGTCTGAGCGAATCCACTCTATACTGCTTATCTCATCTTCATGATAAGCACGCCTAATATTTGCAATGTCTTTCACCAAACGTACTTCACGTAACCGCTTGGACTTGGGGATAGAATCGAGAATAGAAGTAGAGTCTGTAAAAATGAATAATGGAATATCTTTTTCCATCTGGTTCAAAATATTATTCAAACTATAGCCATAAACATATCCCTGAAAAAATGCGTATGTATCACATTTGAGTATACTGTGTGTAACGCGTTGGAATTTAGGCGAACTATAGTGAAGAAAATGAGTCCGGTTAGTGCGTTCGGACAGAAAAATAAACATTCAGAGGTGGGAAGAGTGATCAAGTTTGGTGTTATAACCGTTTTAACGAATATATATAGGTAGTGTGCCCTAATCCATATTGTAAAACTTCAATTCGAGGCTCTGCGATTCCTTCATGTAAATGATCAATTTTATCACACGTTTCACATGTTACTTTGTATCTTCACCATATGAAATTTGTGTGAGGCTTTCAATTTCATAAGAAACATAAGGTCTGGTGCTCTGTGCAATGTAAAGAATCTTACCACGTAATCTGCGAAATTCATCCTAATCACAAACGCTTATAACAATCAAATCCTTAATGTGGAGACTAATGAGCTTCAAGTGGGACACGGATAAGGGCGAATACCTATGAAGATGCAACTGTTTTGAAATAGACCGATAAAGTAGCCTTACTTCAATCCACCCAAAGTTCATGCGGTACGTCAAACTATGGGAGCACCCAATTATTCATGAAGTTAGCCCAATTATTTTCTGAGTCTTGCTTTCGAAGAAACATAGCACGTCTGAAATGTGATTCTCTGTACAAAGCAGGCAGTATCAGTTTTTTGCCGAGGAAAAAAAATACCCAAGGCAACAGCATAGTTGAAGATAACCTCTGCTGGGGCGGTTGCACGAAATCTATTAGGCACTTTAGAATGGAACAAATATCCTTTGAATTTATTTGTAATATCAACAATCTTCTGGAAGTCATAGTACTTTGTCTCTGTAGGCCAAGCGTGACGCAAAGCATTGTAAGCAGATCCATTTGGTTATGTCGAAGACTAGCATGTAGTTGAGCAAGTTAGGCGTCGTTAAAAGTACGGCAAAGTTTTCAGCAACAACGTAGTACAAATGCACAAGTTGGAAAGTAAGCAACAGCTGAAGTCCCAAAGTTCGAAAGACAATAAACAATTGTCCATCATCATACTTGACAGTGATGCATTTGAATCGCCTTTGGTCAAAAAGTCCGCAAACATTTGTACGTTCCGTGATATCAAGAAACGTCTATACTAAATGAAGCTTTGATCTGGGATAGGCATACGAATATTGACAAAAAAAAGTGATGGTAGAGTCACAGAGTTTTGTCCGTTGCCACTGAAACGTACGGTTGCCTTAGTCCTCAGAACTTGAAGCTATGATTCGGTAACGTTCACTGTGAGTAAGTAAACTAGTAACTGAAGAAGTTGCAGCTTTGTCCATGCAGAAAACGAAAATGCTTGAGGTTCGCTTCGCAACAATTTGAGATGTTTTGTAATCATTTGTTTCTACATTCCTGTTATATGGAGTAGTGTCGCACTCTCATTATGTACAGGGATTATTAGCTTTTAGATTTCGTGCCCATGGACATATGTTTTCAGAACATAGATATTTTCAAAACGTTCGATTTTTGGGGCAGGGATTAACGGATCAGATGTGGGACAATGGCATCTATGCGTGTTCTCTACTTACACTTGAATGTTATAGCACAGGGCAGCTTAGAGAAATGTAACTCGTTTCCTTTTTCCAAGTTCCTTTGGCGGGTCGAGATTGTATGCGGGAAGATTGAATTCATGAACAATTTTTTCAGCTTGTACCCTTGGCTCATTAGCAATGGAGTGGTCACTTGGAGTATCGGTATGATTAATAACAGAAACATGTGTGTGATAAAAAAAGTCGGCTTGCAAGCGCGTGCTTCTTCATTTTTAGGCAACGGTTGACGACTGAAAGGGAAGCTAAGCATCACGGGGGGTAACAGGAACACCTTGCTGAATGCCTCCATTGCGTCCTGTATTCCCATGTTGCATTCATGTGCCGCGTAATGTAGGGCTCTAAAGATTAAGTAGCTCAAGGTTGGACGGAAATGCGAGGGAATGTGGGACAAGACAGGTATGTGTGATGAACATATTTGTTTGAGGGATGGTACTGGCTGTACCATCAATTCCTCGTGGACTGTAGCGGCGGAAGGGTTTGCGCTGACTGAATTACACCTCGCTGTTTTGAGATTAAGGTTTACTGAGAAGTTTTAGCAGGGAGAGGCGGGAGGAGCTTTTTCTTCCTGAGCTGGAATTGGAATGGTAGCACGATTGAGGTTGGGATTGGACGTACCACCGCACAGCTTGTATTCGTGAGAGGGTACATCAGTTTGAGGTGCTGTGTTCGCAATGAGTTTTCGGCCCTTGGAATACGAAAACGTGAAGTGGCCATCTGCGAACGGGGTGGAAACCTTCGATCCAAAGTAGCGATCATGACAGCCGCAGTTCCAATATCCTATTTTGGACATATTCTCACCCAGTATAGCGAACTAGTTCTGGTTGTATGCCCGCAACGTAGAGCCTCTGCCATGGTAGTTGCGGAGATTGGCGAGGAGCTGCCCCACTGTTTGAAGTTATGGACGTTCTTGTGTGCACAGTGGGCAATGGCCCACATGGAGTGGGTCTTCCGAACAGTGGTTCGCAAATGGGGCGAGGCAAAACTCACGTGGCCATTATCTGGTCTGCATGCAGGTGTGGCCTCATATGAATCGTTGTGACAATTTATAACTCTCCTGATATGCTAAAAAAGAGTATCATACCAAAAGATTGGACTTAAAGTATCACAATAATGTACGGCAATCCTGAAGATACCGATCCTGTACGCAACTATGAGCCCCGGACCTTCAGTTTCGTGCCGATATTACCACCAATGATCCCTCTATCTGGCAAGGCCCTTATCTGGGGGGGAGATGAAAATCACCTTCCCCTAGGGATACAACCTGACGAGACCATCAACAGGGAACGTAGCACTCAACAAGGCACCTCATGGCAGGACTCTAGATGCAGTATGGAAGGGATAATAATACGCTTTTCCTTTTCCTTTATTCTTTTTTCCCTTTTTCCCTTTTTCCCTTGTTTTTTCTTTCTTTTTCCCTTGTTTTTGATTCCTTTCAATAACTCAAATGAATACTCAAATATATGGAAACAACCCAAATAGGCCTAAAGTAGTAAGGGTCAATTATTCCGTACCCCTCCGTGGCCCAGGTTCCTGCGGTGCTTCCGACTCAAGAGGTGTCGGGTGAGGTCTATTTCCGATGACACTCATACACCTCACTTACACTTGACCTGATTTATCCAGGAGGTAGGATCCGATGGATTCAAAGATCGGATGACAGCGTTCTTTTGTTTATATCTGGCCTTATGGGATTCGAACTTATCCTTGCTCGGCATACGAAAGTCACACAACCTGTAATGATGGGTTGGCGTCTTCTTTTTGCGCTTGCTCCTCTTTCGTTGCTCGTCCTTACTAAACTTCAGGGCGGTCAAGCAGTTACGTCGGATGCTGGATTCGAAGACGGGATGAGATAGTTCCATAGGTGCCGTCGGGATACAAGGCCTATGGGCTATTTGAAGGGCCAATGGGAGTTTACCTTCGCTTAACCATGCGGAGATCTCTGCCTATTGTTCCCTAACGGGGGACGCTCCCAGAACAAAAAAAATTATCGTGACCGCTTTCCGGGATACCTGTAGCAGCGTCTGCTCGGTCGTCTGGAGGCGTGGGGTCGCTGAGGGCTTCCTTACAGTTCTTTCTACAGGAGGTCTAGTACATACTTTAAGTTCCCTTTTCTTTTCACTTACGTCTTTTAATTTGTCCCTACTTCCCGCCATTTAACTTATTTCCTCTTGGCTGGCCTCCTTAGCCTCGTCGTCGATATAATTGGTCCTTGGATACTGTGTACAGCACGGATCGGCAGACGTCGCTTCCGTTGACTTCCTTGGCCATTCTTCCCTTGCTTTTTCTTTGCTTTTGTCTGATAGCAGAATCAATTAGGGCGTCTACTTTTTCAGAGGATTGGCTTCACGGCGAGTAGGGTGCCTTGTGCATAGCGGGGCTTTTTTGCCTAGCGTAGGTGGCTAGCGAGCGGCAGATGAGAGGCGGAGAACGAAGACAAGCGGGGTCAGCGGATAATAGCTTCTTCTTCCACTTCCAATCCATAGTTTTCCTTCTTTTTACCTCTTTCTTCTTCGTTAACCTTCCTTCTGTTTACTATGCATTCTCATTTATGCCACCTTAGGTCCTGATGGCGAATCGGACTTGCAATTGAAAGTCCCACTACAAGGTTTAGGGGGCATCATAAGAAAGCTTGCAATGAAAGCAGAAGGTTGAACACAACACGCGCACGAAGTCGGTTGAGAAAAGAACTTATTGCTATAGTTTCCTTTTCCTTGCTCAAAAAGGAAACAATTTTAATGAAATATGAAGACAACACTTGTGGCTCCTGACTGTGAGTCGATACTGGGCCCCATTCTGATGGCTGACAAGGTCTTACTCACTGATAACCTCAGTGTTGCTTTCTTCGAACTTGTAATACTTCTTGCTTCTACGACGGATGTGAGGACAAAATCTGAGATGCTTGAAGGACTGAAAGCGACTGCTGCAAGTTACTTGGAAATAAAGGCAATGAAACATAGGAGAAATCAGGTTCTTGCTTATCCGAAGGTCTATCCTAGCGGACTAGATGGTTTACCACTCTTTGGATCGAAACAGAAGCGGTGTTTGGCAGCAATTAGAGCCTTACCGGAGGGGCCCTTGAACATTAAAGTGACATTGACGACTCCGAGACGGAGGGCGACCCTTCGACTTCTTGTTGTACCACACTGGGGGTTACCACGTAATGGTAAAGTGAAAAACACATCGGTTGCCTCGATTTGAAATCAGGCAACTGAGATAAATCTAGTAGAGATTTTCTCCCTGCTGGCGGATTGGGAAAAATCACAATGATGGACAAATTACTAGCCATGGTAGAACGATGTGGGGTGCTAGGACGCGCACACGAGCAGATCTAGGTATAACCGTTGTTGAAGCTTTGGTTGAGGATGGCTTGGTTAAGCTGGCTGCTCCGAATCAGGGTTTATATAGAACTCGAGAAAGCTACATACTAAATGAAAATGTAGTCTAAAAGAAGGGGATGTAAAGGGTGTACCATAAAACAGCTTTGACAGTATCGTAAGCAGCGCTGTCAGAGTTGTAATTGGCACGAATAACATACTCTGGCAAGATGTAAGACGTACACTGGTCCAGGCGTACCGAGTCTTCGTCCAAGTCATTCTTTACCAACTGAGATGGGCTGTTCTTGAACCGTCTGGTCGATGTACAACCCAGTCGGATATAGTTAAGAGTAATTGGACTTGAATGAATCGTATATCGCCGTTGAAAATGTCGGCGGAAGAGTTGCACTGGGTTCTGTTTACAACTTTAAACATATCTTGGAGATGTTGCTCTTACTCCAGAGTAATTTATTTAGTTAATTTCTCACCGGAAAACTTCATGAAACAAGAGATATAGCCATCTTCACGGGTGCTTAGATGAACATCATCTCTATGTCCCGAAATGAGATGGGATAAACTCGAGGGACGCACCTTTGGGCCACCTGAGATGCCACCCTCGATAGGAAAGAAAAATCTGAAAATTTTGTCTAGATGCTTCTGACAAAAGGAATCTGTCATAAAAAACTTCCATGACGCAACTATTGAACTTTCTATCGAAAATATTTTCTACCACCAATCCATCCCTCTTCTTTTCCTGCGAATCATGGGCGTATAGGTAATGAAGCCCGTATGTTGGAGCTATGTACCCGAAATAGAAGTTAAACGGGTTGGTAGGGTCCTCTCACTTGAAATCTTCTTTGAAACCGAAGTACAGTTCCTGGAAGCAGCAATCTACCGCTTCGAGGTTTTTTCAACCCTCTTCAGTAATGACCGAGTCTTGGTTTGCTAGACACTCTTCGTGAGTATCCATACCGATAAGGGACTTTCTGAGCCTAAGTGTAAGGAAAATGTTGATGTCCGAACAACCTATTAGATCACATTGAGACAAAGAATTCGCGATACTGCCCCAATTTAACACTCGGAACTTGAAAAAATTTATGTCGATCCGATTACGACTGACCACTTACGTACGATCTAAGGGAAAATGCTGAACAGGATATCTTTTTCTCGTCCCTAATGACACAGTGATTCATAATATTGATTTTATAAGGGCAGCTAGGAACAAGAATGATCATTATTCTAGTGACCGCTCCGAATAGAATTAGAACTCAAACGCATTCTTAGATCTTCAAACATATTCGTCTGATTTTCCTCCAATTTATGGAAACAAAAGATTTGTTGCCGCTTTATTGCTACTTTTGAAATCATTTTGAGTCGAAATGCACTCTACTATGCCGATGTGTTTTTGTTTTAGCCACTAAAACACTCAATTTTGAGATTTGTTAATGCTTCACTCCGTTTTTACTTCATTAGTGATACCAATGATGTGCAGATTCCATAAAAGGTCGCCTTTTTTAAAACAAAAACTTTTCAGACCTCATCCAATTCCACCATTCCATTACTCCCGGTCATTTTTCTCAGTCCACAGCTCACCTGCCCTCTCGTCGGAATATCCTCTCGCCTACGTGTGCCTCCCCAGGCCGGCCATTGCTGGCAGCGTACGTGCACTCAAGACAAGTAAGGTTGGCACCAAACGGAAGCTGTCACACTACACCTTTTTGGGGTACCATCCCCGGAAGAAGCGCCCCGCGCCCATAGCCGCTGTACAGCAGCATCCGGAGATTCGAGTGATCAAGCATTTTTAACCCTGCCTTCACCAGTTCTGTCTAGAGCAAACGTTCAACACGAAGGTTCAAATCAATCCCAACTACTAGAGCAAGTAAGCTGCATAAGTTATCCCTGTTTGCTGTAATGCGTACTTATTTAGTTATCCCTGTTGCTGCTAGCCATTTGCTTTGATAAAGTGTTATTAGGGGATTTAGGGGTTTCCAAAACAAAAAAGAAAGCATCTAGGAAAGATGAGCACACGGTAAGTAAGTATCGGAGCGAATCTAGCGAGAAAAAAAGCCCAATTAAAAGGCGAGGCGCAGAAAATAACGCAGAGTACTTGCAAAAAGCCTTTAGTGTTAATAAGAAAACACAAGCCGATCCTTAAAGGTAATTGTGGCGCAAAGGGGCGTGGAAGGTAGAATTACATGTTTTTTTGAATTTTTTTTGGTGTACTGCGCTCATTAAGTTACCTTTGTATGGAAAAGTTTCTCTGAGGGGATTTCATTAGTTTTCTATGCTTTCTGTGCCATATTCTGTGTTTTTGAACACGAAGATGTTTATTTTTGGCCCCTTCACTACTGCTAACTTAGATACTTAATTTTACCTTGACACACTTCTCATTTCAGTGGTACGTTTATTTTTCTCTTGGAAAATATGAGCCCCTCATCTCTGGGTGTTGAGGGTATATAACATAAACCAGTGAGCGCTCAACCACTACATTAAAATAGACAGCGCTTTCAACTTTCCTTCAGAGTCAACATCCAATTCCATTGCTCTTCAAACACCAAACCACCGCTTTCTAAACCCTCCCCGACAAGTATACCACACTTTTCTACAAGGCACCTGCACGAAAACAGATGTGAAAAATTGCAGCCTAGGGATATCCACAAAAACTTATAGAACTGGAGCATCACAGAAAATTCAATATAATGGTGAAGTAAGCCCTCGATATGAGCTTCACCCACGGCATCCAGCAGCATGTTCTCCGTCATCACAAGTTACGCTCCGAGATAACTCTCAAGCACAATACGGATATCTCGTGTCCTAAAGTGAAAGGCGAGGTACTACGTAAAATCCAACTCAGTCTCACTTTCAGCTGCTTCTAAAAATATGAAGCACCCAACTGGGGATCGCAGACCCACCCAATTAATTAAGCACTGTAACGTTTTACATTGTACTGATGTGCTGGAAATCAACGACCCCGGATGAACGAAGATTACCTGCGTTGCATGACCCCAATAGATCTCTCAGCAGTAATTTATTTCTCGTAGAAGTCCTCTTGCATCAAAGCCCACATGATTTAAATAACTAGAAATGAACTTGTTGCCCTACTAACCCGCGACATAACTTCCCTCACCCCTGCAACAGCGGCATGGATACAACCGACCACATCTTTTATACATTAAAATAACCGAAAAATATAGTCTAGAAAGCACACACATGTGAGCATTCTATGATGGACTTAAATTTTTTTCCGCTCCAATTGCACGCGTTAGGAAATTCTATTATCCAAACCCTTTCTATCCTCAATAAATTACTTCTTAGGAAGGCTTACTGAAAACCTCCTGGATATTATTCGATTATCATTTACCAAAAGCAGATCAAACCTTCACAATTGGAAATGTGAGGTGGTAGTTGAGCCTTCAATTAAAATTCAACAAAGTACAGTAGTCCTAGATCCGCAACCCTCCCCATCATTTTTGAAATGGCCGGCGACCCACCATCTACCTTAAGCTTTCAAGTAGCTTCGAAACGTTCCCCAAATTTAGCTTTACTAGGAGAACAAAACTTTTTACAACGACCTGGAACGCAATCTGCTCCCCTTCAGTACCACAAATCCGATTAATGGAAAATAGTAATCCTCTCTTTTCCTCAATTCATAACCTCTACTACTGGTATTTCTCGATAGTTTTTCCTCATCGGTCATAGCCCTGGTCATGTTGGACCCTACATCCGAGTTTTCAAAGCGTATTGGGTGTTTGAAGTCTTCGTTATTCTCTTTGGGACTATCTTATCGTCGATTCTATGCTTTGAAGCTTTTTCTGGATTTTCATCCTTAGCATTTACTTCGTTTTGCGACGAACTGTGAAAATATTGCGAAAAGCGCCGTTCTACTCGAACGGACTCGACAATGCTCAGAATATTAGGCCGGAATAAATCATTGCTACATTTATTACAAAAACATAGGAGTCCTAGCTGTTTCTATCCTGCTAGTTTCACTCAAGATTGTTCATTTCCAGAATTTGTCGCTGTCTTCCTCAGTTTGAAGGAGAAAGAAGGAGGAGGAGGGAAATTTAAATTCAATTTGTTACAAAAAACTATTCTGCTGGATCGGTTTGCGAAGGTTCGAGGGATTCTACAACGATACTCGCGTTGGTAGTAACTTCTAACGCTGCTTTTCTTCTGGCTTTCCTCCCATCGACTTTCTGGTAGACTGTTGCTAGTGCTAGTATTGGACAGCAATGATTTCTACATTGCCTCGACCAAAGGTACATGTATTTAGTATGAAATGCAGATTTGCAACTCCAAATGGGTTCCAGCCAATCAATACATCTCAATAAAGACACCTCCCTGCACGTTTTAAGAAATCGAAAACAATCAGTAGGATATAATTGAAGATCTACTTGAGGAGCTTTTGTACAGAAATATTTTGACTCGATCGCTTTTGGCACTGGAACGGGAATGGCATACCTAGGCAGTAACATGCATGTATTTTAAAAAAACTTTCAATACACTGAAAATCGAATGGTTTCAACTAAAAACGGACCTTGCTATACCACTTTTAAGGCTACAAAACAGAAAAGATGCAATCTTAACGATGATTGAAAGATTACCGAGGATGATCAGAATTCTCCCAACCCAGTCCAAAAATAAAAAATAGCTATTTGCTCAACTGCCAAGCTGGTCTGAGATCGCGTATAAAAAACCCACAGTATTCCGTACTCCGTCCAAAAATGCATTTGATAAATATTTTATCTTTAGGAAAGTTTGGAAGCGTCCGTTTCATGTCCTAGGTAGCAAGGGATACCCTCTTACAACATATCGCCCACAAACAGATATGCAACCGGCGATAATCAAAATGAAAATAAAGCAAACGATTTCTTTCATTTGTATCCTAGACAACTTCGAATGGAGAATCAATACGGAGTCGTCGAACCTGATTTCGAATCGTTTATTAATGCAACTACAGTATTGTGTCCCGTATTGCTCAACCATGTAGTTCAACCTATAAGTTTCAATTTGGACATACTTAAAAAAAACGTACTGCATCACAGTTTCAATAAATATATAAAAGTCTATGGAAACTTTGAATAAGAAATCGGAGTATAACATCCTCTACTTAGAAGGTTCATGGTGAAGTTTGGTTTGGTTTCCACATGAAACCTAGCTCCGAACAGTGGGGCAGGACCTCTAAACCTGAACTCCAAGTATTAAAGTTCAATACCAATGTAAGAGTATAAACGGAGCTACGTAATTTTCCATTTTTCTCAAATAATTGGCTTCACTCGAAGCACTAATTAAAAGTTCAATTATAACCTCCAATCTATGTATTCAGCTACTCCAAAAAATTATGCAAAGTTTCCATAAATAGCTGACTCCTCAAAATTGACCTTTCGTACTCGTAATACTTGTTTTCCGGTTACATATTCCTCCTTGTCGCTCGTAAATATATTTTACACTTGCAACTATTTGCAACTTTCACAGCTACTATTTAGACTTATAATCGATAATATGGGCCTGTGAAGTCTGACAAGTTAAGGCAAAAAGTGTCCTGGCTCGGTATTCGCGTCCAAACGTTAGTATTTTTAGCATCAATTAGCAAATATAAACTTCGTAAAATGTAACATTTACGATGCGTTAGTAAATTTATATTCAATAATCAAAGCCTAAATGAAAATAGCTTCGAAATTTTCGGGATCAAAGGGTTCGGATGAATGCATATTTCATTCAATAAAATGATGGTGAAAATATTTTGAGAGGAGGCACGGTGTGGTAATATTTTCTGTCCCATCTTCCAAATCCCTAGCTACAAATGAATTTTAAAATCTACATGGAAACTCTACGGCTATTTTGGAGCTGTAGTAAATAATTTATATAGTCTCAACCCCTAAAAACTTCAAACTTATGATTCATGGCTGTCTTAGAACAAAATTTACCCCCTTGGTGAAAGTAGTTGACAGGAAGACGAGTGTTGTTGAAAAATTCTTGTGGCTAGCTACTTTTACATTCTTGGGGCAAGGTATCCGAACAGTAAATGTTTAAGAAACGACGTAAGCGAAAGAAAAATGTGAATTCAACTAGGACAAAAGATTTCATAAGGTGAATTAGAGCTGGATTGGCATGACCCCAGACGTTATGAAATGATTTTGCTGCGGCCTGACTAATAGAATGGGAATCAGAAGCAAGATAAACAACAGCGCCTATGTACTCGCTACACTACTGAATATATTTTTGATTGAGTCTACGGTGCGATCTATTTGTTCCCAGTTCGCTTAAGGATAGAGGAAACAGAGCTACTGTTACAAGAAAATGAGGCATTTCCAACGGTTAATGCGTTACTTTTCTGAAGTACTCCAGAGCTAGTAATCTTTCCGCAGCCTATGATCCCCAGAGAAAAATTATTGTTCGAAGTCCCAAGAGTCGCCGTTATCAGCAAAAGCTGACGCCCAAATACTACTATCCCAGTTCATCGCAATATTTTCGACTGATTCTACTGTAGGTATCATATGGAACACGTTTTCTGTTTACCGCTTCGCTCTTTGGGTTTTTACGTATTCACTGAAAATAAAGTATGTGCACTTATGACTGTTTGTAAAATTTTTAAATCTTTTTCAAAGTCTTCTAAAACCAAATTTACATGTAAATACTTTAGAATGGTGGGCAGTTCCTCACGGGTAACTTTTTATAAGAAGAAGTTAATTAGCTTTAACTTCGGCCAGAATTAGAAAACGTTTACTACAAATAACGGAAAAACTGATTGGTGGGTGTTACCTTTGTTTCGAACATCTAATTGTATAATGTCATTGAAAGAGGGTAGGGCTTAGATCCTTCTTTGGACAATAAATCCTTTACATACAACTAATCTTAACATGGGAGGAAAATTCTTTATTTCATTGGTTTCTGAAATTTATTCAATTTTATATTCATAAATTATTACCAATCTCACAATGGAGAAAAATTACGTTAGTACATGTTTTTGGAAGGTAAAAGAAAATGATTCATAAATAGGCTATTTGAAAGGGGAGTAAACATCATTTTTCCAATAAATTCATATCGAGATCTTAACGGAAAAAACTTATTGTATTTCAAATACAGTGAGATAATGCGAGCAGTAAAAATTTAATCACCACTTTTACCTTCGACATTATTTAAATAAAAAGTACTTCAACAAATGCTAGGGTTATGTCAATTTTTCTGTTCCAAGTAATGCGAAATGTGGACTGAATGTAGTTATAAATCATACTTAAACGGTTTTCACTGTTTGTTGGTTGTATCAATCCATGTAATGAGTGTACAAGCGACTATTTTAGAATATTTAAAATTAATTGAAAAGTATTACATTAAATTTTCTCCATTAAGTAAAAATAAACATAACATGTCAGTCATCTAGGAAACTTCTGTTGAACTTGATTGAAATGATGCATTTTTTCGCTGGAAGGTATTTTGAATCAAAACAGCCTGATAAATTATTTCTATAATCATAATGCACAATTTTTATCCATATTTAATACCCGAGTGTATAAATATCGGGTTATATCCTTTCTACTTAATCCCTGAAACTATTAATAGGTTGGAAAAGTTTGAAATTTACTAGTTTTTCATTCCATATTCAAATCATATGGAAATATTTCAAAACAACCTTAAAACGTAGAGATGTCAAAAACAACTAAGAAACAGCACATGGATATAATAAGATCAAGTAAAGTTTTAAGTAATTTTCTATACTTCAAAAAATTTTCTGATTTTGACGGTACTGCATTTATTTTATGATTCCATATGATAATTTCCCAAAAAGATAGAAAAATGAACAAAATAGCGTTCATGGAAAGTATTGAAAGAGAATAATCGAAGATGGGGAATTAAATACGATACATTACTGATGGAGCTGGGATAAAAACTGTTAATAGGAAGTTTGAATACATTTTCATGGCACATTTGTTGCGTTTGAGTGAAACAAAGCCCTAAAACATCATTTTGATATATAGTAAAGATATTTCAAGGAACAAATGACTAACTAATTATTTGCTCGGTGTTTGCATTTATGAAAATGCTCACAACTAATATGTAAATATCAAAACTTGGAGAAGCTGCAGTAACAGTACATAAAAGAGAACTCCAAGAGTATATGAAAGTTATATGATAAGTTTGCACAGGCTTAAAACTGTTAATTTACCTTTTAATAATTCCACCTCGAAAAGCGCAACAGTAACTATTTGAAAATTTTCCAAAAACTTTATACGACGAGTAAAAACATGTACATTTTACACTATAATAGAATCTTCCAATTTGATATTAACGAAGATCAAAATACCTGTTTGGTACAACAAAACCCTTGTTGACCATAAAAATAAATACCCTTGAGAAATGATCTCTCAATTTCATCCCTGAAAGAATGGAATATGAGCTTATTAATCTATTTCTGTAAAATATTGTATTTTGTATTGAAATATTAATCACAATTTAGCCTGCTTTGTGCGTATGAACATATATCTGAGAGTCTGGACTTTGCATATACCAAATTTTAATGCATCTTTATTGATATTTTATCACATTGATTCAAATGAATAAAAACGGATGACAGATTTTATTCATAAATACAGAAAAAGTTTTTTACGTGCACTCATGAAAAATCTTAAGAATTTTTTGTCTGAATAGTATTTATGTTGTTCTCATCACCATCTTGTTTTGCTAATAGAACAATTCTAAGTCAAAAACTGATTTGGAGAATGTATCCGAATAGGTTTAGGATTAGAAAATTTCAGACATGTTTCCTGAAAGGCACTTGTTCCCCTTTTTTGCATGAAATTTGCCATTTTCCTACATTTTGTGTGCTGAATAGCCTTGAATCAGTTCTAGAATACATCTTTGACTTATCTGGACCTATTGTTACTTATTTTAATATACATACATATTTTATGAATTCTTTCAATTTTTGGCCTCAATACTTCAACATACTAATTCTTACTCACTCCAGCACCAATTTTTTACGGTTTACATCCTTGCTTTGTGTTATTTGTCCTTAAATCGTCTGGAATGGCGAGAACACCGCGAAATTGAAGGGACGGGGCGAGTCAGCGGTGGGATGATAAGGCGTGTACCATGATCTCCGCGGGCCTGAGCCCAATAACTGAAATGAGTCGCAGGACTTCGAAAAGACAGTGCAATCTCACAGTGCGTATGACTTATTGTGTAAGGGCGTTACGTAAAGAACTGCTGTTGTGTATACCGAACCGGATCGGCGAAGATTGGCGCCTCCTTATATCCTTTATCCATGTGATGGGTGTATATTTGGCACTGAAGCGGTAAAGGGTACAAGAAAAAAATTCGTCTCAGGTGTCATTAAGAGCTAAAGGTATTTGGAGACTGCGTTGTTTGTGGAGATGTGGGCAGAAAGAAAGGCGGAAGCCAGTATTGGCTCGAAACGAAAGAGCACACGCGGTGCTGTATTTTTTGGGGATGCTAGGCTTCACGTTTGAGTTGACTGCCCAGTAATTTGCGTACCAGTGCATCCTAAGGCGTGTTTTTTCTGCTCGCTGTTACATTTAGTTCTTATTTTGATAGTTAAAGAAGCAAAACTTTAACAGTGAGAGGTGCAGAGGCTGAGATCGCGATAATAGCACGGGAGTTTGATCTGAAATGTCGAAAGTAACGATCAGGTCTTTCTGAAAAATAATGAATGATCCCTGCACAAGCGGATGATCTTATACAATTCTTATTGTTAGCGGGTTTGGCCCACCTTACCGAAGCTCGCCGCAGATCCGTAGATTGACAGGAGGGTGAGCGAAAAACCGTGGTTACTTAGCGTAATGGAAGAAAGGCTTGAGTAGAGGAAGCATTGGTGAGGGATATCCAGTGCAGCGTCTGTTACGCAGACTTACACAGAGTTTCGAGGTAATCCGAGCTTAGAGCAGTGTGTTGGAGGTTGCGAAGCTTGAATTAATGCGTCAATATACAGGAAGATGTCCATATCCTGTGTATGTGGAGACGGGATGCTTAGTGGCACATATTTTTGTAAAGAACGAGGGTGCTCCTAAATTCCTCCACCTTAGCCTTAAGGGGGCGTTTGCGGACTTCTTTTTACCGGTAAAAGCGCCGAGCGGTTCGAATATGTGGAACTCGCGTTGAAAGAGGGAAATTTTTTTGAGAAAATTGGACCGTTTAGGAGCTGATGTACAGGGTCCTAGCATCTGAGTCTTCCAATTGTTCACATAACCTAATGGCCCGTTGTAGACGAGAAGGCGAATAGTTCAGAGGGCCTAGTCGCTGAAACTGGCAAAATTCCGGTCAGTTAGACAAAGATAGCTCAGAATTACGCCATTTTCTTCACCTAAATATGTAAAATCTAAAAAACAAATAAATACATTTAGGTGATTAATATTATTATTACTCAGGATGCTGGAAAAGAAGATTCCGCTATTTTTCTACTACTCCTTTTCATTCTTTGATCGCATGGCTCGGCACGAGGGTCATCTAGGCTCGAGCGCGGAGTAATCAATGCGTGTAGGGTCTTACAGATAGTCCGTCCTCGACTCGGGGCCCACTTCGTGTTAATTCTGGGTTTTGCAGCTTTGCTATAATTGAAATTATTCGCCCCTATTGCGCGTCGGACAGTTCTGGGCAAAATTTGTAAGGAGTGCCGCCCTTCTCGATCGAGCTCAAAAATAATTTACGCATAAAACCGAAAGCAGTCATTTATGTCTTTTTCACAGTAAATTAGAGGTCTTATCTGTCGCTGTCTTGTTTTTCAGTCAAAACTGCTCCCTATGGACATGTGTTGTTTGCTAAGTAATTTTTGTCAGCATAGTGCTTTCATTGGGATTTTCCCCATTGTTTTTTTCTCAGCTTGCCAATGTTGCATTTAGGAAGACGTTTTCCCTGCGTTTCACTGCAATAGAGATATCTTACCCTTTAATGGCTTTTTTGTTTAGCAAAAAACCTTAAATCTTTAGGTAGAAGTCGCATATTCTCTTTACGAAAGAGAGTGTTCTCACTTCATGACAAAGATTTTGTCACATTTACGGCAGATTTCATTTTGAATCTGCTTCTAAATACGACGAGAGTCAGGTATCATCCTGAACTCTTTATCTCCGCTTCCTGCGCTTCAAACAGCAAACATTTATTCTTAAGAATGGTAAGATAATGATAAAAAGGCGAAGGATATTTTAGGCATATTAAGTCAACAAATTAATGTGAAAAGTTTCTATGGTGTACCAATATCAAGAATTCCAGCAGAGATGAGTACGTCTATGTAAAACATTTTGGGAGTACTTCGAAGTTTTTTAATTCACTTATTTCGTTGTAGGATCCAGTCATCTCATGAAATTTGTCTTATATTAAAATAGAATTGTTGGCAGTCAGCTCAAGCTTAATGACTTCGACACTTTCGTTCCCTTCAAACAGACTTTTCGAGACAGTCATAGATTTTTTCAAATCTAACAACAACAATGCAGAATCCCCAGCATCCTAGAAATTATGTCTTCCCTGACGTAAATAGCGCCATTTCATGTACTTCTACCTATTTTTGCGTTCGTATACTTCCGAAAAGTAACGTTCATGTAGTTCATGAACTCTAGAAGCAACCTACTGATGGATGAACCAGGCGGATATATGATATTCGAATCTTCTTGGAAGTAATAATGTAGATGCCGTTGCCTTCTCTCACAACCTACCAAAGTCTTTTGTAGAGTCTATAACGTCTTGTATCATACCAAAAAATATTTTCGGAGAATATAACTGGTGAACATCGGACTTTTCGGTATATTGCAAGACTGCTGAAACATTGAATTAGAGGGGATGTGATTGGCTTAGTGTATTTCAATATGAAGTGGAATACCTTAGACGTTTCACTCATTTACTCAAGTAGAAGTGTGTCAAATCTCGATGTTATACCTACATTTTCCCGCTGCTCAAGTTTTAATTTCCATTAATCCAGAAAGCTAATAGAGGCAATGTCATTATTGAAAATTATTTTTGAGAAAATTCTCGCTACATAAAACCAATCTTTTCAGAAAATTCTTCGGCGCAGTTCACCCATCATCCACATCCAGTGGCTGCAAGAAGGTATGTTTTTCGCAGGGTGAAAAATTTTCCACGCCATTGATTAATGAAAATATCTCTGTATATTCATTGCTTCACGAGCCCAATCTTGACGTATTTTACGCAAGAAGTGTATTTGATCCCTGCCAGAATGCGTATGTTTTACAGGTAAAACGTACGCATTCTGGCAGGGGATGGACTCCTTTGTTTCTACGTCCCCTTTCACGTTTCAATACACCTCCAACAGATCCTTATGCCTTTTTCAACACAATTTTACTTATCGTTTCTCATGTTTATGTATTCTGCACAACTAATTTATAGTCGTTAATCCATGGATATAAGTTACGCATTATACAAACAGTTTCAGTTCTAAATTAGTTCGAACTGGTTTATAATATTGAAATTCGCGTCTCGTATAACGCTATTGTTTCCCGTTTTCGTCTGCTGCTGCGTCTGCTGTTCTCAATTTGCAGCAAAAAAGCTTGCGAAAAATGTAAGAGGTATTACGTAAGGTCAAAACTCTCTTTACTGTCTGCAAGAAATTCTAAGAATTATCTAGGGCGAGGCTTTTAAAATAATACGAGCGGAAAACTCACTCCATAAAGTAAGGTTACTTAACACGTAAATATAGGGCCGAATAAATCTAACAATCTTCAGAAATCACCACCACCTCAGGCTGTTTTTGCAAAGCTTATTATTTCAGATTTTATCATGAAATGTTTTTGAGCCGATAAAACCATTTATCAATTGAAAATATTCCTAATAAAAGCTCATAAAACGTTTTGAGTATCACTTTTTATCCGACAAGGAGAAAATCTCCACGATGCACTTTCTTCACAGATGCTCACAACTCCATCAAATTATTGCTTTAGGAGTATAAATTAACCTGCCAATAATCATTTTCTTCATGAGAGTAATAAACTTAAATGTTTTTAAAAAGAATTCCGGGGCAACTAGGTCCGGCAAAGATCTGAGACCCCCTATCGTTGCACATATTTCGTGAGTTAAAGTCGGTATTTCCACTGCTCTCTAATCTGCCAGTTACCACGCTACTGTCTTGTTCAGGGTTTCTATAGCTTCTCAATTCCTCCGTGTTGCAAATGAAAATGAATATCCCGCATTCAGTGATATTTTCACAGATCCTTTATTTCTTTTGCAGTCTGCGTTGCCGTAATCAGAAGTTCCGGGCCAATCTAGAACCGATGAGGCAAAAAGGTTCTCGCTGGCTCCTAGCATGGGCATATCCAAAGCAGATGATCTAAATTGCATCCGACAGCCTCTCCTACTTAAATACTAATTTATGAGGGTCCCGACAGCTCTGGTTTTATTCTTCACCGCTTACCCCATATTTGTTCCTCCATTGTCTTCTTTACTTTCCTACCGGACTCGAGGAAGCATTATTCACCATCAATGTATGAGTCACCGGCCCTCGCGGGTCTCTTATACATAAAGTGTTTTAAATGTATATTTAGACGCCCAAAGGCCATACTCCGGCTTATCTAACGTCTCCTCTTCGTTAACAACCGAAAAGTACACTGAGTGTAAAATTAGCCGAAAGAAAAGAGTATTTATGTACCGCGTCAGTGCCACAACTCTGAATTGCATTACGGTCTCATTTTTTTGCATTGCAGAAATTGTTTTTTTCACTCACACTTAATTAAAACGCCATATTTAATGTATTCCTCGACGAGACGAAAATGCCAGTAAAAAGCTCATGTGACACGTTTTGCAACTGATAAAAACCATTTTTCTCAGTAACCAATGATAAATATCTTTACCGTTCTCTTTCTTCATTTTGCGAAATTGATCAATAAAATTGTCCGCCACCTCTTTTTCCACATGAGATGGGTCGAAACCACAGCTTTGTGCAGCATCTACACCCGTATCTCCGGATCTCAAGATACATTTACCGACCGCAGTCAGTATCTCACAGACATCTTTGCTCAGTTCATTAGATATTACTCATAGGTAGACCTTATTTTTTTCTGCTTTATCTGATCTATTTTTCAATTATTTACACTGCATGAAGGTGACCTTAAGAAAGGTAATCTAAACTTAAATTATTGTTCGATTCTTCCTCGAAATATGCCGGAGCTTCAACCAGATTTTACGTAGGAAACGTACTCAACGACCGCAGAAGATATTTTCAAGCATCTAACGTCCAATTAAAAGGTTTATAGAACAGCTGCACTAAATATATCCAGCTTTAAGGTTCCGGGGGCTCATCAAGCAACTACCAGTGGTAATAGTAATGTTAAACATCACATAACTATCACATGGGTTCGATTGGAAAGAAGTTATAAAGTGAATGCTGATTGCTGAGGTGTGAGAAGTTTCAAGAACCAACCGAGATAGTGATCATGGCTTCATCTTATTGGCTTGTTACACAGAGTACGATTTTTTAGAACTGATGTCTGGGTACGTCGCAAAGTTGTACTTATGTAATGAGATACTGTAAATCCATGGTAATTGCTACAGAATTCATTTTCCCAGGAGGTTACTTTAGAACATTCTCGACATAATCGTTATATCAATACCACCTAAGAAGGAGATGTGCGCTGGTTCTTGTCTCTGTACACGAAATCCTCACAATGTTTTAGTTTAATTTCTGATAAAAGTAAATCGCCGTGGTCTGCATATCCTTTCTATTTGATGAGAAATTTTTGCAGAGTTGTTTCTTATGATTAGAAAAGGAATCTAACTTGTATTATTATTGTAATTCCTGAACCTGTAGGTGTGAAGGTAGTGAAAATTATCGATAAAATCATCTTCAAAGTACAAATTAAGGATACCACCATGGAAATTGCTGTGAATTCCTGTATCGATCATTGTCCGGAAAGAATTTAATAGAACATAATTCGGCCTTATTATACCCTAAGTATTTTGGCAAGGTAGGTAAATCTAGCTTGCCAAAATAATAACTATCCATTTTTTGGAATCACATTATATTTCAGAGCTAGATGTTTTCGAAGAAAACCATATCTTATCAAGACCTTTATATTGAGTTGGTCTTCTAGTGCGATTCACACACAAGAACATAAAATAATTTGACTTTTTAATGTCTTCTGTATCTTTTCAGAGAATAATCAATATTTTAGTAACTGTGTTTTACCAGGTTTTTTTGGGTTGATTATGACTAAAGAAAAAGTTAAATGGTTAATTGAATTGGAAATAGCTTCGATATCTAAAAAGTATATGTCTCTGTCTACCATATAGAGGATAGCGAAGAAAGATTTTATTCCATTTTTATGTTCATTATATCCGATTAGTTTGGGGGTGGTACGTTAAGAACGGAGATTTCTTGGAGCATAGGAAGTGGAACAGATTTTTCCAAACTTTTCCATAAAGATATAATCTTTATAAAATGATGTTCGTAGAAATTCCGTGGGGGTCTATAAATAATATTAGAACATTGTGGTAGTTTTGTTTGTAATTGTTCTATTTTTTGAGGCTCGGCTGTGATAATTTTGACCATTTTTGGTAGCATATTGGCGACTGCTAGGATTAAAATCTCCCCATTCCTTGGCCTTGAAATTTGTATGAAGAGGTCCATTTTTATGTACCAGTTAATTAATTTTCTATTAACGTGAATGTTTTGAAGGAAATAAGTCTATATGATTCTATTTTTATTCTTTTTTTTTGTATTAAAAAATAATTGAATCAAAACACTTATGTTAGAATGATCTCGATTGCGAATTACAGATGATATATTACTGATTTTTCCATATCTTGAAACGTTTACTGTTCGGCATTGAATGGTATTCATGTTATAAATTGACGTTCGGGCCTACTTTGTAAAAACTATTGGCTCCTTTGAGTTGCTCAAAGATATTATTTATACCCAGCATTGACTAGCTGGGTTTTTTAGAAAAAATAATAAGTGCTCTGTAGTCTAAGTAAATTGGGAAAATAATTTCCTTTAACGGGGAGTATTAGCGCTCCGTAGGGGATATTTGAAGTTATAAATTCACTTCCCAGCAACTCATCTATTTTTTTTGTCAGAGCTACATGATTCTTTTCCTTGAGTATATTGAGATCCTTTTACAGTTCCTTTGAATCATGATTTCACCTCCGAGGAAGCATTTTCGAAGTTTTGATTAGCATGATTTCCATTCTTCTTGAAGAAATCTTGATTATCCTCTAGATCCTCTGGATAGGAAACACTTTGTCTCCAAACCAGTTAATTATGAATTTACAGAAACATAAGACTGCCTTTTTGTTTCACTGGTAGTGGCAGAGTATTTTAATCCTTTAATTCAATGCAAATTAATTATTGGCAGAGTCTATAGTCGCCTCATTGGTTTCATACTATTCCTTTCTCAGGGCTACATCATATCTCTTGAGGTATTTCACGGCGAATTAAATTGCTTCTGTGTATTTACTTACTTATAAGATAGCAGGATGGGATATTTTTCTCAGCTGTCTGTCACAAACATTCGCCACTAGGACACATTTTTGTAATTCTCTGGCTTTAATCTTATTGAAATATCAGAATATTCAACTAAGAAATTTGATATCATCGCCGGACGCGATGGTAATTTGCGCTGACCCATTGGAAATGAACCCTCTAAAGACAGTAATTCCTCGAGGATTTTGTTCGAAAACTGGGGTCGATTCCCCCGTAAATGCTTCCTGGTATCTTACTGTTGAAAGCATGCCATCTGTCTGATCTACAAATGATCAAGGAATCTCAACCAGTCCCTTTGGGGTTTCTGAGGTTTGAAGCTACGTAAACTTCCTTTTTACATCTGAAGAAGAGGGTTTCATTGATGCGTCTTTAGAATGTTGCTAGATCTCATATCCGTAAGATTTCATTTGAAGACTATAAAACCGGCATCTTTTTCACAATTACAATTTTTATGCGTAGAGAACCACTATAAAAACTAATTTGATTGCTGCTTAGCGAATTAATATTCGATTTGATAATACTCCATGGCTCAGAATGCCGCTAGACAGTTTTTTTTCTTTCCGCATCTGCATTTACGTCAGAAAGCCTTGGATAATTCCTCCGCAAATAAGGCTATCCATATTTATCTTTTCAAGCTGCGTGAAAAGAGATCAATTTGATCTTTGACTCCTGTGTATGGTAGAGTCAGTAAGCTTTGTTAAAATATTCGTTGAAGTCAGGAAAAATTTAACTTGTCTGCAGTGGTCCCGCTTAACTAGGGAGGTATCATTTTCTCTCTTAAAAAGATTGAGAAAAGCGCGATTTAATTCATAACATGTGTTAAATTCCCGTCAATTGGCACTCTTCGAATATACCTTTTACCGCTTGGGGGTACTTCCAGATAAAGCTTAGTCTGATTTTTCCGCAATCTAAACATAATCTTCACCAACATAATTTTTTAATCAGCATAAAACAGCTCCAAATGAACGACAGTATACTATAATCCCCCATTCTAGATTATCAGGAGCGTCCGTGGCTTCTTTTACCATTACACGTCCCAAAATGGATCCTGACGAGAAATAGCTCAGTCTCGAGGACTCTCACTTTCTGAACAGATTTTTGGGCTGTTTTTGTTATGAAAACATCTGTTAGTGAGCCTTTGAAACATTATGTTGAAGTTCACTCGTAGCTTGGGCAGAAAATCTACTTTGACTTCAAAAGTTCCTATTTAATCAAAATGAAATACTGAAAATATCTGGCGGTTTCTCTATGAGTGTGTCAAACACTGTGAAGCTCGAGGTATAGCTTTTTCAGAACTTCGTTCCCGCAAATGTTATAGTTTTGACTTGCCTTATTGGTGCAGCGCTGTTTTTTGCAAGAGCGAAGATTCTAGTCATACGTCACTCGACATATGCAGGTAACTTGGCAGTGATTGCATTGGTTGGGTGACAGTAGAGGTTCATAGTGCAGTAGACTTATCTTTTTCTTACAAATGCGTCGGTTTGCACTTTTATAGATTTAAATAGAAGCTACTTCTGGAAGAGTCGTTAAGGTCTTCTCTAGTCTCTTGTGTTTGGAGTGAGATACTACGGTAATTCTTGGTCATTTAGAGAGAAAAGGTGGAGGTAACACTAAGGTTCGCTTTTAATTGGACCTTCTTGGTGTCCTTAGCTCCTCCATTTGGATCCCCAGGGGGTTTTTCAGACTATCTTCGAACTTAGACGTCTTCAGTTCCTGAAAAAATTAGGAAATGAACAACTATAAGTTTTCTGCCTTGCATTAGTTTCGCGAACACAGACGTTTCATGTAAATGTGTTTTCAGCACTGATAATTTTTCAAATAGAACCACCATGAACCACAAAATAATTTATCTCTGTTAGAAGTCGAACATAAAGTATAATTTAATAGAGATTTTGACATACTTTCAGATTGGAATAAGTCATAGTATTGAAAAACGATTTGTCAATGAAACTAAATGTGGTAAATGGGGCGCAAGAGAGTAATCCATGTTTCAGCCGTGGGCTGATACTTCCATGAAAAGGCGAAAGCTTCTGAAAAGATTTTTAAACAGAAAAGCTACTCAAGGACAGAAGATGTTAATTAGAAGCAAACAGGTCTGAATTCAGTGGCGTACAAAAGCGGTACTAAAGATATCAAAAAAAAGTTCAGAAGGTTACTCTAGCAACTAACACTGATATGTGCAGCACTAAAAATGTGAGATAGCGATGGTGGACTCGCCTTACAGGTTTGGAAAAATAGTATGATATTTTTTTCGCACTAGTTTCTGGGTACTGTGCCAAGGTTTACTGATACAGTTTAAAATTGGAGTAAGTTTTACTGAAGGAATAATGCCAGGTGTATTTCATGTGTCCGGGCGAGGTCATTATATCCTTGACACCCGTATGGTTGAAAGACTTCATCTATTTTGATACAACAGCCAGTCTATACTCAGAGATGCGGCTTCTCGTACGTCAGCTGATATGATAAAATAAGCACTAGTACGATATTTGGAAAAATATCTACAATATTTGTACCACTTTCATGTGAAGGACTACTTCTGAAGACGCCTAGTTGTTAAAAATATTATGATAAAGTCTAGATTTCCATCCATTTCAATCTTATCTTTTGTGCTATAATATACATGCATTGAAGTATATACGGTTTCAGCTAATATTGCCCTCCTTTATTCCACAGAGAATATAAATTAGTTCTACATAAGTTCAATGGAACTACATCATCCAAAGAAGGGTTGAAATACATCCTTATCTTAATTTCTTATACGCTGAGGGCTTCATGGTTGGATTTCATCATATTTAATTTCGTGAATATTACACCCTACAACAAAGTTATCACATTACAGTACCATACTGCAGCAGAATAAAACAGATTTAAAACACGGAAACTTAGTAAAGTATAAGCGGTTGATTCTTTATTCGAGCAAAATACTATTCTTTCGTGTTGCTGTGGGATTCATCATACTGTAATGGAAGGAGAACAGGCTTTTGTTACTTATGAATGACATTCTCTGATCCTTTTCTCTCGATGTAATTTCATTCTGTTGCCTCCGGATTACTTTTTTACTGACCCGATCGAATTTAAGGTAAGTATTGCAGCCTTTAGGGGTGTACTCATGATTGCACCGGAGTCCTGAATAAAATAAGTTAAGGAAGCTTTTTGGAATCTGCATGCTCAATTATTGCATACAATTTGGGGACTGACCTGGATACAATGTCTCGACTTCGCCCATTAGTAGCTAGTGAGTGTGGCTGAAGCCTTATAGACATTTCTATGTGGAATATATATGAATGTTCGTTTTAATGTAAATTATCACAACATATTATCATTCGCTGCAATGCTGTTTGATATCCTATTGCATGTAATATTAACTGAAATTGAATAGAGTTTGAGAATTCATGCTCTGCTGTTACGACGTTTCCACACTCATCACTTTGAAAGAGAGTAGTCTTTCAGCTTGGCTTTTTTCGACGAGTAAGGGGTTTACCATTATCTTCTACCTTTGCAGCTGAGGAAGCATGTCATTCCTCATTGAAATGACACGTTCAGAAGTGAAATTGAAGACTTCTTTCTGCAAGCTCCTTTGATGCAGTATACATTGCTTATAATATGTGAGACTGCAACTATTGCCTTTGTATATTTACTTCCAGACGTTTTAAAGGTGACCTAAATTATGCTACCAATCATACAGCTTCGGAAATAATTTTGGGAGTACTTTCTTGTACTTACAGATAGTGGAAACTTGCTGGGACATTTTTATCATGCAAAGTGGGATATGATTTCATTGGCAGTTTTTAAGAAACCAAAAAAATTTCAGGGGTATTTTCGGAGAAGAAGCATTTGTACACTTTACCTTGTATCTCGCTGGTTGTGGCAGTTATGAAACAGAATATAGATAGAGTGACGAGAGGTGAATTTAAAATCCATACATTGTATCTGCAACGAATTTGCCTAGAAATTATCTCAAATACCCTGACGGTATTCTTCCAGTAACTTTCACCAAGGATTTACACTGTAACATGACATCAGTGCAATTTGTACACTGTACTCACGCACCGGTGTAAAACATAAGATCATACGACGTTGTGCCAAGCCAATTACATGGAGGCATCGTGGCTATCTGGCGTTGTTCTCGAAGCATTTTGGACCCTACCAATTACAAACTACTTTATGCCTCCTTTCGAGTTGGACCAATGGAATTTTTCCATATGTTTAGTGCTTTCTGTATTACTGATGGCTGCTACATGATCCTTGAGAACCTTGTAGTTTGATACTTTTAGGGTCGCTTTTTCTCGAATACCTTTGAATTCAGTACCGTTTGCTTTCAATTTATCTATGCTAGTGTTGAGTGCTTTTTATATATAAAGGCCACCCTATCAATGAGATACGTATGATTTGCTCGATTTGCAGTGTTCGTGACTACAAAGGAACTATGCATTACTTCTATCTGATCGTACTTGTACTGCATCCTGCACCACTTACATTTCTGGTAGGACTCCAAGATCAATGCAGTCTTGGCTTTGATATTTGTCTCCGAGAAGGAAATACCAGTCATATCAAGATCCCGGAGTAGAACAAGGCCTTGCCTTTAATGGTCGCATCACACCTATGGCTGAAAGTTTTACCCTGCCGTTCTTGCAACACCGATTTCGATTGGCAGCAAATCATTGACAAGGCATTCAGTCATGCGACCACCTTTTCCTTAATGAAAATTACCATGGTTTCCAATTTCACCTCGAATGATTCCAATACACACAACGTAAAACATTAGGATAGCAATGAATGGAAGTTAAACATTCAACATGGAAATCGATTGCACGAATCTTCGAAGCATCTAGGAAAATCATCCTTGGTTAAGCTAATTCGCCAGTAACAAGCTGAATGAAAGTTTTGAAAGCTCTTGTTGGCGAGATAATGGCGTATGAATGCCCTGAGTGTGACACTTACCCTCAGTTACCAAGCGTTCCTAAACTATGTTTAACTGCTGAGGTATATTCGAACGCAATTGTAACCCTTGACTCCATGCATCATATTATTCGAGGACAACAAATCAGTACCCTTGTCAAGATCGATAGCGGAGAACTCACCGTTCGCCTGAATTCACCCTGAAAGCGCTGTCCAGTAACTCTGCACTCAATGCTTTTCAAGAATACTATTCTAAATGGATGGCCTACTTTCTTGCCCATGTGTACGCTTTGGTGGATCGTAGGTCAATATTTGTGTGAAGAATTGATGTCTCAAGAACTTCGAAAGTTACTGTCCGGACTGTGCCCATTCTCGACAGAAGCACATTAGTTCTTGGGGCAGAACGAAAGATCCAGTTTTTACCTAAGACGTTCCATTGAAAAGTTTTTTCATGACCCAAATTACTACCTTGACGTAAACTTCGAGAAAACGCTCGCAGACATAGTAATTAGGTGAAATTTTTGCTAGCATAGTAATCTAATCAAAACACATTTCCAGCGCATCGGGTTCATGCCAAAGATTATCGGTTAGCTCCAAAATAGAGATAGGATTAACAAGCAGATTGCTCTCAAGGAATTGGCTCGAGAGAATACGGAACATCTTCGAGCTATTGACGATGTCAACCGTGCGCTTCTTCCATTTAAGCGCAATGCAACAACCTTTAGGACATAAAATACTAACGATAAGGTTTTTCCTCGAGAGCGACAAGGCTATCGCATTGGAATCTGTTGTAAATGAAAATTTGGGCGTGCTGCGCTGGCTGCGCTGTCACTGTAATTAGAATTTTATTTTCAATTACTTTTAGAGGGGTGCTTTGCACCGTACTGTAGCGGTGCCAATAGGCCACATAGATACTGTATAGGAGCTACGAATTGTGAGGATTGAAGACTCCATATAAGGGGCTGTTCGCATAAAATGATAGGGGTACTTGGGGGTCCAGCATGCCCTAGTGGGACGCTCACCAAAATAAGTTGCACACACCACAGAGTGTAAATGGAGCTGGCAGACAGGCCTACCGTAGCACTTCCTACCGCCTTAACGTCTACCGTATCACTTTAGTCGCTCGCAACGTCTCTCAACTCGGGTAGTTAGTGGTTTTCTTTTCCTTTAGTGCCATGTTCACCCTATCAGCATCGTCGCACGAATCGGCAGCCCAATAGTCGATGTTTCCTTCTAAATCAAAATTTTTCTCACCGATGAATAATTTGTCAGACCGCACTTTGGAACGAACAAACTACTAGTAGACATCTTCAGAGATACCATTCACCATCAAGAGCTTCTTTAACGACCGTTTGATGTATCCGGGCAAGATATAGTTGAAACATGACATGTCTCCGGACATCGTACTCGTCGGGTTCCAGTGTCGCGCCTTGCTAACAACATCTTTTCTGCAGACTTATAATCCAAAAATGCGTTATGCGCTGCTAAGGCCATGTGAAAAATGGGTGAATCTCTCCCTTAGCTCCACCTCGGTGGGAAAGATCGACTGCATTGCCATTTATATGACTGAAGTTAAACAAATTCATAGGAAATATTCTCTGACAGGAGAGAAAATTGAGAAATTTAAACATTCAATGATTGAAGAAATCAATTATCTCTTGTAGAAAGCCGTAAGTCTCGTAAATAAAACTTAAGTACCAACATAATGCGAAACAAAGCCCCTCAAATGTGGTTTAAAAGTAAAATGTTCTAATTCGAACCAAGGCTCGACCATTCACCACGTAAGATTGGCTAGTAACTCGTCCTGTTCCCAGTTCAAACATTAATTTAGGCCTTAATGCACCACAGTTGGCGTCAGCCCTTTGCGAATACTGTACAAAATTACTTCAACTCCGATCGCGTCCTCTGCAGAAGATACGATTCATGCTTTTACTAAAGATGTGGCAAAAGCGTACCTGACGAGTAAATCAACCAAGCGACTAATCTTTTTTCGCCCTCGGTCTGAATTCTTCTTTCAAATCCGTGGGTTAGTCGAAAAGGTATGGAAAGCCAACGTGCATATCTACAGAGACGTTAAAGTTGGGAAGTTTGGCGAAATTTTTTTTTCATGGATGACCGAAACAACCGAGTACCCCCATCAGTCTATTTATTTCCCATCGATGCTTTACAGACCGATAAAAATGCAGCTATCTTTTTGTGCACCGATGATACTCATGTGGTTCTTACACAGCCCATGTTGATACTTGAAGGAATTGTCACTGAAATATTCGATTGCCATGACAAGAATCCCTTATCCACTGATTTAAAATTTTTCGATATAAAACTTGATGATGGATACATCATTTTTATCCCGAACGAGTACCTCAGGTAGACTGGAGTTTCCCTCCCATATGTTCCGAAAAAAGACAAATCAAGATAGTTGACATGAGATGAGCCTACCATTCATCGTAGTACCTCGGCAAAAAATCGCATGGATTGTGACGTAAATATACCTTTTAACACCTTTTCAGGCCAGGTAGCTTTGCAAGGATCCACAAAAAACATACAAAAGCGTCGCAAATCTTTTACTGCACTCGAAAAGGCCAAAATAGATTTATCGACCTACATGGAAAATATCCCACCTGACTTCGATTTCATTTACATTCGTGTTAACCCGGAAGCCTTATAACCAAGACTTAGCTTCGACGCATTCACAATTTGGCTTCTTTATTGTACTCTCCAACAAGGACTATCGTCTTAGCATTGTTCATTGGCACAGTTTTAGCTAATCTCGAGGAGTCCACTACATAATAATCGGAAATGTTTTCTCTGGATTTTTCATTCAGAGCTATTCGCACCATGGAAATGATTGTATCTTAGCTCCTTAAAAAAGGCGTCCCAGTTGTGTCATATATTGAAAATCAGACCTTTTGGCTGGACCACTCCGGAAAGAGTATGGTGGTACATAAACGGTACTAAAGCCGACCGGAAACGTTTTCCCCGATCTGGGGTGACCGTCTTCTCAATAAACTGTATTCTTAAATTTGGAGAGGAAAAAATGCATGACATTGATATCCTTATCCCTTGCGCAGTTATGATCACTGAAGGTAACGTAAAAATCACAAAATACATTTTTACCTTCATGATCACTGAAGTGTAATGCACTTTAAAGAACAGTAGTACTTCCGCGAATATGATAATAATTGCTAAGGATGCCAGAATTCCAAGTTTCCGAAATCGCATCGAACGACATTGGGTATTCCCCTGCAAAATGAGCTCTTTCCGAAATCGATGACTGGGGAAAAAGTACTGCTTTGACAAGTTCGAGCATTTCCCTGGCTGGCAGATTTCGGCCACAGTCAGTTATAAAGCTGCCGATCTTGTGACCGAGGTCATGTAAAAGGATATAATTTCCATTTTCAATCCTCCTGAGACTGTTGTGCCTAACAGGACTAGATGTTTTATCAGTGCTACCTCATGGACGTTATGACTAAAATGGAGATAAATGGAGCACTTTAAAAGTATCAGTTCCAAGTTGAAATGCCTGAACAATATAGAGGGTGCTTTCTACCAAGATAACCATGAGAAAACGGAAATCTGACTATAGCTAAGAGTTCTCCATCCTAATATGACAAGACTCCCGCCGTCCAGGCTTCGCAGCGTATTCTTCGACTTTTAAGCCCTTACCTGAATCGCGTAATCTAGCGATAAGAATGGATAATCCATTGAAACAATTTTGTAAATGGTGCACAAAAAAAATTCTATGATTTATTTGTTCCTTGCAACTGATCAAAACCCTTCAATATCCACTTTTAAGTAGCCCGAGTTCTAGTTTTGTTTCTTTAAGCCTCTCCGTTTTATAAAATCTCACACCCGGCGATACTTTTTTATCCCTTGACACAATAAACGGTACCAAAGTGCCATCAATGCAAGGTACGGGATATCTTATGCATTTGGACCTATGTTCACTAAGGATTAAATCACATTGTTGTTGAAGACCCATGTGCCTTTAGTTGATTTAGTATTTACTCCCTCTTATCTCAACTTCATTTCTCATCGCTTTCATAATTAAGTTTGGTAGTTGATTGCAACTATGAATCCACATTTGAATTCATACCGTTTCAAACCAAACCAAACATTATCTACATTAACAAGAAATCGATAAAATAGGCAGCGCTACAGAAACTATTACTCCAAATAAAAGAAAAAAATAAAGAAGAAGTATGGTACAAGGTGACCACTACCTACGTGAAAATCTTCCCTGAAATCACTTCTGGAAATCACTTCTTAGAAGAATGAAAATTGTGACAAGCGTGCAAAAGGGCATAAGTTTATTATTTCTCCCTGGATGGTTGGACCGCACGGAGTTCTGGGCTAATGAAATGGAACAATATGCCAACTGGCTATATTTATTAACCACAAATTATCTAACCCTTCGAGTAACTCCCTATTTTCTTCTCTAAAAAGATTTCAAGGATGAATCCGAGAATCGCATTGCTTTTTCCTTGACACAGTCGAATATGAGGACAGAATATTCAACCTCATCTATGCAAATAGTGTGCAGGTGAGCAAGAATTACGACAAGTGATGCAACGCGTAGCCATTTAGTCGAAGGAAGTAGAAGCACATGTACCCGTTCTCCGTCCAAGTCATCCTTTACCAAATGGGATGGACTGTTCTTAAACCATCTCGTCATTTCACAATCTAAACTGGTATAAAGAGGAGCAAAGCGACTTGGATGGATGATATTATGACTTTTGTAAAGGTAAACGAAAGAGTTGCACTGGGTTCTGTATCTAACTTTAGCCCGAGCCTAGATATGATGCTCTTACTATTTAATCCAGTATGTTTTCGCGGGACACCTTCAGGAGAAAATAGAGATCGCCTTCGGCAAGGTTTACAAATCCAAGAATCTTCACTTTATGTCAAAAAATGAGATCGCATAGTATCGAAAGACTCACCTGTGGGCCATCCAAGATGCCATATTAGATGTTTAAAAAAATAAACTGAAAAAAATTTCGAGATGCTTCTGGTAAAACGAATATATCATGCAGATTTCTATAACCCGAGTGAAGCCTATACCGGAAACCTTGTCTACCACTAATCCATACCTCTTCTCTTCCTGCTAATCATGAGCCTTTATAATGGCGCGGATATATTGGATCTATCTCCCTGAAAATGAAGTTAAACGGGTCTGCACGGTCCTCTCACTTAATCTCCACGTTGAAACTGAGGTATAGTTCTTGAAAACAGGAAACTACACCGACGGGTGATTTTCAACCCTATTCAGAAATGGCAGTGTCCTGGTTTGCTAATGTGGGGTGTTAAGCCCACTTGAGCAGATCTAGGTTTAACTGTTGTTGAAACTATGGTTGCGGCTGCCTGGGTTAAGCCAAAAGCTCCAAACAAGGGTTTATAGAGAACTATAGATAGCTGAATATTAAAGGAAAGTCTATTCCAACAATAGCAAATGAAAAGATTTTCCCGTAAAACAGCCCTAATTGTATAGCAAGTAGCATTTTAAAAATTTTAGTCGGCAGGAGTGACATACTCTGAAACATGTAAGAATTATATCGGTCCAGGTTACATGGGATGGCGAGGAAACTTTCGATTGGTAAAGTAAGTGTGGGGTGTAAAGCGCACACGAGCAGATCAAGGTAGAACGGTGGTTGAAACTTTGGTTGAGGTTGGCCGGGTAAAGCCGGCCGCTCCAAACCAGTGTTCATATAGAACTGAAGATAGATACAAACTACAGGAAAATGCAGTCTAACAGTAGCGAATCCAAAGCTATTCCCGTAAAACAGCCCTAACGGTATCGTAAGTAGAGCTTTCAGAATTGTAGTCGGCACGAGTGACATACTCTGACAAGATGTAAGAAGTAAATTGGTCCAGATGGCATGGGATAGCTAGGCGACTTTTGATTGGTAAAGCAATGATATAATATCCCAGTGTGCAACTCGCCCGTAACTGTTCCAAGTGTACCAATGGGGTCAAACGCTGTGTTCAGAACTGTAAGGAAATTGTAATGAGAGCAAAGTGCGTAGTAGCCCTGCCGCAAGGTTACCAGTGGATTGAATCTACAGTACAGTAGATGCAGTGAATTTTGTGTAAAGCTATAAGATCTATGAAGTAAAATACAACATTTCTCTCCAGTACAGAAAAGAATCGCCCCGATTCTTGAGGTTCCGCTTGTGAATTTTTGAGGTATGATTTGGGAAGCCACAATTTTTCATTATCTCCGTACCCTTTCCATTTGACAAGGAATTGTTTTTTTCCACGTTCTTTTTTATGAGCGAGTATAGACTCAACTTTGTATTCCTCTTGTTCATCTTGAAATTGGAGTGTTGCGGTGGTGGAATTTGTCGGTTGAATTCATATTCAAAGAACGGTTTCAAAGGCTAGCATGGGACGCATTATGTGTTCCTCTGTCGATCATTGGTTGAGATAACTGCAGACGATACGTCAAACCGTTGATATCCCCTGTTGTTTCAAAGGGACCACAATAATTTAGGTTCAGTTTTCGTGATCCAGCCGCATATATAATGGTTCTTCAATGATTGGAACTGACTGGAGACCTTCAATCAGTTCCTCCGGGCTTTTGAGCAGTTCTTAGCCATGTGGCCTTTCTGTCTGCACCTGATTCAGAGACCTCCGCGCATACACTTTTCACGTTCTTCTTTTTCAAGCTTCTGTATATTTGGAGTGTTTCTTTTCAGCCCCGGTATCACTACTACGTTCCCAATTTCCATTGGTACAGGACTGCTGGTTCCAGAAAAAGAGCTTCCATTTCCATTCTTTCCTCCAGAAAACTTTGGTAGGTCACCGGGTCCAGAACGCCGATAGGCCGACTCCACTCGATTAGCATCCCTTATTAGATCAGAGAGCTTGATTTATTCTCTGGTGCACAACGCCTTCCAGATATAGGACTTCGAACTGCGAGAGTAACGATCTATCTGGTCTTTAACTCCAATATCGGGGATGTCGAGTACAATTTTGTTGAAGTCTTCGTTGAAGGTAGGAACATATTTGACTTGGTTCCAGCGGGCGATTTTGTCTCGAGCGATCTTTTCTTTGTTCAGTGCTTCAAAACGCTGAATCATAGCACCTCTCAGGGTCTGCCAGGATTTTATCCCTTTTCCTTCTTCTGTCTTTGAGTGGATCATCCACCATTCATTGGCATTGCCAGCCAAATAGCTGAGTGCTATGTGCAGAGGTCCATTGCCATCATTTGCTCCGAGTAAGCTGTCCATCTGCACACTCCAGCTGCCAATTGATCCTTTCCCAGTGAATGTAGTTTGCTTCTTTTTCTTTGGGCCAGCCTGACTATCCACTGGGGCATTACTTGACGAACTGGCCTCGTTTCGGGCGTTTACAAATTCAGATTCTAAGAAGGATACCGTTTTTGCTGCAACAGAAAGCTCTGATCTGTGTGCCGCAATCTGGATATTGGCCTGCTCAAGATTCTGCTGCAACTGAAGCACCATTTGCGTAAGGGACTCTAGGGTGCCTTGCGGTTGATGCATAGCGATTAGGTTCACAAAAGGTGTAACAGTGTTTGGCTTGGTACCTGAGAGAAGTTTCCGACTTTACACATGTACACGTGGTGATACGTGTACACGATTTCTGTAACACTTGAAGTACCAGAGAGTCTCCTAGATAGTTCTTGGGCTAACTACCCACGATGCGAAGCCTCCAGCAAGCTGGTTTTTTCAAAATGCCAAGAAGAAGAAGTTTAATGCGTTCAGTATCTACTGTGGACTGCGCACGTCCTAACTATACGGTTAAGATCGAACCGGATGTAGTTCGTCGTCCATGCGCATCGGTACTCGCGACAGGATAGCTTCAGCGATGGAACAATGATTTTTGAAAAAATTGTGATTTATAACCTGATTGGCTCTTCTTGCACCTTCAAATTTCGGTCCTGGTGACCTAGTGGTTAAGTGTAGGTAGCTCCTGATGAAGTAGTCGCGGCTTCAAACCACCAGGAGAACTTACAAAAAGTTCCTTCTCTGACGTAAGGGTTGACGTCAGTCACGTCGGGTGCCCTAAAGTAGCCCTTCTTCCGATTCTCGCTTTGCGGTGGTTGTCCTGTCTAGATCCTGATGTCGATTCGGACTTACAATGATACGGACTACAATTGTAAGTCCTACTACAAGGATCTGGGGGCAGCAGAGGAAAGCTTACAATCACAGCGGAAGGGTGAACACAACATACAATCGAAGTCGATTGAGAAATGAACTTGTTGTTCTATTTTCCTTTCTGTTACTCAATAACAAGCAATTTTAATGCAACATAAAGGTACTAATTGTGATCCCTGACTGCGACTCGATGCTGAGCCCCGTTCTGATGGCGGACAAGATCTTGTTCACTGAAAAACTTAAGTTGGCAGTCCTTGCACTTGTACCCCTTCTTGCTTGTACGGCGGATGTGACGACGGGAACGGAGGTGCTCGAAGTACTGAACGCGACTGGAGCAAGCTACTTGGCAATGAAAACAATGAAACAGAGAGGACTTCAGATTCTTGTTCATCCGCGGCCTTTTTGAGGGCATGGCCTTGCGGATTCGATGGTTCAGCACCCTTTGAGTCGAAACAGAGGCGGCGTCCGGCAGCACTTGAAGCCTTCTCGGAGGAGCTTTTGAACTTGTCGGCGGCCTTGACAGGTTCGAGACGGTCGCATGCGACGGCTTTCTCCGGACCGGGCGTAAGGATCGAAGACCGGTCGATGAAGGTAAGGTGAACGAGCGAAAAGGGGTGCGAGGATCTTCGTCCGTAACAAGGGGATATGCCACTGACAGTGCTCGTGGTAAGACAAGATCTTGGCAAGTCGGCGTCGGTGCCTTGGGCTCCTCGGCGCTGAGTAAGGCGATCAGAGTTCTCGGAGTCGACGGACGAGGCGGGGTCTTGGGATCTTCTTCCTCGCCAATCGGTACTATCGGCGAGGTGGGCGGGAAACGAAAGTCGGCGAGGTCTTCTGAGTCGAACCCAGACGGTGACGGAGGGCGACCCTTTGACTTCCTGTTATACGACAATGTGGGTTACCGCGTAAGGGTCAGAGTGAAAAACACAATGTCAATCTCTGTATGCAGTCAAGCAGCTAAGGTATATCTAGAAGGGATTTTATCCCAGCTGGCGGATATGAAAAAAGCACAACAAGGCACAAATTACTTGCGATACTACCACGATGTGAGGTGTTAAGCGAGCACGGGCAGATCAAGGTAGAACTGTGGATGAAACTTTGGTTGAGGTTGGCTGGGTAAACCCGGCCGCTCCAAACCAGTGTTCATATAGAACTGAAGATAGATACAAACTACAGGAAAATGCAGTCTAACAGTAGCGAATCCAAAGCTATTCCCGTAAAACAGCCCTAACGGTATCGTAAGTAGAGCTTTCAGAATTGTAGTCGGCTCGAGTGACATACTCTGACAAGATGTAAGAAGTACATTGGTCCAGATGGCATGGGATAGCAAGGCGACTTTTGATTGGTAAAGCAATGATATAATATCTTAGTGTGCAACTCGCCCGTAACTGTTCCAAGTGTACCAATGGGGTCAAACGCTGTGTTCAGAACTGAATTAAACATAGAGAAACACAAACACATTTACTAGATTCACTAAAGGTAAAATAGCTAAAACATGACGTATAACATACCCCGCGTTCTCGTCGCATACGTCGTCAGTAGCCGTCTCGACAGGGATGGCGAAACTAAGAGGGTCAGGTGAGTCAAATTTTGGAAAAGACGATTTCCATGAGATGGTTAGGGTGCTAGCGTACCATCCCAAATCACGCTAAAAATTGAGGTATCGTCAGTCCCAGATTTCACGAGATGTGACAGTCATCTTGAGGTGTCCATTCTCTCACGAGGGTGGATCGGAGGTACGCAAGTGCCTTCATCTGTCGCGGGCCGATCGGCCCGTCTCTGTAACATTAATTTCACGCTAAAGCCTTCTCGTGGCGATCTTCGTTCAGAGAACCGAGAAATTGGTTGACCACTAATTTAGCACCCTCATAGAAGATTTCTGTCTTGCGGAAGCTTACGACTTGTCCGGTTGACGTGTTGCGAAAGCGATACTCCTGCAAGCGAACTTGAGAGCGATTAATGATGCGAGGTATGATATCTAAATGAAAGAAACCATAATATCCAAATGACACGATATTTCAAATCACAATGCAATGCGCGACCGAAGGATGCACATTTTTGATTCGAAACGTGTAAAGAAAACAATACTCAAAGGATTCAAACAAATGAAACAAAGAACAACGATGACTTGTGATTGGGCCATGAAGGATGAATGGAGGGCGGGAGGCGGGAGAACAAGCGACGACTTGAGGAACCAGAAGTTGCGCTAGAGGTTTTCAAGTTGGCGGTTATATAGCCCTGTTGAACCGGTCTTGATCGTGGTCCAAGTCCCCTTGCGCAAGCGGTACGGCTGCTACGTAGAAACCAGGAAGCATATGCGGCCGCGGCAGCGAGTGTAGGGTGTACAACGGTAAGCTGCCTACGTGGCCTTCATAAAAGGTGCTTACAGTCAATTGATGCAACCGTGACCGCGTGACTTATCCGGAGTGGCAGATCAAGGCCACGTTCAGCCCCCCTTCTCATATTCACCCATAATTTTCCAATTAAAGTACCGTAAGGAAAGTGTAATGAGAGCAAAGTGCCTAGTAGCCCTGGCTACAAGGTTACCAGTGGTTTGAATCTACATTACATTAGATGCAGTAAGTTTGTGTAAAACTGTAAGGTTTGTGAAGGGGAATACAACAGTAATGATATAATATCCCAGTGTGCAACTCGCCCGTAACTATTCCAAGTTTACCAATGGGGTCAAAGGCTGTGTTCAGAACTGTAAGGGAAGTGCAATGAAAGCCACGGGACTAGTAGCCCTGGTTGTAAGGTTAGCGGTGGGTTGATTCTACATGCACATTATGGTAGATACAGTAAATATTTGTAATTCTGTAAGGCCTGTGAAGTGAAATACAACAGCTGGACACCGTTTTTGTGTATATATGCCGAATTGAGACTCTCGGTGCCTAATTTTAATGCAAATTTAGCTATCCGAACAGCCTGTTGGATCTAATGACGACACAAAATTCACAATACTGCCCCATTTGGGCACTCGTAACTCAGAGGAAATTTGCTGAATCCGATGACGACTTACCGAGTTCGTAGTATCTAAAAGAGAATACTGAACATTATTTTTTTCTATCTCGTCCCTGATGACATGGTGCTTCATGATCTTGACTTTATGAGAACGTATAAGTAGCTGAAAGATCATCTATATAGCACCGAACCATTTTGAAACTAGAACTAATTCTTAAATCTGCAAAATTTCTCGTTAGTTTTTACTTCGATTTCTGGAAATAAAAATCGTATGGACCCTTCATCGCTACATTTGAAATCATTTCGAGTCGAGATACCTTTTCTGTGTCTTCCGTTTTGTTTTTTCATCACCAGAACCCATTTTAGGATTTAAAGATGCTTCAAACCAGTTTGAGGGCTCTGTTTTACTTCACTTGTACAACTAGTGATTACCAGATTCCAAAAAATGTTCTTTTTTTGAGTCAACTACTTTTTAGGACAAATAAGTAAGCATTTAGGGCAGAATAGCGTAAGGTAGTTGAGCGATTCCGCCCAGAAAAGAGCTCAGCTAAATGGCATGGCGTAAGAACTAACGCAGAGTTCTCGCATGTAGTCTTTAGTGCTTATAAGAAAACAAAGGTGGATTCTATAAAGTAAGTGTCTCGCGAAGGAGCAATGGAGGTAGGGGCGTATGATAATTTAGAGTTTCTTTGAATTTACTGTGTTCCTTGACGTACTGTTTCGTTAAAACGTTTCTATGATGGGTTTTCGTCGTTTTTCTGCGTTTTAGTGCTTTAGTCTGTGTTTTCGCTTATATTGGCGTGTAATTTTGACCCATTAACTACTTTACGCTTAGGTACTATACAATACCTTCTCTACTGTGTGACATAACTATCATTTGCAGCGTTAGTCTGTACCTTCCATCTCTCTTCGTTAAGAATATATAACAGAAACCAATGAGCGTTTGAGCCCAAATTAAAATAGACAGCCCTTTTTCCTTTCCTCCAGAGTAAACATCCAATTCCTAGGGGCTTAAAACAACCATCCACCTCCTTTTACGTCCTCCCTGAGCATCTGTATCGCATTTTTCTAAGAGCTATAGTACTGCATGGAAACGTAGGTCACCAATTACAGTCTACGGATATACACAAACACTTATACAACTGTAAATTAGCATTAAATGCAATAGAAAGTTGAGGGACACCGCCGTACCATGTCGATCATCAAAAATTGCGCGCCGAGATAAAGCTCAAACACAATCGGGATTTTCTGGTTTCCTCAAGTGAAAGGAGAGGCACTACGAGTTTCACTGCATCCAATGTTTTCTTTTCAAAATAAACCTCAGCGTAAAATTCAACTCATTCTGTCTTTGTTTCACTGCTAAAAACATAGAACACCCCATAAGTTCGCTCGCTTAACACAATACTCAAGTACCGAAACATTTCCTATTGGACCGATGCACTAGCAATCAAAGCGCACGAATAAACGAAAAGTCTCTGAGTTACTCTGAATTGAAGAACCCCCATTGATCTCTCAGAAGTACTGTCTTCGTCCTAAAAGTATATTTTCATCAAAATACGCTTGATCGAAATAACAAGGAATGAACTCACTGCCCTTCTACTTCACGGTATCCCTTCCCTCACCCCCAAAATACACTCTAAACCATCCACTCACACAAACGTGATCATAGTACGGAAAAAATGATTCTAGCGCTAGCGATGCACACGCTTCTCACTACTCATCTCAGATGCTAGTCATAGACCAAATTAGAAACAAGTAGATATCCTCGCTCACATGGCCCATGCCAAAGACTGCTTCATTTCAAAAAAAACCAAAACTGGCTTCCTTATTCATATTTTCAAGTTGAGTAGAGCCCTCCTCAGCTCTAAATCCTCAGAACAGTCTACATATCTGGGGGGCCCAATCTAGGCTCAATTAACGACATCGCCGCAGCTCCATTGCTCTCTCTACATTCGCCCACATTAGAGCAACATTTTCTTCGCCCCGAGATACTGACAATTTCTCGAAAGTTCCATACATGCAACTATGGGTCAACTAGGCACAAAAAATAGTGCTAATACCACGGACGTATTTCCAATAGCGATAAGGAATTAATGTTGTATAAACCCAATTCTGAATCTAAACCTATCAAATTGAAATATCCCCCTTGAGGTCCAACCAAAGAGACTGATTTTAGTTATAGTGTCAAAATTATCTTGCAAAATAATACAAATTTCTCTGAACCCAAAGTTACCCCATTTCATGGTTAGATAGCCAGTCCTTCTCTTGTACATCTCATACGTACCGGCAATTTCCACTCAAAACTTTTCCCACCCTCTTTGCTAACTTACTCTTGTATCTCATCCGTAAATATCTACCTATCAGTCAAAAAGGACTCGTATACATGTCTACGAAGAGTAATAACCTTAAAAATTTCAAGTTAACACCATGTCCCATGGTTTTACTCAATATGTTTCATGACACAACATTTTTCATTCTTGGATGAAATGGCATTATTCACAGCCTCTTGAGCTGCAATTGTCCTTAGAAAACTCCCTAGTAGCAAACACCTCATCTTTTCTTTTCCCAATTTCCAGTATAAACAATAGCTCTTTGGGCCCCTTCCCCCTCTTGCTGTAGTCTTACTTAAACCCAAATCCATCATGATTCCTTAGTGATGAAAAGGGCAATACAAAGCTTCACGACTACAGCACCTACGTATGAGGCACTTTGTCTCTATATTCGTTAATAGCTTTGGCTTTATTACCCCTCAATCTAACCTTGGCTGCCTACATATATTTGGGATCTTCGACACATCCAGAAGATTCCGGGTATCATCGTTTTACATTATCATGTTGAATCTCTGTACAAACGACTGCCAATATTCATAATAATCTCCACCATCTATGGAAAATTATTTCTTCAGTATTGTATAATTTTAAATGAAGTCACCTCTTTAAAACTGCTAACGTTAGGAAGTTCTATTATAAAAACCGGTACTATCCTAAAACATTACCTTGTAAAAAAGCTTAACAAACACCTCCCAGACTCTACCAGAGTATCAGCGTCCAAAAGCAGACTAAACCTTCATAATCGAGTATATTAAATAGCATATGAGCGTTTAATTACACCTCAACAAACTGCAGTGGTCCTCGGCCCGCAACGTTCCCCATAATTTGTGAAATGACCGGATTTTCACCATTCCCGCATCTAAAAGAGGAATGCCGTTCTGCTCGATCGTATACCACAAACTTCAACATATAAGGCCGGAATAAATCATGACTTTCTTCATTACAACAAACTACGGGTCCTAGCTGTTTCTGTACTGCTGGTTCTATTCAAGATTGCTCACTTCGAGCATTTTTCGCTGTCTCCGTCACTTTTTATTAGATTAATTCTTACAGCAGACCTTTTCCAACATGTTTTCCGTCTCGCAGATATTTAATTTAGTGAATATTCCTTCGCCTGTTTTCCTGTAATAGGTGTCAATTAAGGATTTGGCATTTTTTTGTTTAGCGGGTAGGCGTAAATATTTATTTAAAAGTCTCAGAAACTCCAAAGAACTAAATGAATATTTGTGCTATCAAATTATTTCAAAAATTGAATCAATTAACGGCAAAGTCTTTGCCGAATAGGGACAATAAATTAGTTTAGAATTGCTTTGAAGTGCACAAACGGTCGAAAGGCGATGATTTTCTTGTCAAGAGTTTTGAATAATGCTTAGATATAGATAAACTATTTTGCCCATGATATAGAGCTCTTGTACATTATGGAAGTTTAAAATGGTGGAGATAATACCTACGCAGAGATTTATTCATTCTTCATTCTGCCCATTAGCCATCAATATAGCCCGAGATCCAAGAAAACCTATAACAGAAGCAGGTACGGTGGGTGGAACTACTTTCCCTGCCTTCATTTCAAAATTATCTCTATTTCTGGGAAACCCATCGAGATGTCAAAAAACACAATGCACCCTGACATGGTCATCTTCGCTCTTCGGGTTTTTGCCAATGCACAAAAAAATAAATATATATGCACTTATGACTGCGTGTAAAATGTTTAAATCTTTTAACGTCGTCTAAAAACACGTGAAATATAGCTTCTCTAGAGTGATCGGCCATTCTTCTGGGTTAATTATTTTTGGACAGAAAGAAATTAAGAAAGAAATTAGCTTTGGCGTCGGCCAGAAATAGACAATTTATAACTACAAGTATAGGTAGAACTGATCGGTGGGTATTAGCTTCGTTTCGAACATCTAATTGTGTAAGTTCATTAAAAAGTGGTAACATTGAGATTTTAATTTTGCCAAATATACAAAAAATAAAGGCTTTATATGCAGCTAATCTTATCATGGGAAGAGAGCTCTCTATTCCAATAATTAATGAAATTTATGAAATTTTTATATTCATAAGCTATTCCCAGTTTCATTATTGAGAACAATTTTGTTAGAAAGGTTTTTGGGAATATAAAATAAAATGAGTAATAAACAGGTTACTTGAAAGAGGAGCTAAAAATAATTTATGCCCAATAATTTCATACCGATATTTTAATAGTAGTATAGTAGTATAACTTTAATCATCACTTTAATTTTCTGTATTATATAAATAAAAAATCAATCAACAAATCCTGAGGGTACGTAAAGATTTTGTAGAAAATAATACAAAATTAGGACCAAGTGTAGTTTTAACCATACTTAAACAGATTTTACTGTTTTTACGTATTATCAATATCTGTCGTTAGTTTACAAATGACTATGTTAGAGTATTTAAAACTGCTTGAGAACTATTTTTTTGCATTTTCTCACTTAAAGAGAAAGAAAAAACTCTCATTCATCCAGAGAAATGTAGTTGAAGCTGATTGAATAACGCATATTTTCGTGGGAAAGTATTTTGAATCAAAACAGTATCTCAGAAAATGTTGCATTTATAATGCCCAATTTTCATCTCATCCATATATATATAACTTCAGTGTTTCAGTAATTGATAATATTCTTTTTACTTAGACCCTGAAGCTATAAAGAGCTTCAAAAAGCTTGATACTTACTAGCTTTACATTCAGCATTCAAATCATTGAAACATTTCAAATTATCCTCAAAACTTAAAGATGTCAAAATTACCTAGACAACTGCACATGGATAACATAAAATCAAATTGACTTCTAAATATCCACTGTACCAATACTTCAAAAGAATTTCTGAATCTGAATTTACAGCATTTCTTTTAAGGATTTGATCTTATAGTTTCCCAGAAGGAAAGAAAATTGAACAAAAATAGCGCTTAAGAATGGGCATAAAATCAGGTAGGTTACTGATGACTCAGAAATTAAAACTGTAAATGAGAATTTTGAGTACATTTTGGAAAGTAGATTTGTTAAGTTTGAGTGAAAAAAACCCAAATTATTATTTTGATATATGGCTAACAGATGTCAAGGGAAAAAATTAGTAAGGAAATAATGGTTCAGTTTTTGATAAATAAAGTAGCTCCCAGCTAATACGAAAATATCAAAATTTTGAGAAACTATAGTAACTGCGCAGAAAAGAGGACTCCAAGAGAATAGGGAAAATATCTGATACGATTACACAAGATTAAAATTATTAGTTTACTTTTCAATAGTTCCACTACGAAAAGTTGAATAGTAGCCGTTTGAGATTTTTTTAAATAACAGTATATGATAATTGAAATCATGCAAAGGTACGCTAGACGAGAATCATTAAATTTGATGTGAATGAAGAGAGCAATACCTTTTTGGTACAAAAATTTTTTGACCTTAAAATAGATTTTCTTGAGGGTTTTTTATCACATTCATCGATTAGAGAATAAGATATAGATTTCTGTATCTTTTTTTCTGTGAAAATCACATTCTTTATTGACATATAAACTACATTTCAACCTTCTCTGTGCATATAATTATATTTTCTGAGGTTTCGGACTATTTGTATACCACATTTAGTGCATCTTCACTGATTTTATTAGATTGATTGAAATTAATTCAAATAGGTGATTTTTTATTTATAAATCTAGAACAAAAGAAAATTTGAAGTGCGATCATGGAAAATCTTAAAAATGTTATCCTAGATAGCAGTGAAGATATTCTCAGTACGAGATACTTTTACGAATTAAACTTTTCACATTCAATAATTATTTGCAAAAATATATTCAAATAGGTTTAGGTTTTGAATATTCCAGAGAGTATTCATGGAAAAAATATGTTTCCTCTTTTTTATGAAATTTGTCATTTTACTACATTTTGTTAGCTCAAAAGCCTTGAATGAGCTCAGAAATGTAGTTTTGACTCATCCAGCAGTTTTGCTTTATCTGGACCGACTACTGCTTATTTAACCTTATATGCATTTTTAAAGAAATCTTTAAAGTTAAGGTCCGTGTAATTCACCATATTAGTTCCTACTCACTCGAGTACCAAGTTTTCATAGTTTATATCCGTGATTGGTACCCTTTTCCTTTTGGTGGTCCCGAATGGCGGGACCTCTCCGAAATAGGAGGAAATAAGACGGGGCGAGTCAGCGGTGGGGAGTGTAAGGTGTATATCAGTATCTCCGTGTATCTGAATTCCATAGATGAAATGAGTCGCGGAGCATCAAATTGACATCGCAATACCACAGACGTATTATGTCAGGGCGCTGGGTGGGGAACCGTGATGGTGTTTATGATCGAGCCGGATGGTCAAGTATTGGCGCATGGCTACCGACGGTCGCTATGTGATGGGTGCAAGGGGCTGGCACTGAAGCCTTAAAGAGTACAAGTTAAAAATTCGTCTCAGGTGTCGTGCGGATCACTATGAGATACCGGTATTTGGATACTGCATTGTTTGCGAAGAAGTGAGCCGAATGAAAGGCAGCAGCCGGTACGTGCTCGAAAGAGCATGTGTGACGGTGCATTTTGAGGCACTGCTATGCGTGAGTTTGGATTTGACTGCCCAATCAATCTTGTGATAGTGCAACCTAAGCATTTTTTTGTGTACGTTATTATATATGGCTCTTACGTTGATAGTTGAAGAAGCAATAAATTAAGGTTCGGAGGGGCCGAGACCAGGACTGCGAGAATGGGCAGGGACCTTTATCGACGATGTCGCAGGTAACGACCGGGACTGTCTGAGCACGAATGACTGGTCACTGCTGGAACGGATGTTCTTACAAGATTATTAATCCTAGTGGGCCGTTCCCGCTTCAGCAAAGATTGCCACAGAATCCTGGAATGACGGGAGGATGAGCGGGAAACCATGGCTACCTAGATTCAATAGAAGTAGGGCTTAAAAACAGGCACTATTGGTGAGTAAGATCCAGTTCAGCGTCTCGTATGGAGACTTCCACGGAGCTTTTAGGCAATACGATCTAATAGCGGCGAGATGGGGATCGGTAAGCTTTAATTGATGTGTCAATATATAAGCAGCTGTTCATATCTTGTGAATGTGGAAGCGGTTCCTAGTCTTCAGGAAGGCTTTTGCGAACTTTTTGAAAGCGGTGAGAGTCCCGAGCAGTTCGAAGCCATGTTACTGACATTGAAACAGTGTAAATTATTTGGGAAAAATTGGACCGTTCCGGAGTTGATATATGGAGTCATAAGACCTGGGTCTTCCGAGTATTCGCACAAATGGCAGCGTTTGGTTTGTCACTGACGAGAATGCGGAGGATGAGGCTAGGTCCATAAATGTATCTGGCTAGATTATGGTCAATTAAAGGCACTTTGCTGAACATTTTTCCCTTTTATTTTCTTCACTTAAGTATTTGCAGTCCATAAACCAATAAATAAATTTAAGTGATCTATACTATTTCTACTCGAGAAGTTCGAAAATATGAGTCCGCTAATTTCTTCATTTTTCACCCTGTAGTTCTCTTCTCTTTCAATATTTTTTCGCATTGTTCGGCACGCGGGTCATTCCGGGCTCCAGCGCCGATTAATTAAGAAAACTGGGTCTGACAGATCGTCTCTCTTCGCCTTAGGGCTCTCTTGGTGCTAATTATTGAGTTTTAGGCTTTTATTTGATTGAAGTACCTCGCCCCTACTGCACTTTGGACAGATATGGGCAAAATTGGTAAAGAGTGCCGCCCTACTCGATCGAGCTGAAAAAAGTAAACATACAGAGTCAAATCAGTTATGTCTGTATTTTTTACAGAAAATAAGGGTCATATCTGCTTTTTTTCTTGATTATTTCACTCAAAATTTCTCTCCATTTTCATTTGCTGCTTTGGACGTTTAATTTTTTATCACAACACAAAAATTGAAATTTTTGAACATGTTGTATTCTCCTCTTACCAAGATTCCGGTAAGAAAATATTCCTCCGTAATTTTTGCATTGATAACATTGGCTACGCCTTTGACGGCTTTTTTGTGTTTAGAAGATATCCTTAAAACTATAGTTGAAGTTTCCTGGTTCTCTTTACAAAAGTTTAGTAAGTTGATGACAGGTATTCATTTAAGTTTACAGTATATATCAATTTAAATTTGTTCCGAAGTACTATTTGAGTTTGGTATCATACTTAGTCTTTCTTACCGCCTCCTGTTCTTTAAATAAGAACCATTGTTCCTTAATAATTGTGACATAATGATACGTTAAGAGTCAAGGGCCACTTCAGGCATATTAAGTAAACAAAGTTGTGTGAAACATTTCTCTGTTGTCCCTCTATCAAGAACTACAACAGAGATGAGTATGTATCCGTAGCAAAATTAGCGAGTAGAGAAAAGTTTCCAGTTCATTAATTTTTTTTGTAAGATCCCGTCATCTGGAGACATTTTGTTTAACATTAACAATGAATCGTGGCCAATCTGCTGAAGGCTAATGACTTCGACAACTTCTTTGCCTGCAAACATTCTTCCCGTGGCTGCTTTAGAGGCTTTTCAAATATAAGTACACCAGCGCAGAAAACTGAGAATCCTGGAAACTAAATCTTCTCATAAAAAGCAGAATTTTCTGTTATTCTTTCTTCTTTTAGTTCTGGCATGCTTTGGAATGTATATTTCATGTATTTAATAATCTCTGAAAGCGATTTATCCCCGATGGATGCACCAGACATATATATGTAATTCGAAACCGCTTGCAAGAGCTATTGTAGATGCCACTGACTTCTGCTACATTCTACCAACGTCCTTTGTAGAATCTAGTAAGTCTTGTACTGCACTAATAATATTCCTGAGGAAAATATCTGGAGAAAAGCTGACTTTGTAGTGCACTGAGACTTCTTGTATTTCAATCTCTGTAACGGCATACCAAAATGTGTCAATGTTTTTGCCAACGCTTACCGGCTGGTCACGTTGTAATGTCCATCAATTATGTGAAATATAGGAGGCGGATACACCAATTTCACTTAGGTTTTCAAGCAATCTGGCTAATATAATCCAAATTGTGCGCAATTTATTCGACAAAGTCCCCCATCATTCATATCCGGTTGTTCCAACAACTTGTAGTATGCGCAAGTTGAAGCATTTGAACGGCTTTGCTGAGTGAAAATATTTTGGCACAGTAATTTTTTATGAGCCAAATCGTGAAAAAACTTACGCAAGAAATGGATTTAGGCAGGGAAACGTCAGTTTTCGGGCCGATAATGGAACCAGTTAGTTTTAACAATCCCTTTCTCACTTCATTAAACCTTCACCAGACCTTTATGCACATTTTAAGACGATTTTCCTCATCATTTCTCAATTTACCCTTTCTGCAATTACCGTATCATCTATAGCGAACATCTATGGATACTGACCTACGCGTTATCCAATCATATTTAATTCTGAGTTATTTTTGCAATAGTTTCGAGTTTTTACATTCTCGATGCGCATAAAGTCTTCGTTTATCTTCTTCGTCTTCTTCTTCGCCTATCGCATTCAATTTTCTGCAAAAAAAGCTTGAATTTTTTGAAAGGTAATCCACACGGTCAGCAGCGGTTCCGTGATTTGCATGAAATTCGGAGAACTATTTAGGGCCCGCATTTTAAATTAATGCGACCGAAAAACTCACTCCGTATAATACGTTTATTTAATATGGAAACAATGTGCCGCATAAATCGTACACTATTCAGAAAACAACATTTCAGGCTGTTTTTGCAAGTTACAGTCTTTCAGCTGTTTTTTTAAATTTTTTCCGAACCGACGAACCCGTTCATCTATTGAAAAGAGCCCTATTACAATCTGATATCATAAATGAATCGGGTACCATTTTGCATCTTATATGGAGAAAATCTCCAGAATCTACCGCTCCGCAGGTTCTCCGCACTTTATCCACTCTCTGCGTTCGGATGATTTATCAACCTATCGTTAATCATTTTTTCCATGAAGATAATAATTTTCAATGTTCTTCAATAGATTTAGGGGGCAAGGAGGGGTTCTTTTGAAGACCTAATTCCCGTCATTGTTGCGCATATTTCCTAAATAAAGCCGGTCCTTTCACTGCCTTCTAATTCAGCGCTTACTCGGCTGCAGTCTTGAGCAATTTTTCTATAGCTTTTCAATTTCTCCGTGTTGCAAATGAGAATCATAGGACTGCATTAGGCTACCAATATTGTCACTGCTCCTTGCCTTCTTTTCTCAGCCTGTGTTGCTGTAATCAGCTGATCTGGGCCAATCTATAGCCAGTTAGGCCAAAATTTCTCGACCGTTCCCGGCACGGACATATCCAACACATATGTTCAAACTGGCATCCACAAAACTTCTACTAACTACATAAAACGTTTTTAGGGTTGCGACAGCTACGGGCGTCTTTTTCCCACTCCCCTACCTACTTTTCTAGAGTCTTCTTTGTTTTATTAACTGACTCGAATAGACACTGCTCTACCTCATTGTGTGAAGCCCTACAGTAGTCCCCACGGGTCTCTGATACGGAAAGTGTTGTATCTATACATTTTGATATCCTAAGACCATACTCCAGTATATCTGAAGACTTTCCTTCTTCAGTAACAGGATATTCACGTTTTCAATCTTTCTCTCAGATACTAAATTCTCCCACCATCACTTCGTGATTCACAAGGGCTCTTCCGCTTACAGAACAATATGTTGCATTTTTGCGCTTAATCAGGGCTCTGAGAAGATCCACGCACAATCTGTATTGAAATATCAAATAAAAACGAAGACATTACTCCATGAGAGAGTACTGAACCTCTCGAGAGTACTTTTTATTATTCTTTATCTTCATTTTTCCGCAAAAATCAATGAGGACAGCTGCCACGCTACCCAATTCAGGAAGAAGTATTGTAAAAGCAATTTTCGTTTACATTTTTATCATGCTTTATATTGCGAGTTTACAAAGAACGTTTTATCAATAACTTTCAAAAAATACTATCTGGAAAGCTTTAAAATGGTTCAAATAATAGAAAGCCTTGTATTTTTCTCTTATATTTCAAATTTTCTGCTTCAGCCCAGCGTATTCTACCTTCTCAACTTTTCCTCTTTTTCGTTTAGCAGATCCTTTCAGGGAAACTTCACCAAAGTCCTGGTTGCTGAAAGAATCGATACTGCTGAAATAAATTGTAATAGTTAATGAAGGGATACTTTCAGGTTACTTTTGAAGATTCATAGCAATTTATTTACATTAATACCACCTGCGAAGAAGATATGCCCCGGTTCTTGTACCTGTGTGTAATATTTTCACAATTTTGAAGTTTAGTTTCTGATAGCCATGACTTTTCCTGGCGTGCATACCCATTCTATCTGATTTGACATTTTTGCAGTCTTTCTTCTTTTGATTAGGAATGACACCTCCCCTGTATTCCTCTTGTACGTAATAAGCCTGTACAGGTGAAGGCGGTGAAATTTATCGATAAAAATAATCTTAAAAGTAAAAGTTAAGGATGACGGTACTAAAATCGATGTGATTTGCTCTAACGACCACTGGCCGAAAAGAAATTAATAGAAAATAAATAAGTTTTACGGTACCATCATATACATCTGGTTATTTACAATAATGAGGACGAAGTTTTTTGGATCAAGCAAAATCTTTTAGAGCTAGACTTTTTCGTAGAAAATCGGATTCTATCAAGATCTCTACAATGGGGTGGTCTTTTAATTGATTTTACACACACTCAAAATTGTAATAATCTAATTTTTTGATATAATTTGTGGCCATTTCCGGATAATTCTTATTTTCAGAACTGCCATTTCCAGGATAGTCTGGTTTGATTATTTCTAAAAGAAAAAATAACTGAATTCTTTAAGAACTGAGTAAGGACGGATAATAATTCTGTAATTGGCTTACTAAATTTATTGCATTCAGTTTCGGAGCCTCCAAAGTGTATGTCTCAGTGTACTTTGTATAGGCTAGCAAAGGAAAAACTTCATACAATCCAATGTTCGTAATATCTGATTGGGTATCTGGTTGTGGGTGGTTCGTTAAAGAATGAGATCTCTGGAGTATACGATATGGAACAGATAATTCCAAACTTTCACATAAACATACATTCCCTGTGAATATTATAGTCGAAGAAATTCCTTGGGGGTATATAGGGTTGTCTTAGAACAGTCTGGCAGTTGCATTTGTACCTGTTGTTATTTTCTAGGCTGATCTGTGATAAATATGACCATCTTTGGTGATCTATTGATGACCGGTACGATTAAATCATCTCCACTTCTTGGCCTTGCAATTTATGCAGTAATCTACATTCTTATGTGCACTCACTTCATTTTCGGTTCGTCGGAAGGTTTTGAAATCGTGAATATTTTTTGATTGAGTTTTTAATCTTTTTGCCGCGCCAAAATTAAATCGATATACTTCTGTAAGAAGGTTCCTCAGTAAGAATTCTAGATGATATTACACTGATTTATTTTCATGTCCTTGAACGTCTGCTGTTCGCTGTAGAATGTTGTTCATGTAATTACTTAATGTTCGGCTGTGTTTCAGAAAACTTCTTTGCTCCCTTGAGTTGATCAAAGATTTTACTTCTACCCTGCAATGCCAAGCTATGTTTTATAGAGAGAAGCTTTAGTCTCAGTAGGCCAAGTAAAATAGAGAAAACTTCTTTCCTAACGAGTAATATTGGCGCTTCATAGAGGTTATTTGGTGTTACTAAGTAAATACTTAGCAACTCATCCATATTTTGACAGAGATACATGATATTTTTCTAAAAGCATGTTTCAATCCTTTTCCTTTGGCTATAACTCCTCTATTTAGATCTAAGAATCATAATTTGGTCTCTACAAAAGCGTTTTGGAAGTTTTCTGAGAAATAATCTGCATATTCAATGCAGAAATCTTGAATATCCTCTGTATTCGAAACATTTCTTCTCCAAATTAGTACAAGCTAAATTTGCAGAAATGGACAGCTTTTTTCGTGTCAGTAGTAGTGATGTACTAATCTACAATCTGTACTTAAAAGAAAATTGATAAGTTGCAGAGTCTACAGCTGACCCACTAGTTTCACACTATTCCTTTCCCATGATTGCATCATATCTTTTGAGATAACTTGGTGTAGTGCCCGACTCCCTTGGGCGGAATGACACGTGACCTTCTTCCCCTGTCGCAAATTTGGGACATCGACCCCAATAGCACTCTACCTTGCAAACTTTGGGCCAAGTCGCCAAGGATGGTTTTGGTAAACCTTTAATTTTGGTATTTATTTGGGACTCATGGATTTTGTCCAACGACTACTGTATCTTACAGCTGCATTGTATGCATGGTGTGCTAACTGCACTGTATGGCACCGTAAACTGTAAGGCCAAGACCCACAACCTGTGTCATGGTATGACTTACTGCGGCTCAACCTCCCAGCTCAACGCATGCACGCCATTGACTACTGTATTACTGTATTCTAACTTTTATTTTTTATTTCTAATCTAACCCTTAAAAAGATAATGGATAGTATCTAACTTAACTGATCTATATATTACTTGGCACATTTGCCACTCACCGAGGAAACGGGAAACCAACTGCCTACACTGGGATATCACCCATACCATTTGGGTAATGGCACCCTTATTGAAACTTGGGCAAATGAGCTCCGTTATTTCTTTCAGTACTCAAGTGTTGCCTGTTTCTGGGTGGGTTTCCTGTTGTTTCACCCAACCCAACTTAAGCGTTCGACGCCAAGACAATTGACGGCACGTCTAGTGAGTTTCGTACTCAATCCGTGTTCTAAACCCTAAGCTCTACCACACTACAAAGAAAGTGGGCTTCGGACATCCAAGTGCCTATACTAGCCTCCAGCCGGTATTGAAACACAAAAATGGTCTCCGGACCTAGAGTTGTGCTTCGAGCACACGTTTTTGTTTTTGTGTTAGTGTTTTTGATTTCTTTGTTTTCAAGATCTAGTAGAAGACCATATGGCTACGAGGAAGCCGTCAAGGGCAAGTCCGTCGGAGACTCGCTGGCGCGCTCGATCTAGAAGAGCAAGTCCAGAGGTTGACGCATTCGTGCAAAGATCGCAGGTTCCTGCTATGGAGAAACTACCTCCCGCAAGATTGCAGGATCCTGCAGCCCAGGCATCATCGCCATAAGGGGAGAACCCACAGTCCAGGCCACGGTGCCACAAAACCAGACAGGTTCCAAAACTGCTACGGTTCCTGAACAGTCTACTTGGGGACTTAATCCCACTTTGAAGGGCATTGAGCCTCCCAAGTCCGACCATAGTGAGGACACTTCTGCGAAGGAGGATTCTGACCCTTCGTTTAGGCAATTTGCAAAGTTGAGGATCCACTCACATACAATCGCATGGTTATGCATGTGTACCAAGTTGTTGCTACCCTCCAGGATGACCTAATGAAGGCCTTCAAGGGACATGAGGACACATCCAGACCCAATGGCAAAACTGCCACTACTGGCGAAGAAGCCATCATAAGTGAGTTACGAACTCTTCTAGGTGATGTTAATCATCTCGTGGAGTCCCAAGTACTCATGCCCAAGGGAGTATCGAGAAAGCTAAGGCGACAGCTGAAGCACCAGTTGATGGGAATAGATCCCACGAAGGCAGTCCTGCCAACGAGTTACAAGTGAATCTACTCGACAAGTATGAGTTGGAGGATATCGTTGATCCCAACAAGGACGGTAAGTCCAAGAGACTTCGTCTCCGCGAAAGCAAGAGTCGTCCCCCAAAAGGCCGCAGAGGCCACAAGAAGAAGAAGAATATGGGCAAGCGTCGCAACCATGACTCTGATGAGAGTCCATCGGACTCTTCCTAAATTTTGCAAAATAAAATCAGCAAAATTGTATGTAAGTGCAAATATGTAGCTACAGGTGCAGATATGTTAAAACTGAATTCCAGAGCCAATCTAAAGATATTAAGCATGCAAAATGTATGAATATAAAAAATATAAAAGGAAGAAGCCCAAACAGATGATTTACAGTAAAAAAATTTCAAGTACTCAAATTTTAGAGCTACGAAGATACGATTTCTAAATCATCGATTGACCCTTAATAGTTCTATTAGCAAATATTTCCGATGATACAAAAATTATAAATATCATTCGGACAAAAAAGGTTATGGTTTTTCATCATTGCATTTATAAGTTTTTTTTCTAGATTTATGCTTAAATCCATCTTTCCTCTCCTTTCATTTCAGTCAATGTGATAAAGAATCAGGAAGAATGCAGTAATTTGGGTATTTTCACAGTTAATGTCCTCAAGAGATATGGCTAGACGCACAAAGTACGGTAAATTGAAATTAATATCTAGATATAGATTATGATATTTAAATGAAAATAAATCAGTAAATAATTATTTAATTCTCACAGGGATGGAAGTGGTAAATAATTCTTCAAGAAAATTTTCTCCAGTTACAGAAGGAGTTTGTTGTACCAAACAAGTATTTCGTGCTTCATCAATATAAATTTGGAAGATTCTCATATAATATACTGTTTGCATGTTTTTATTGAAAGAACTTTAATTCAATCAGTATCTAATGGGGACTACGCACGTCCTAGCCATACTACTAGGAACTACGGATAAAGCTGTTTATCTTTTTCAATATGGCTATTACTAAGATTTTCATAGTGTCATTATTTCGAAATAACTTTTTCAATAAGGCTATTACTAAGATTTTCATAGTGTCATTATTTCGAAATAGTTTAGCGGGTTCAAACGTATCATACCAGTTTTTACACTCTTATATCTAATGATAAAATAGCTCTTTCAAATACGGATATAACTTTGAGCATTGTTTTTCGATGCAAAAATCAAAAGGTTAATGATTTGATCAATCTGGTCATTAAAAAATAATAACTACATATCGAATGCTATTTTGATCGTCTATTTAGCTCAAATACAACAGATATACCATGCAAAATGTATTCACGTTTTCCATTAACAGTTTTAATCTCTGCATCATCAGTAATGTAGCTTATTTGGTGCCCTCTCATTAAGTATTCCCTTTGAATCATGTCCATGAGTGCTAATTTATTCTCTTTTCTTTCTTTCTGGGTAACTGATGGAGCGAATTTTAGAACATATGATTCATACGTGGAATCAGTATTCTTTCTTAAGTATAAGAAATAACTTAATGAAATATTAGATTCTATTATTTCATTGTGCTGTTTCCAAGTTAAATATGACATCTCTAACTTTTGAGGCTAATTTGAAATATTTTCAAATAACTTAAATGCGAGATGTTAAACAAGGTAATATTAAGCTTTCCGAAACAAAGAAAGTTTCACAGACTAAAGAAAATTATTTGTGTTCAATTAATTATGCATTCAAGTATTATATACCACTGAAAAGTGGGCATTCAGAATAGGACATATTTCTATAGGGGGCTATTTTGAATCAAATACCTTCCACTGAAAAATGTTTATCTGTTCAATCAAATTTATATTAAGTGTTCTTGATAACTGAGAGGTAATATTTCTTTGTGTTGAAATGGTAAAATATATATAGGTAATTTTCAAATGGTCTAGAATTTACCAAAATAGTCGTTTGAACACTACTTGCAGGCATCAATACAAAATTCAACAGTAAAATGTATTTAACTATACTGTTCTACTACAATTTGCTCCAATTTTTGCATTTTTTATGATAGAGAACCTCCACATCAGCATGACATTGGCGAAAATGTTTTTTACTTAAATAAAATGGAAGATAAATGTGATGATCAAAATTTGATGAATCGCACAAACTCACTGTCTTTAAAATAAATAAATATTCATTTTCTAACTCCTAAACCTCTGATATTAAATTATTGAACTAAAATACTTTTTACCTCCTTTTTACGTTTTTCAATTTACTTTTCACTTCCGAATAAACCCTTTAACGAACTTTGTCTCAACGTTGAGATATAAAAAACGTATAAATTCGAAATTGAGGTATTTTCAGTCATTTAAGAAAAAAAACACTTTCATCTCTTATTAAGATTTTTCGAACGGTATTATATTATTTTTATATTCTTTTCAAAGTGAAATGTCAACATTAATCTCTCACAATAAAAGGAAAATCAGATTTTAGAACCGAAGCTAATATCTATCAATCATAATTTGCTGTTCTTTTCAATTAAAAAATAGCGAATCCTGGCCGAAGTTAAAGCAAAGTAGTTTCTTCTCTAAATATTTACCAGCTAATAGTATTACACTAATCTAAAATAATTATATATTAAATGTTTTTCAAAGACTTAAAAAGATCCAAACATATCAGAGCAGTCATAACTGCACAGATCTTATGTGAATAGGCGAAAATCTATAGAGTAAAGCGGTAAGAAAAACATTTTCCACATGTTACGTAAATTCGAATCAGTGGAACTACTGGGATGAACTTTTGCATATTAATACATGACTTTGAGCTTTTAACGGTCCTGGTGCGTGTTTAGGACTTCAAGCCATAATTCAATTTTTGAGGATCAATGGCTGCTTTCGAATTATTGACTTCGAAGAACTTCAAAATATGAGGCGTCTAGCATTTCCAATGCCTCATGCTCTTTTAAGTGTAGCTCTGCTCTCTCCAATTTTAAACGAACCTGGAACGAACATATTGAACTCTGGGCCCATTTCGCAAAGATATTCAGTAATAAAGAGAGTATCTAGTCCTTTTTTTTGTTTATCCTGCTCCCAAACATCGCAGCTCAGCCCTTCTGCGCTAACCTCCTTACATCAAGTCCATATTAAGATTAGGGGATTTAGTTTACCCTAAAATATAAAAAACTTTGGACATGTAAAACACTGTCAAATAAGTTTACTTCGCTTGCGCCGATTCGTAAATGCTCTCAGTTCAAAATTCTCACCTAAAGATTGAAAACATAACTAGTTACAGTACTTTTGTTTGAACTCGCGTTCATGTCTTCCACTTCCATGAAGAGCCGTGAATCGTTTTGTAAAACACCCATGAATCAGAAATTTGAGATTTTAGAAGGTTTAGACTCTATAAATGATTGAAGATAACTCCGAAAGCGCTGAGTAATTTACGCACTTATTTTAGAATTAGTTGGTAGCTGATATTTTTAAGGGCGGTACAGAACATTTTGCCGCACTGGTACACCTCTTTCAATCTTTTCCCACCTTATTCTTGGGTGAAATATATTTTCTGCCATCTATTTGACTAGAAAAGTACGAAATTATTTTCAAATAGCCTTAATTCGGCAAAAATAAATTCCTCGTGTATCGTAAAACTCCCATTCTATGCGTTTCAGACTTACTAGTGTGTGATCAAGATAATATTGTTTAGTCATAAATATCTAACTATAACAAATTGTTTCTTGTGCTGCAAAACTTTTACACACCCATCGCTTCTTTAATGTTTCTCCCGCGGAGCTTCAAGAGTTGTATACCGATTTAAATGAACACATTTAGTTCTTAATAGACAGATAGGACAAATATACTGAAACTATTTAAGGGGACGAATTGCCGATTTTGAAGTCCCAATCATTCATTGAAACTTTTCGTATCGGTGGACATTTTAGTGCAAAAAGGGAGGCGATGGTTGAGCTGTGGTTTAATGCTTTTAGTGAACAGGCTGAGATTTCAAGCCAGGGTCTACACAGAGAAAAATTAAGCGAGAGGAGATATAAGGTGTAGACAGACCCCACTGAATTAAAAAAATACTCCGGAATAGAATCCCTAGAGTTATTAAACAAAAATTTTCTGAAACATCTCATAGATCCTATCTGTGAGACTGACATTATTCAATATCATGGCAGAATTTATTGCCTCGCCTAGCGAGAATATCTATATGGACAGAATTATGATTGGTATGGTATGAAGGGTTTCGTGAAGCAAGGGGCTTTTTCATCAGCTTAGTATCAAGTGGCATGGCATCGTTTTTTGCTCTGGTGTCTTGGTACAGTGCACGAGTAAAATATTGTATGAGTACAGCGTTATATCCTTGGGAACGATCACTTGCAGGATACTTTCAGAGTACTTTAGGATTTATTTGTGCCTAATCTTTGTATCTTTACCCCTTTATGAAGATTATTTGCTCCAGATTCTAATGCCTATTTAGGAGATATTCACAATTTAGGAATTCAATTGATGTCAGCTGATAAATTTCGCGGTCTGTATATCTTTTCCATTTGATAAAAATGTTTCTGATTTCTCCTGACTGAGAATGGAGACAGTATTGAATTCTTCTTTTCAGCGTTGATCTTGGAAAGTTAGAGGCTACGGAAATTATAGGTAAAATGCAACTTGAAAGTACAGCTTAAGGAAACCAATACTGAAATCATGGTTTTTATATAGCTATAGACAAATACGTGAAGGAATGTAAACCCACGTAGTTATTTTTATATCCACACATTTAAAGTACATTAAAATACATGAGACTCAGTTTATAAATTAGTCAAAACTCCCCTGGAGCTTAGGTGTTTGGTGGATAGCTTGATTTTATCACAAACGTTACAAGGACATGATATTACACTTCTGTTAAACAGGAGGCATTGGAATCCTTTGACTTTTGATTTATTATTGAATCTCGCTAATTTCCAAGAACTATTTTGCGGCAAGGCTGTCTGCTATGAGTATGACCAAAAGGGATGTTATAGGGGTAATTCCATGATTCGATATTGTCGGACATATTGTTTTAACTGCGTTAGTAAATGATTTTTAATCAGCTTCGAAGCCCACTACGTATTTTTTAAGTCCCAAATGTCTAGGATAACAAAGAAAAGAATCACTACTTACATTTTCATGTTCTTTATCTTCGAATGTCTGTCTTTTTGTGGGTAACATTCTAAGCAAATGGATCAATTGGTGCCTAAGACATGGAACAGATTTGTCCAAAATTTCATATGAAGATATAATCCTTACAAAAAGTGCTGTTGGCCGGAATTCCGTGGATGTTTTATACATACTCCAAGAACATCATGGAATTTGAAGAATTAATTATTTTTAGGCTCTATAGGATAATTCTGATCATATTTGATAATCCTTTAATGATCATTATGATTGCACAGTTTCTATTCTCGGACCTTCGAAGTAGTGAAATGAGGTCTATTATCATGTGTATTCATTTCATTTTCGGTAGATCGAAAAATTGTGAAAGAAATGCATGTATCTGGCTGTGTATTTTGTTTTTTTCAGTGCCTAGAACAAAAAGATCGAAATATTTCTGTACCAAAATTCTACGAACATGAACTATATAATATTGTACTAATTTTTTTGATGTCATCAAACATTCAGTGTTCGGAATAGAGTGGTATTCATGAAATAAATTGACTTCTAAGTATCCTTCTGGTATGATTATTTCCGAATATTAATGTAAGCAGCCTATTCATTTCGACAGTTTCCCTTAGATATTTGTATTGATCTATCAAAATATTTCTATCCTGTAAATTTTCGCCGGGTTTCCTAGATCAGAACTCTAACAAAGTTATAAATATATTTCTCGATTCTAAAAATTTCCTTTTCTCACTTTTGGGAGGACTTATCTGTTTCTCTGATCATTCGAGGATATGATCTCGGTCTTTATTGGCAATTTGTAGGCAAAGATATTTGATTCCCCAGAAAAAGATATTATTTTGAAATAAAAAAAAACAGTCGTTATAACCATCTCATTTGCTTCTGTAACAATTTTCTTTTCTTGAGTCACTATTTATATCAGTGGTTAATAGTAACAATGCCTCCCTTCCAACTTCTGGTAGATTGGAGTGCCATCCACAGCTTTCGACGCATCGCACGGTTTCGCAATTGGCTTGACAATGATACGATATCTACGCTCCGGTAAAAATTTACTGGATACCAACCCACATATCTACCACAGTAAATTAGCCCCCCATTTACACATAGTAAGAATTAAAATCGAATATATTTCTGTAAAGGTACTGCTATCTACGATTTTCTTCACTCCATAATGTGCAAGACCTCTCTACAATGAGCAGCATTATTTTCTGTAAGCATCGATCATAACTATACACAAAAAACTGCTATTCTGAACTTTAGATCTTCATGCTACTTCAAATAAAATTGAAAATAACACCCAGTATCTATTCTCCATGACTTATGAAACAAAATGCTTATAATCTTTAATCAATTGATAACTTGGATATTTTACCTTTTTCAGAGAATCGTTGACCTTTACTTCAAAACATACGTAGGCTTGTAAAGCAAAAAAACCCGCAAAATGCCTAATAGAAAGCTATTCCAGAATTAGTATCAGGAGGAAAACACCTCAATGAAATCTCGATAAGCCTGGAAAAGCAGGTCGAAAACCTTCCAGTGAAATAATTTTGCTTACAAAACTGACTGTGGAAGCGATTGAAGCTTGAAGAAAACTATTTCAGCGAAAAAAGCATGATTGAGAAAAGCGGAATCTGTTACAATTTTTGCCCAGTTCGAAGAAAGCTGTAGTGGGGACGAGAAATAAAAATCCAATTCACGTTTTCATTGAATGATTGCAATAGAATGGGGTTAATGACTTGAGTATTGGTTTATCCAGCGAGTCAATTTCATGCACCTTTTTTGTTTCAGTCACTGAAAGAATTTATGAGTTTGATTCAAAACCTCGGAAGAGGATTTAGAAAAGAAAAGATTGGATGTAATGAACATAATAATACCTTACCGTTTCTTGAAAAAGTGGGGAAGTACCGAGTGCATTTTAGCGTTATCTCGACGGTTAACTTGTGATAACGGACAGCATGCTGCCGGATGCCTCGAATGAGTCCGGTTTCTTTGAAAGACTTCATTTTTTATTGAGCGTACTGTGATGGCCAGTTGTATAATTTGGTACACAAATCGAAAGGTTACGAATTTCCCGTGCACTATTGTGGCGTGCAGAGCTTTTTGATACTGGTGGTCAGAGAGAGCACAGAAGGAGAAGGAGATGTGTTAGAAAATCGAGGGAAGTGGATATTGACTCTGAATTAAATAGAAAATCACAGTATATTTTAATATATGGACCGAGTTCATACTGTATTCTGGTACTAATACGCAGCAAACAGAGATAAAAGGCCCAAAATTACTATTAGAAAGATAATAATATCGCGAAATAACGTACATCAGCAAAGCACACACTGGAGTTAGAAAATTAAAAAACACATCGATGTATTCAAATTAACATATTAAAATACAAAAAGCAAACAGCCTGAGCGAAAATCCCTACCGTAGGAAAAAGTATTTAAAGAAACACAGTACACCCAACAGAACCGTTTGGGTTGGGTGTACTGAACCATTTGGGTTGGGTGTACTGTGTTGTTACCCCAATCAATCCTACTCCTCATTCTCTTTTGTGCCACAACTAACTGCAAGCATTCGTCGCTGTTTCATAATTACTATTTAAGGCAGTTAGCATCTACATTACATCATTTATGCTCCTTGGCTTTTATCTGGGTATATTTGCTGTATTTGCGTTTTTGTTCACGGTCTTTGTCTTATTTTAATCTGATTGCAGAACTTTTTCATCTGAAAATATTTTTAATGTAGGAAACACAAATATATAAGGACTTTTACCATTTTTGTGGTATGAACGAAGTGAAAACAGGTTTGGAGCCCTTTGTAAGTCTCAAGGTGGAATACATGGATGGCCAAAAAAATAACTACCTTAAACTGACAAAATAGGGAGCTCCCCGACTCGACCTGATTTCAAACGTAATAATGAAGCACCCGCCCAACTTTACCCTCCAAGCATCACAGGAATAAAGAAAAAAGGTTTTTGGAGACTAAAAAATGCTTTAGAATTTCAAATATTTATGCTGCGATCGCCAGGACCAGGATACTCTTGCTTTCTATCCGTAATAATAAAACAAAGAGTACGAAGTAACATGCCTTTGGTTACGAAAGAGAAGACATATTGCTCGGGTTCTTCCATTAAAATTTACGATATTGGTAAGTTAGAATCGTATTGGCCTACATTTCATCGGGTTTAAGGTTCTTTACTAGGACAGTAGCATGATTTCCGTGTCGGGCTGGTCTAAGAAACTTGAGCACTATTTCTGGGCTTTGGATAAATTCAGGTACTAACTCCGGTGTAACTAGTTCCTTTTACTTTCTAAACGGCCATATGTAATCCACATGAGTCTATTTGCTCCTCACGATATCCATCTTAATTTTAACAAGATCGGCCGGTTCAAGAAAAGTCAGTCTCAATTACTTAAAGGTGACTCAATTTGATTTCAAGTAGTAAAATATTACTTGAACGTAGGCTGCAAGGGCTTCTTTTTCTTCCGTTTAATTTCCAGAAAGCTATTTAAATATACTTACATGAGCTGCAGGTCTCCATTTTTGATAGTGCCGAGGAATAAGCGATGTGCTTATCGGAATCGTTCTCAAATTTTTTTGGTGAATGAAGTATGGATTGATTCCAAAATATAGATTATCTGCTGTAGGCCATTCTGGACAATTGGTAGGACCAGAGACCCGCCTTACTCTCCAAATCCAAGGGGAAATAAAGATCTTATGCGCCATTGCACGCTAATCAACATTGCTTCTTCTTCTACTGATAAGTTGTTCTTTAAGGTTCTTATCACAGCTAGTGTCTATAGGACCATTGTATTCAAACTAGTAGATTTGTCCTCATAACATTTGTCCTCATATGAGGACTAAGTTTAGCACTGCCTTTTCAGTACATTTTTTCCCTCAGCTCATTTATTGTCCCTCCGCACTAGTTCATGAGTGTAGATGGCCGATCAAAACAAACTTTTCAAGATTTTAAACTTCGGTTAAGGCAAGAGCAATTTTCCGTCACCAACGTCAGCTCCTCTCAAGTCTTTGTGAAAACGACTTCTTTCTGAAAGGAAGTATAGTTTTTATTACCTTATGGGGTTTCAAAATCGAATTCTCATGTACAATAAGAACTACTTCACTGTACCTTAATATAAAACCTTTTTTGCAGTAATAATTTCGGGCTTCCAAAAAATTGCCTTTTCAAGATGTATCGGAAACTGTCCACATATGAGGACAAAGTGTGCCTCATATGAGGACAATGCTATGAAGGGGATACACTAGTGGTCTTCTCAGTCCATACTTCTATATTTCTTTCTTTTTCCCTTTCCTTTCTTTTTGAGTAATATTTTATGCAGCGCTGCGTATCTTCTCGACTTTGCTAAGTGTAGCTGATTGAAGTCGTTTCGTTTTATTTGTATTTGCATTCAAATATATTGTGCAATTAAAAAAAATAGAGATATATTTGAGTAACGGATTAGTAAATATTAAAACGACTAAAGGCATCTGTGTCTTTTACAATATTTTGACATAAACTTCAGTGAACATAGGGCTAAAGGTATAAGGTAATATTTTAGCATTTCAAAATGCTGGTAAAGACTGCCGATGTGTTGTTTTTCGAAAGCAGCACGGCCCAAAGGAAAGGGACTAGAATTCAAGTCTCTTGTCAGCGGATATTAGGGAATTTCGATGGTTGGCAAGGAAACAGTAAAATATACTGTGTTTTGCACGTAAATCCGCCTTACCTCCGTTATCAAGCTATTTAAATTTATTATCAATGCTTGTCGCTCACAGCGTCAATAAAGCTGAGAAGCAATGCATTTCCAAAAAAGCATGAATTAATTTGGCGAAGTTGGACGGGTTTATGCGTGGTACTACTCTTAGGAGTGGTTCGAAAGGCAAGAAGACCGCTGTGATGAGAAGAAGGAGGTAACCATACGATACTTGAGGGTAGTTAGACCCATTTCGACTGCTCTTTAGTCAGATCTCCAATTTTACATCGCATTATTGATAAAAAGCACCATTTTGTGCAGCCTTCATATGGAGCGACGGTTAGCATTTTGATCCATCTAACTCCATTTTAGTCATAAAGTCGACGAGGCTAGCAGAGGTAAAACATATGGCGTTCTCGAGCTCCAAGTCACAGGAAGACCAAAAACGGAGACTATCTCCTACAAGTGATCCGCCGCGAGATCAGAAGATAAGTTCCTGAGGGCGGCCGAAATTGGCCAGTCCATAAGATGCTCTACTTTGATAGGAAGGACTTTTTCCATACTTCGACCTCACAAACGTTCCAACAAAGTCTATATAGCGTGCTTTGAAGATATTTGCAAGCGCAATTCTCAGTTCAGTGTGATGCGATATAGTAAACTTCCCATTATAGCATCCGAAGGAAGTTTTATCGTATTTGAGGGGGTCCCGATCGACCTTGGACAAACAATATCCGTTGAATACGAACCGTTTAGTTTGCAACTTCTGACTATCATTTCAATGTAGCGGGAGTTATGCAGGAAGAGTTCCGACACAGGGCCCTATTCGGGAGGGTGAGACTTCAACACAGCGATGCGGTCTCTTCCGTCTATTCTGAAGTCGGGTTGAATTTCGCGTAAGACTGCTCAGGACAAGTAGCCAGCTGCTCTTTCTTTACGCCTAGCTTGTGCTCGGCCTCGAATTTGGACTCCTACAGAAATTCCATTTTGCATGCCTCGACTTGATATTATTTTTTTCTAAAGGCGCATAACAGAGCTTGATGTTCAATGACCGACTGGAAAAGCTCAGTTGAAAGAATAGAATCTAAATTTCTTAAACGCGAAGATGAACGCAAAAGCTTCTCTTTCAAATCTACGGCAATATCTCGTCACAGAGTTCATTTTTCGGCTAACATACTTTACAGGATGAAACTTTTAGTCCTCCATTTCTGAGAGGGGCTGGCTCCACTAGAGACGCTTAGAGCTTCTTTTTCGGTAACAAGGGGGCCTTGAAGTTTCTTAAAACTAGTATAGGCGGAAAATACTCCTTTACTTGAGGGTTTCGAATGCCACGATGATATCCTCCAATAATTTAAGGTTATTATTTGCTAAAGTTTAAGATTAAATCCGCGAAATGCAGGCCAAATACTGGATTAATAGGTGCAAATACCTGCCAAGGTATATGAATTCGAAAAATTCGGTCCTTTTCGTAATAAAATATGCAAATTTGATCATTTTAATTTTTTGTGGTCTAAATTTACTCCATACTTATCGAGGCGGTGTCCAAGGACGTTGATTCAAATTTTGGCGAATTCAAGTCCGGTCTTCCCTGTGGTTCCGAAGAACTTATTAACTTTTTTTTCTTCATAGAGCTGTAAACCACAAACGAAATAATCCAAGTAGACGCGAGAAATTTTTATTTTGCAAGATGCAGTCCATCATGCGCTGCATCTTGGAAGGTGCTTTCTTTTGACCGAAATTCACTACCTGGAACTTTAATAATCCCCCGCGGCTCATTAGATTATTCATCTCATTGTACTTATCGTTCATACTGATCTTCAAATACCCTGGGAAAAGGTCAATGGTTGTGAAGCTAGAGCTTCATTTAAATTAATCGAATATTTCTTCGACTTTTAGTTACAACCATTGACTTCCTTCATGTAACGTTTCAATATATATTAATACATAGAAAAGCGGACCTAATGCAATTGTTTGTAGAGATTACAACAGGAGACGACAAAGCTGAAGATGCTGGTTTTATGATCGCGGTGAGTAGAAAGTTGTATATCTCCTTACAAGTGATCTCTTTTTGGCAAGGAAACTTTTAAAGGTCCCTGAAGTAGATGATAGTATCATGTCTGCCCTCATATTTGTGCATCATAGGAGCAGATGCTGGTCGCAATTCATCAAACACCCACGCCGCTATTCCAGTGTCACGGAGCGAGATATTTTTCTTTACTTTTGTTTCTTCAGTAAAATGAGAAAGCCAGGCTTTAAACACTCTTTTAATCTCCTCTTTCTCTTCCCATTCGACGTTTCCCTCGACAAAATATGCGATCAAGTCGCTTAATTACTTTATTGTATGCTTGATTGTTTCTTACAAGTCCCCTCATATCACCAGGACTAGGTTTTCTTCCAAGGTATCGACGGAAACTGTACCGGCCTCAGATTCGGAAGTAATTTATCGGCTCTGAGTCCCGACATATTTGAACCTCATTAGCTATTTTCTGAGATCCTTATATTCCGCTCTCCTTGAGTAGCAAAAATTCATCAGAATCGATTTTAAACCGACCATTGGGGCTCCGAAATCCGTAATCACACACATAATCAAGAGGGTCGGCTGATAATAATCATGTTGGATGCAAATTCTCTAAAGCAAAATAGTGTTTTTCAATCACTGGATCTCAAAATTTAATATAGATCGTAAGTAATAAGCCTATGTAAAAGTTTTTATCCTCATTTTCGAAAGTGACCTCTTCAATATTAATTCGATTACGGATAGAGGCGGAATCTTAAAGTTGTCTTGAGTTGGCTTCTGCTCCTCGCGTCCAAAACTACGTATTTTTCTTCCGGTGAGACCGAGATATTAATTCCTTCTCGCGGCTTATTCACGAGAAGTGGTATCCGTATCCCTTATTGAACATCTTGAAGAGGCTCTTTCAGCAAAAAGTCGTCTTCAGAGCTTTTCTCATTCGAATTATCTGCTCTTTAAACCGCAGAGTAGATGCCCGGCTGATTTTGACGCGCGAAATTAACTCTTTCTTCTTCTCAGGTTTCCTTTTTTCTGCTTAGTGTTTCTGTAAATTTCAGAAAATCTGTTTCTTGCAAAAGAGCACCAACCGCAATACATGTGATACGTCTTGCCACAATATTTGCGACAGGTATTGGTATGTGGGCTCTTCTTTGAAATTATACAGCTATAGACTGGGTATTAGGAATAATCGCATTCAAGATTCATTTTTGCGTCTGCACTTCGGAAGAAGGCCCAGAGATTTTATCTTACCTGTTCTTTATCAAAAAAGCATCAATATGCAAAGATACTCTGCCAGAGCTTCCAAAGTTTTACAACGTTTCTGAGCGTTTAAAGGCTCCATATATTTTGAGTGAGCGAGAAATTTACTCGAGTTTGCAAGCTATTTTTAGAGATTTTCGATTCAAATATTGTGTATCTGATTCGCTGAGGCACTAGTCGAAGAACTTTGGCTTGACTGAGCGGTATTTCTTAGATTTTTATCCTCCACTCGAAGAAAATTTGTGGTAATAGAGGGCAACTACAACGCCTTACAGATTCGAGAGGAAGTTAGTTGCTCTTATCGTCAGAGGTAGAGGCCGTGAAGACGTTTCAATAAGGGATAAACCTTAATACTATCAATAGCGCCGTCAGACACAGTCGACCAAGCCCAGAGAATATCGGCAATCAGCGAGAGTACCATAATGGGGTAGGAAGGTTAGTAAACTGGCAGAAAAGTTTCAAGTAAGCATACGAAATTGCACTTAACTCCAAAAGAAAAGAGAAACCGCTAGTTTGTCACCATACGGCCTGATCTCTCTCTAATATCGATTATATGTTATAAATACCACACTAAAAGGTGTGGAGCCCAGATTGTGTCCCTAAAAAGATTAAAATGTGCGGATATAGTCTAAAGTACCTACATTTACAGTGATTGGAATACAAAAGTTAGTCAAAAGATTTGGTAAAATGCAGTTACTCTAAAATTTAGGAAAAAGTACAGCCTAATGCCATTGAAAACATCGATAATCCATTTTACCGACGGCAGGATGTTTCAATAGTACTGTTGAATGAGTTTGTTTGCTATGTGCCTCCTTTTTTTTTCTAGGAGAAAGGTGCTTTTACATTTTTGCGGTACGTGAGATTTCTGTTCTCCCTAAGCGCATTTATCGACGCCTCCGTTCTATTTTGATATCGCTGGAAAGCGCTCGCGACGCGCTACAAGTTTTTTTTAGTTTGCAAACGCCTATGCGCCGCGCGCCGCCGAGGTGGTGGAGTTTTTTCTACTTCACCGTCTGCTTCCCGCTCCTGCCATCTTTCGCTGTGAAATTTTGGAATTTTTTCATTGATTTTTTTGTTCTTTCTACGGAGCCAAAGCCGCCAACGCTGCCCATGCCCCCGCCTCCGCGCAAACTGGGTGGATTTCAAACCCGCGCGAATATCGCTGCCGCCAAGAACCCCGACCGCCCGCAGACCGTCGATGAGGACTGCCTCCTTATGACGCAGAACACGCGCTGCTTCTCCGTGCATGAGGAGCTCCCTGCCAAGCGCACGATTCTACAATGCCTGAAATGCCTCGCAGTAGGTACTTTCAGCCTCACGGGTAGCGCTCAGAAGCGCACCATCATCAAGTACCGGGCATGCAGCAATCGCGTCACTGGCTATCGCATTGATAAGATCCTCGATGCGACCGCCCCTCCGCAAAGACCCTCGAGGACGAAGACTCAATCCCGAGCGATACCGACAACGAAGCAGGACAAGAGCAGGAATCACTTGGACTCAAGATGATCCTCGCTCTACAGACTCCCCCCTCCACGCGGGGTGCGGTGGGCGGTACTGCGAGGAACGAAGACCTCCCAGCTGAGAACGCGCGCCTCGGCGAACGCTTCATCAGCCAAGCTGCCCAGATCAAGATTCAATCGGAGGAGATCCGCGATTTGAAGGAGAAGATTGGAGCCTCACGGAATTCATCGAGTTACGCCTCCCTGAGGCTACCGAAGCAAACGAAAAGGACTCTTCCGTGCGCAAACCGGGGGAGAAAGACCTCTATTTCAGCACATGGACCCCGTGCCGGCACAGCAGGCGGCGACACTTGTGGTCGCAGAGGCAGCAGCCCTAGTCCACACCCCTCGCGGGTATCCTGGGCAAATATCACAAGACGCCCCGGAAAAGCCCCGCTGCCGGCGGGATTCAAGGAGAAGGTCGACAACGGGCTGGCAACTCTACGGAAATCAGGCTTTCAACCGCTTAATCTTTCCCAGAATGCGGTCCGGCCACGATCAACCCCCTTATACTTTGACGGGATCCCCAGATGCCCCATCCACGCCCTTCGCAAGAGTCTCTAATTTATCATTCCGAAACGGGGGGTGTTTAACCTATCCTTCACCAGCTCATTCTCGGTGGAGATCCCATGCCCCAAGTATCTCAACCACCGCCTCGTGGCCGGCATGAAGCTCCTGGGCTCCCGCCACCTCCCCAAGTTTAACACTGCTGGTTTAAACGCCTCTGGGAAGTACACGGACACAGAATGCGTCCAGCTTGGGGCTTGCTACCGCCGATGGAGCATGGCCGCGTTCCAAACTGCCTCGCCCGTTTCTAGGGCGTGGTACGAAGAGAAGTCCAAGGCCCTCTTGGCTTGCGAGCCCTCGCTTGCCAAGACTGATCAAGCCCGCGCCGCAGTACAAACGAAGTCTGAAGACTCGCTTCGAAAACCTCCGAGGAGGCCTCCTCCGACCAAGACAATAAGGACACGAGTTCGAACCCCCCCTAGGATCGGTCCCTGTGGCACAACCGCTGAGTCGAGGCAGAACATCCGAGACGACATTCCCAGACTCTCCGCGTTGGCCGAAACGAGTGCTGCTGACCGTAAGTACGACTCAGGAATCCTATCTGGAGCAGTTTCTCCGCTCGAGTCCTCGGGAATCGCAGATGAGGACTCGCAATGAGACTCATCACGTGGAATATTGGGGGGGAATGCGAACTAAGGACCCCAAAGTTGCCGAACTGGCAACAACAGCAGACGCGCACCTCCTAACGGAGACGGGGCACTACTGCCCCCTACCGGAGCTGCTATGCGAGTTCACCAAGTTCTCGATATGCAAACCCTCTACTCCCAGTAGCCATCGCAAAGGCGGAGTCATTACTTTCCCCGTACCCCCTATAACCCCCTCGCGACTTTTAGGGCAGAGGAAAACATCAGACTTACAAATTATCGCGCATTCTCTTTTCTCAACTCCGATGATCGGCGCATATCTGCGACCGAATCCCTCACTCGAAGACCTTCGTCGTTTCTGATCTCACATTCTACGCCTTGCTCAGGGCCCTGCAGTCGTCGTTGGGGACCTGAATTCCATGCACAAGAACTGGGACCACTCTACGTACAGGTCAAGCCGCTTCTTTCTTGAGCGTATTCACCGGTCACCTCCAGACCGAAATCGCTGGCGCGAAGAAAGAAAAGGCTCCGGGACCAGTTCAAATTAGCATCTAGATGTTACAGTTGGATCCTACTCTCTTTGAGCAAGCTGCTTCGGCCCTATGGGCAGCAGTGCGACTTACGGGGTCTGTCCCGCCCCTTCTTCGGACGGCACATTGACCCCAGTCCCCAAGGAGGCGGCCTAAGGCAACCCCAAGGACTATTGCCTATTCATCTTCCTCTCTGTCTTCCACCGCGCTATTTCGGCTGCCCTGAGTAGGGAGGTTGGCGCATGCTACACGGGGCACCCGAACCAGTTGGGGTTCGTGCGAATCTCAAGCATGGAGATCCCAATCCCATTCCTCGGTCAAACAAAGATCCCCACTGCGGTCGTCGACCTCAGGCAAGCGTGCAACCGGGTCACCCGTCGGGCAATACTGACACTGCTTCGCAGTCGTCTCCCGGCAACGCTGGTCCCTCAACTTGCCTGTCACTTGATTCCAATGCTCCGACGTGGTGATACGCAAAGCTGATCGAACCGGGCAACATCGGAAGTCCCTCAGGGTCATCCGCTCAGCTCTCTACTCTTCGACATCTTCATGGACCCCTTTTTGGAATCGCTGAACGGATCGGAAGATGGAGAGACCATCTGCTTCGCGAATGATATCATCTCCCTTTCTGAACCCCCAACCGATCTGCGGTAGGTACTCCCCAAGGCCGGTGCGTGGGTTCGCTCTACTGGAATGGTGTGGAATTGTGGCAAGTCAGCTGTTATCCTCCATGCCGCTGACCCCTACCACCTGCACGACGAGGCCCCCGATGCCTCCCGCAATCCGAATACCCGGGCGTCTTTATCACCCCCGCGGGTGTGTCCGATCACGGTCTAATCTCCCGTCTGGATAAAGTGGGACGGGTGTTTTTCCTCCGCTCCCGCGCCACTTCTCGGTGGAATTCGGACTACAACACCCGCCGGGCCCTCTTCAAGACCTTCAAGCATCACAAATGGAGTATGCCCTCTAGCCCCAGCCTCTCAGCCCTGCCGCCCTCCTTCGAGCCAATAACCTGTCGCCGGCCGCAGTCTCTTGGATCCTCTGCACAACTGCCAGACCTCGAGACCTCTCGAAAGGACTTTTGTTGGCCGGTCTAACCTCTGTCCGGCAGAAGGCCGACCTTCTTGGCGTACAGCACCTTGCGAAGTTTCAAGCTCAAGCCTCACGCCCGAGGAGGCCTCTCGAGACCGCAAGAATTGGGACACTCTCCTCTCGGATCCGGTCCTACTATCTCTGTCCCTTACGCTCTACGATCCTCCTGGGACTGCGCTTGGCCTTCCCAATTCCCTGCAGACGCTCTGGGATAGCGTTGCATTCGAGGCCAACGCCGACTAATCCCGCCAAATCTCCTCGCACGTAAAGGGTCTTCTGGTCTTCCAAGGCCTATTCTCTACCTCTGCGAAACGGAAGGTGGCCCTCTTGTACCGAAACAGACTGCCGCCACACGTGGGGACTCGATCCTTGCTTGCTGCTTTGAAGACCCACTCGGACCACTCTTCCCCACAGCAATCCGCGCTCCAAGACCTGCTTGATTTTGCTACTTTGGCACGCCATCGTAGAAGACCCTTCCCCACCAAACACGAGCCGTCACCCCAATGGGCTGCCCTGACGATCGTACCCCCCCTCGTAAGGATTCCTATCGCTGAGGGGACCACGGGCTCACCTCAGGCGCCCGCGCCCTCGCGAAAAGCAGCGTTGGGTCCTCCGCCTACCGCGCTATGGAACCCCTACTGTGTGTTCCTAACCATCGGCACGGCCCTCCTCTCCACCGTCCCCTCCGCCCCGAAATCTAAACTCTTGTCACTCGCGCAGCTTGACGATGCCGTTCAAAAGGGGGACCACAGGCTCACCTCTGGCGCTCACCATCTCGCGGAGGGCGCCGTCGGGTCCTTCGATTACCGCACCACGACACCCTCTCACCAGCTTGCGCCGATGCACCCCGATTGCGGAAACGAAGGGGATAGTGCAATGGGGACATGCACGACGGTGGAAGGATGGCACGCCACCCCAAGATGTTGGTCGGGGGGCCCGGGCAGTTCGACCAAAGCACCCGGCTTATATAGACTCGCCACCGGCCACCCGTCGATGGCAGTCGGGAATTATCTTTTGGAATTTTTTTGATTTGGCCGGTAAATTGGCCTAATTTGGGCACTCAAATATTTTTTTGGATTTGGCCCGACCAATTGGCCCAATTTGGACTCTCGAGTTTTTTTGATTTTGGCCCGACAAATCAGCCTATTTGGGGTGCTCTATGGCAGGGTCAAAAGGAGGCGACCTCACCACGAGTGCCAGTAGCCTACGGCTATCAGCACCTTTGCTGCGCTCACTTTCTCGTCTTTAATACTCAACTTGGACTGCTACTCGGACGTACGCATGATACTAAGGAATACTCTCTTCTTCCTTGACGAAGCAGACGCCTGCACACAGCGTGCAGGCACCAGCGCGCGGGGCCCGACGGACACCCCAGCTACCCCATCCCGCCTCCACAGAGGTTCAATGTCTTGGCAGAAGACCGCAAAAGCTCAGGGATTTTCGCTATCCCAAATAAGCCTGCGATTCGCGTCAACTACCACACATTGCACGGCCGGACCCTCTAGGAACGCAATGAAGACGCCTTTCTTGGCCCGTCGCCAACGTTTGACATGGCTGACTTGCCATTGTGGCACGCATCTCCTTCGTTAACTTCCGTGCCTCCAGCCGTACCCTGAACCTCTGAAACACGATCGGCACTGCGCTCATCTTCGGACAAGACAAGGCTGCTACCTGCGCCTGGTTGCAGAAATAGCGTCCGTCGTCACGACCAAGAACGATGTCGATCGCGTTTGTTAAGGCCGCGAGAAGGCAGTTGTCATCTCGTTGGGCCTTCCAAACGCGATCGTGTCCCTTCACGAACAGGTCCTGGACGTTGGGGATATCCGGTCGAGCTCCGGGGCTGGCCACCACCAGACGAACCCTAGCATGCTCCTTGAGAAACTCAACCATGGCACCTTTCAACTTCTCCTGGATCAACGCCTGCTTCCTCAACTCGACGGCACGGAACCAAGCAAAGGGACCGTAACGGGGGAAGTCCTCTGGATGCACCTTGGGCGGGAGCTCGGAAGGCTTCCACAGCTCCACCACGACGGTCCCTGAATAGTGCAGGTGCATGAACTTCAGATCGAACGGAGAGTAGGTGTTATGTGCCGCTCCTTTGCTCCTGGAAGTCCTGGAAGCATATAAAACCGCTTTCTTAAAAAACACGGCATCCGCGCCGACAGATCCATCTCCAAAAACAAAAACCAGCACGATGATAGGGCCCACATACTCTGCTAAGCGATACTCCCCGATATCGTGCGGTTCCAACCCCCTCACCTACTCCTACGAGCTCGGCCCGTCCCTGTAGTAGAATGTAATGGAAGGTCTACGCACCACGTGGGGTTTTTAGAAGCGAGGCATCTTCGTGAGACCAGTCTAGCTGGGCTAGACAGCTACGAAAGTAGCAGGGTAGAGCGATCGTTAGTCGCGCTCGAAAAGCACTAGGAGGACGCCCTAAGATCTTCCAGGTGGGCCTGGAGTGGGGATTTGAGAAGTAAAAATGGGAGAAAAGGAGAAAGGAGAAGGGAGATGGTTAGTTATGGTAGGCGATCCTGCTCCAGGAAACGCCCGAAAGGGTTAGTTAAATGTGACTACTCCGGTCACTCTGTCAACTACGGATACAGTTAGCGCCGCTTACTCCGGACGCACGCTAGTTGGTCTAGCTGTAGTGATCCCGGGCAGCACTAGGCTTGCCGGTCACTCAACTAGGCAAAACCTAGACAAACTACACCGGACTACTCTGGTCTCGGTGGTGCTGGTCAGGGAATTTTGGGGATGGAAGTTGGTCCGTTGGTTCGACATTTTACTGGTAGGGGTCATAAGGCCATCGGCCGACTAATTAGCTGACAGTAATTACTAGAATAAAGCGATTTTTAAGGGAATAAATGTAATTTCCTTGGCCCTACAAGTGGCCCTAAAAGTGACAATCACACTTGGCACGAAACTTGTGCCCGGGACAGGGCAGCATGTCCGTACTGTAGTGAGAATAGTATGCGCGCGCGAAAAAAATGGCCAGGTTCCCACAGTCCCTCCTCCACGAGGATTTGGATGAAGACCGCTAACCCCCGCGACTCCCCGCCGCTACTCCCCGTCGCAGTACTAGACCTTCGTGGCTGCTTCGCGGCCACCCCTTCGAGTGCCTTGCACGTCCCTTCCCTCCCCGGCTAGGGCCGCCTTCCTCCAGACCTCCCCGTTTCGAACCACCACCATCCTGGCTTCCTCGGTTGTAATCGCCTTCCCCTTCATCCACCTGTTCACCTGCTTGCTCCTCCGCTTGCTCATCCGCCTGCTCATTGTCCTCAAGCTCTGCGTCCAAACCTAGCGCAATCACTTCGATTCGTCGCTGCTCAGCCGGACAAATGCGACGCTCTTCGCAGCTGCAAATTGGGCTGTACGCTTAAGCCCCCTAGGAGCATTATACCCGGTATGAAGTGGTTGCTGTGGCAATAAATGACAATTCAGGGGGAAAAAGGACTATTTCAATGAAAAAGGGATGGAAGGTAGACTTGGAGGAAAAGGAAAGACTCTCAACAGCAGTAAGCTTCTATTTAAGTTGCTTGCTGCGCTCGATACTGACTACTACCTGATCCTGGGAGAAGATTCTCTAGTATTTGGCCCAACAGAATGGCGTGCAAACGAGCAGTTGGTCTCGCGACAAAATCAAACGATTTTTTTAGTTTTGGCCCGCTTATTGGAATGAAAGAGGGTATCATTGTTGGAATTTGTACAACAATCCCACGTGGCATCAAACCATTATGGACGCACTGTGAGCACCAGTAGCTGGTTTCCTAGCTCTGAGGCATGCTCTCTAAGTTTAGTGACTCGTTTATTTATCTGGACGTATTACATGACTACAGTGCCCACTGTTGATCCGTATGGATGTAAGTGTCGGCACTTTAAATAAATGTGAGCTGGTACTCGTCTTTCCAACGCTACCCTAAGAGAGTCATAGTTACTCCCGCTGTTTACCCGCGCATGATTGAATCTCTCCACTTTGAGATTCAAGGCACTGATCAGAAATCACACTGCGTCATCACCGGCCACAGCCCTTGTAATGCTTTGTTTGAATTGAACAGTCAGATTTCCTTTTCCCGTTGCAGTTCTAGCCTGCTGCATGCAGTGAGCGTCGCTAAGCGTGGCGGCGCGCAGTCTCAGCGGCACGGCACAGGTCCCCTTGCGGGGTCCAGCGCCGAAGGCTGCACAGCCGCGCGCGCCAGAAAACCCCTTTGCCTCGTTTCTGTTCCCAGTGTTGAGATGATATTCATAGAACCGAAGTATGAATAAAGGTCATTTGCCTACGCATTTTTCATCCGCACCGCTCTGATTCTGACGTTGACAGTCGCACTCCTATATCCAGAACGTAAGAGAAAGTCTTATGAATTTCTCTGTGTAGATTTAGCGGTCTGCGGTCGCGATAAAAATAGTCACCAGGGATTCTTGTCGGCTGTCATTGTGGTTTCAGTCTCAGTATTCGCTGGGACAGGAGATATCTCATATTACAGCACAGATGCTTGCAAGAGGAAAGCAGAATTTGTATTTACTGTGAGTCTGTTTTGTATTTTTTAATCCAGTTCACTATTTCTTCGGAAGATTTTACGAAACTAACGTATTAATATGATCGAGAATTATACATGCCACAAAGTACCTTGTAATCCTTTTGTCGACTTATTTATGTGCAGAAACCCTTGCAAGTGACCCATAGCATGCAAAATATATAAAAATATATCAAGACAAAAAAAAATTGACCACTAAAAGGGAGCATATTCCAAGGCTTTCATCAACGCTTTACATAATATATCGCATATTTTCACTCCCTTCGATGTAAATAAGATACGTAATATCTCTTATTACACACTGCAACACAATTTTATGGACTATAACCTGTGATTGAGTTAAAATGAACTAATTGGACGATGAGCATGTTTTAAAAAATCTGCAATATTGCCTATTCCACGAACCAAACCCACATTATATATTTTTTATCCGCTACCTTTTCCTCTTTCAGCATCTCAATCGACGAATCAACAGCGTTTGGGTGCTACAGTTGACTTTTTGATGAATCAGTAAGCATTTGAATGGGTATTATCCTTCCATGCATGGATTTGAAATCATTAAATCCTATGAAAGCTGAATATATGACATATTATAAAGCTTAATTTTCTCCACACCATATGTATTGCACAACGCTCTTTGATTTGTGATTGATATAATTGAGAATATGGAATTTATTTGCAATATCGCGGAAAAATACTAGAGATAGTCACCGACATCTATTGTCTATAATAGTATTCGCCCCCTTGGGCACTGAACTAAAACCAGTGTCAACACTTTTAATATCAACTTATTCAACTTGCCTACCCTAAGAAATAATCACCACGGAGCAAAAAAACACCTGAACAGCTTACATTCCAAAAAAGACCCCCTTACTGCATCGACAGTAAACGCATGTTTGACAGTCACTGGCATTTGAATTGCCATATTTATTGCCAAAATCATCTCAAAGTTTTCAGTAATGGTCTAGATCTAAATTAAGTTTAGATCTGGGTCTCCCCCTTGTTCTGAGTATATTGAAAATAGAATTATCAAATTAACTGTAATTATTGCTTGAGAATTGGAAAATGTTGGAAAATGTTGAGAAAAAATTGAACAAAATTGTTAAGAAAAAAGTATTTGAAAAAAGGTTATAGAAAAATTCAAATTGAAAAGACAACAAATTGAGAAATCAAATTGGAAAATGAAAGAGGGTTATAATAGTACTAAATGAAAATTGCGGAAAATAGTGGGTCCACCAGAAGAAAAATGAGACATTCATTGTTGTAAAACAAGATAAAACTGAAAGGGCCACATTTTCGAAGCACTAAGTCACCATTAATTTAGACTTAAGAAGGGTATTTATATATCTTTTTCGGTCCAGGTATTAGACAGACCACAGAAATGAAACAGTCTCCATTGGACTGCGTCGAAGGCTAGTTCAGTATAGTTCACTTTCTGGTGATGAATTAAGGGCTCGATTGCGTGATTAAATACCTATCCCCATGCTTTTATCGGGACAGATTCTGAGCAGTCCTTCGATTATTCCTAAGCTGATTGTATTTCTGTAACGATTGTGCCCCCAAATCAACTAAGACATTGCTGACAGTATCCCGCCAGTAACCGTTACCAAGATTTACACTGTGCTAAGACATCAGTGCAACTCGGCACTGTACCCAGACACCGGTGTAAAACACAAGACCCGTACCACCCCGTGCCGAACCAATCACATAACGCCATTGCGACGATCTCGCGTGGTTCTCGAAACTTCTCCTACCTCACCAATCAGCAATTACTTTATGTCTTCTTGCCAATTGAACCAATGGAACTTTGCCATGATGTTTTCTGCTGTCAATCTCCCTGATAGTTTCTACGTTAACCTTCACAACCTTTTAGTTTCATGCCGTTAGGGCCTTTCTTCTAGAACACCTCTGAATTTAGCATCGTCTGCCTACAATTTACCATTGCCGTCGTTGAGTACTTTTTCTATATAAACCCTGGTCTGAAGCTCCGGCCTGTTTACCGGAAGCATCAACCAACAGTTCAACCATCGATTACCTTGTGTGCGCCCAAACCCTCACAATTTCTCCCGGAACCCAATATGCCAACCGTCCGATATGAATATGCTGTGCCTTGAAATGTTTTGGCGTCAAATATTCTCCACAATGGTGGCCACAGCAAAGAACTAAACAAAATCTGTGTATATTTCAACTCACTTGCGTCACCAACCGGATCACCAATTAGACTCCTCCCAAACACTATACGTTCCACTCCAATGTTCACCCTACCCCCGGCATCATCAGATGAAAAGGTCTCGTAATACATGTCCATGTGCTTCAGGGAAGAAAAGAAGATTTTTTCTGGTAGCCCAGCTGAATGTTGGAACGAGTTCATAGCTAAATACAAATATTCCCTCAAGGACTATATGCTCAACAACGAACAAAAGCTCAAGTATCCCCGCCAAATCCTTCCAGAAAATGCGAAAATATTCTACATAACGAATGTGGACGGTGTTTTTGAGCATTATTCTCAAGCTTTAAATGCCCTGGAAAATGATTATCGCTCATTCTTAAAGCAAAAAAGATTGTCGTTTATCTTCGAAAAATTCGTGTCAGTCAGTATATTTCTCCTACTTGTACTGTGAATGATGCTATCGAGAAATTCTATTAGGAAATCTCTAAGCCCACGCCCCACGCACCACTTCATTGCCGTTTAAAAAGGCACAAGAAAGATTATCTTCAGTCCGACATTAATTTATTCTTCTGGCTACTGACCCTTCCAGTAGAGAACAATCTGGTGACTTCAACTATCAATCATTTTGCATCTAGCTCATTTCTCCCGCGCAATTCGGAAAGAGGATAAAGTTGAACGAGTGAGAGATCAGAGAAACTACGTATGACATCGATCTCAGATGCAGATGTTACACTTCGTAGCTGCTTTGCTGGTAAATGTTGGTTCTGTACAATCTCAATACGGCTGTGCCTCTTAATATACCAAAACAAATCGCCACGATGTTAACTCACGTAACAATGATACTTACAACATGAGGAAAACGAAACCTCGAGATAATAGATTTTGTTGGGGATGTGGTAAAGTTGGTACCAATATTTCTCAATTTCGCCAATCAATGGATGAGAATGTTGCTAGAAAGGTTCAATACTATCGAAGAATCCCATTAAAAGACCTGACCAAGGCCGCGAAACGTGTACTTTTGTAGCCCTGTTAGGAACTGGATCATGATGATCAATCAGCTGATGAATAATTACTGTCTGTTCAATATTTATTCGGAGACGTCAACAGAAATGATGATATTGAGGAATCTGAAAATATAAGAATGAATGAAGATGACCCATTGTATGTCCTCGAACAGCTATTTTCACTAATTAAAATTAAGAACCAACGGTTTTTGGAGGACAAGGACTTTTAACTAGAGGTTCTCAAACAAAACGAGGTGCTCCTTACTAAAGGCAAACTGTAAGGAAATGCGACAATCCTCCTATTAATGGCGTGAAACATGTTTATTTTCCACGAAGACAAAGAAAAATGGAGACTGAACATTTGAAGATCAATTGGATTTTAACTCTTAGGAACAGAAAATTGCCAGTACACTCCAATTACGAGAAATTCCATGAAATGTGTCTCCAAAATATTTTTAGAAAATCAGGGACTGTAAAATAACAAGCTTAGACATATTGTGACCTGGCTGAGATTAAGATAATACGTGAGCGCTCGAAAACTGCTTATAAGTTCGGTTATGGAGTTTTTCCAAGCACTTCACATATTCCAATTCGTATTTCACCGCCTTTCTGTGTTTTGAATCCGTTGTAAGTCGACGTAGCTGATGCCAATGTTTCATTTTTGATTGTCGTTGAAACTTTAGAAAGTTTGGAATTGTTGCCGACAACACTAAAAACATGCTTGCCTCCAAAAGAAATGGATGGGGGCAACAAATCATACGCAAACACGGTCATCTTTACGTCGTGTGGGTTTTTTCTGAAAACTGTTCACGAATTCCCAATTCAAACACCTCCATTTATACTTTTTCATTCATCTGTGTCAAAGCTATGAAATTTGACTAGCAGAGTTAGACCAGAGGAAGAAATGAGTGAGACGCGAGATTTGTTTTCCTAAATAACCAAACAATGTCGCATATGTGATTAATTTGGACCGAAGGCCAGATCCTTCAAGTTATTATGCTCAATTAAATAATATTCAATCAATATTTAGCTCTTGATATTATGTTTCTTGGCAACAATTCTGTACTTCATATCGTGGTAGCACAAAGCCATTTCGGTAATGCTGTACTCTTGTTTTTTTCAAACTTAGTAATCTATTTATACTCTTTTCTTGAGTGCTGGCCTGTAGTTTACACTGGCTGTCCTGAAAGAATGAAATCGAGCCAAGGCAGTCAACTCTCTTGCAAATCGTGGAAATATTTGACAAATTCGAATGGAATCAAACTCAGCCTATCTGAAGCTAAAACTAATTAATCTATTTGTGATGTTGAATGTTAAAATCATCAGTTTCGCCGCAATTACTACATGATTCACCACTCAAACCCTGAATTTGATATAAAACTCACTCTAATAGTCACCATTAAGCCTATGGAAGATACTATGAACCCAGAAGGACTGGTTCCGTCATTATTCGTCTTTGGAGTTTTATGTAGGTTGCTGGCTGTGAGTAGCGAACTTCTGAATCAAATAGAGCGATTGATAGCTCTCCAAATGGAAAGAGCTGAAATAGAAACCATCGATTCACAGCTCAGACTCAGAACCGCTCTGAGTTCGCAGCTTTCAAATAACGCTTACCATTAACTTATCATTGGGATTAAAGTTCTAGTCTAACATGAAATGTTCAAACCTAGATGGACAGGACCCTATTAAATCAAGGATTTTTCCGACAGAAAAGTCAATATTGACAGATCTAGCGATAAAATGCAACACTCACCCTCCCAAGTAAAGCTTTATTTTGATGATCCAATTGAAACACTGGTCGAAGCTTTTCATTCATCAATTAAAAGGGTATAATCTGAAAATCTTCAATCCATTGATGGCAATGTGAATGAAGTTTTACATCCACGAGATTCTAGATAAAATTCTACTGAGTTCTAGAGAGCGAAACGGAAATAAAAGAAGAAATTATTGAGAGAAATTTCTTAAATAGTCTTGAGAGCCGACGTGCAAAAGAATTCTAATATTCTCTCTAGAAGATTCGTTCTGCAAGTCAAAAACGAACACTGAAAAATAGATATACAAAGCACGGTTTGTATTACAGGTTCATAGAGAAAAAGAAAAGGACTATATCTTACTGGAAACCAATCCCCTAATCCATTGTTCCACACCCTTGTAACTTGCAATTGATGCAATACTAGATTTCAAAATTCGGTCTCAAGATGTTAAAAAAGCGTATATACAGTCAACCAAAGTTTGATGCGCAAATTTCCCTTACACCAGCCAAACCCTTTGGATTACGGGAGAACCAGTTACTCGAGCTACTGAAATCTCTTTATCGATTATCCTATTCAAGAGACAGCTAGAATCGCACCACGAATACACACCTGTGGGAAGCTGGCCTTTTTATATCCGCGTGCGTGTACTACAACTATATTAATTACAGGCTCTTCTGTCCCGGGCCACTAGTGCCTTTTGCAATTGCGAGAGTAATTAATTTTATTACTTGATGAGTTCCTTTACTTATTATTAACAGTAAGAGTAGTCTAACTGACAGAACCGCACTAGATGTCACCATCCTCCTCTACGTAAGGTCTCACCACCGTACGTCGTCTACAGTAAATCAACAAAAACTCCAACAAGCCTAGGTCCAACTTTTACATAGAACTATTACTTGTTCTACATTATCTATGATTACTAGTTTGGGACTAGCAAACCTATCACTGTCGGTACCACTAAAGCTAGACTGATCTAACATGTGATCGGAGTATTCAGCGCTACCCATATTCTTGCTGTGGTCGGAGCAGTCACTGCTACCCCTTTCTGGCTGGTCCCGGAGTAGGATCACCTATCTGTTGAGTGCGCGAGTGTAGGGTCGCGCGCGAGTTGCGGAGGGGAGCGTGAAGCGGAGGAAGGGGTGATCGGTGGTCGGAGAAGGGATGCAGGGTGAGCCGAGGTTTGGAAAAGTGTTGATGTTATTTTAAATTTCTTTCTCTCTACTCTCCCCCTCCCTAGGGTTATTATATGCCGCACTGTTCAGTGTCAAAATAAACGAGCTACACTAAAGTATCAGCGAAGTTTCTAGAAGTAGAAAAGTGTGCTACGTGAGGTTTTTGGGTGGTAAACAGTGCCGGCGAGGTGCAACACAGTACTTATGTCCCACATATATCTCGACCCCCTGCACCTCCGACCCTTCCAACGGTCCAACTAATTCTTTTGCCAATATTCTGCTCTCATTACCCTTGGGCTTCCCCCATTCTCACCATGCAAGTACAATACTCGGCTCAATTGTCTCCCTGTATTCCAAATCGTCCAAACACTTCCCTTTCCTTTTTCCATCCTTTTTAGTTTCCTTATTCCTTTTTCATCCAAAAGAGAATTATAGAGGACCGTAGGGCATCGTTCTACTACTATCTGACGCAAAATACATCGCTATACCCTGTTAGCCTCGCTATTGTTCTAAACTGGCCTCCTGAGGAAGCCAAGTTTCCGAAAATAACCACCTGGTGTGTTTGGCCTTCCAAGGGCCATGTTACTACGAAACCTGAATAAATATCTCTGTGTGACGCCAACCGATGGAAATTTCGCACTTATTCGCATAACTATTACAGGTTGTAGAAAAATTCGATAAGGTTGAAAGCATATTGTGACTCCTTATTCGCAAGAAACGACGACAATACTTCCCAACCTAGATATATATTTTTCTTGCTGACAAGACTTAGGGGTTTTGAGTGGTTTTGGTAGCAAGATATGTACTAGGAGCCAAATTTTATGCTTTTACTGAAGCCTTTTGTATTGGGTACACGAGTAAGCACGACCTGGAATCCTTTGCTTGGAATCAAAATTTCACTCTCAATGTTTACGGACCCCGAAAGTTTATTTGATCTATTTAACAAGTGTTCCTATAAACGTCTTGCGATTGATATAAGTTCTTCAACAGATGCATATGCAAAAGAGGAAATATCCAATGTTTGATTTGTAAGGACTGCTGATAACTGCGGGGACAACTTCACGAGGATCGCAAAGTTTGATGCACTGAATTACATTCACATGACGATTAAGGGTGATCCACGTGCTCAAAATGGGTAATTCGTGTCTAAGTATGTAGAAAAAGATAGTTAAGGGCAAAGAAAGAGAGTGTTAAAGATACAGAGATACAAAACTTTTACTTATGTGTTATTTACAGTCCTGTAGCGTAGCTCTATTGTCCTTACTACTATTTATATTTAAGGTAGTCTATATTTTCCCTCTTCTTCTTCAGTTTTACCGATGACTGCTAGAATCTCTGTATTTTCAAGGTCACTAAGACCTTTCACAGGACATTTCACAAGGGAATTTAGCTTCAAACTAATAGATATAGTAGAGAAATTCAACTGAATCCACTTTATATAAAAGGCCTCGCCGCCTTTGGGTACTGAATTAAAACCACAATCAGCGATTCTTTTCTCAACCTACTCTACTTGCCCACCCTGAGCAAAAAAAAAGCTTTTAGACTCGCCGCAAGCGCCGCTCGTTTGCCTTTTTCTACTCCAACCCTTGAATTTTCGCGACAAGAAGGCGTTCAGCGCACTAGGCTCGGTATTAGCGCTATAGGTCATACCGGCGGCCCTGAATTTTTCAACATTACCTTCGTGAAACCATTGCGACACTCCCGAAGGAGATCCCGTGAATTCAACTAGCTGACTTCATTCAATGCTGCGACAAACAGGAAAGCGAGGAGATACGAGCCATCCATCGCGAATTTTGCCAGAGGTAGTGTCATCCCTATTCCCATCTCCACTTTCGGAGCTTAGCACCCAGATGCCTATCCGTAACTGAGCGAAGTCACACGGAATGTGTTGGAATGGAAAACGGATACGTATGGAAAGTTTAACGAAGTCATCACTCAAAGCCATGCCGCAGTGGCATCAATGTTCAATGTTGCCTGCCTGTTGGTCGGACTCCGGAATATTTTTTTAGAAGGATGCGGCCACAGGCTACTAACCTCATTCTGTGAGCTCAGCCCCGTTGACCTCAATCCCTAATGGAACATATGTCCTCACTTCACGAAATGAAATTTCTTTCCAAATAAGATATTTGATTTAGTTCTTTAACTTTTGAAAAGTGCAGTTCAGCTATCCCCCAGTGTATGCTAGACATGTTCAGTATATTGATTAATGTGAGTCATGTGCCTAAATTGCTGGCTCGAAGCCTGCCAGCAAGCATGATGCATTGGACATCACTGCTGCTGCCGCATGCGTCTGGGTTAAAATAGCTCGAACCGTCCCGTATGTCTCCATTGACCTAACAGCCACGTTCCGCGCCACGTCGGTTAACACTGCGTAGGCGTCTGGCCTCCAGACCTCTATGGTGGATATAGGGATGAGCCTGAATCTGCCCCGCGCTAAGGTCGCGATAAAAGATTCGTATCTTCTACGCTTTGCAGCCTTTGCCGCGTTGAGGGATGTGAGCGGGTTAAAGGTGCGCACTCTCCTGTTGGATGGCGCGAGTGGGTTGACAAAAGTGAAGTCGAAGAAATCGGTGCCTCCAGTGCTTCCCATTGCACTAGTGTCTGGCCTTCTTATTTGTATTTTCATGTGCTTCCAAACCATTCACGGGGCGCACCTTACTCGTGAGGACTCAGTCCTTATGTTGCGAGTTTTTTTCTCCTTCAAATACCCGTTTCTGAGCCCGTTGCCAGAAAAGTTTGCATACTATGTTTAATACATCACATTTGGAAGGTTTGGAGAAGTAAAACGGGAGAAGCTCATTAGAGAACACTATGAAACCATACGCCGAATCTGCGAAACTCTTGACCAAATAGATGAGCCAGTCATCGCACGGTACACACTCTCTCATCACATTGGAGATGAGCTACTACCATATCCTTTCAGTCAACCATATACTCTCCCTGATGAATAAATAGAACTCCCACAAGAACAGCAAGAGCATTGAGGACGAGACGGGACGTTCGACCTAATTGCGGGGGAGTGTTAGGCGCGTGCTGATAGAATCGGACTTTTTTGTCCCCGCCATCTACAGACTTTTAGTTTACTGTACTACCTCCCCTTGTCCAAATTTGCTTATATTTACGGTCCTTCCTCGCCCTCCCTTAGCCTTGCTTATCATTACCGCGGTCCTCTCCAAATTTACTTCCATTTTATCTAGATATTTTTATACTGTATCTACCTCTCTGAATCGATCCCGAATCAAGATCTTTTTCCCTTTTTGCTTACCTCCTCATCCAAATTCGCTTTTTTGAGAAAAAGGGCGCAAAATTCACTACTACAAAATCCCTTGCAGACCTATTCCAAATCTATAAAACCTGCCCCGGGAGCCTATTTAAACCCCTTTATTCCAAGTTTCAAACGTCCCCGATCATTGTACTCATCACCCGTCTCCCCCAACACACCCAACACACCCTCCATTTCATCCCATTTCCCAAAGCCTACCAAAATTAACAATCTATGCTTCTCGAGTCTCCCCTAAGTCCAGGTAATAGGCCATTTTCTAATGAAGAATGGGGAACTTCTAGAAACTCTCCAACTTGACTCGGACGAAGCCCAGATCCACCAGGCGCAGAAACCGGCTTATATCGTTTGACCCTGAGCATTTCTTCTTCGGTTGTGAAGTCGGGAACAATCGGAGTACGTGTGGGTGGAACATGTGTAGGTCCTCCGGAATCCGGTCTTTTCGTTGCGTATGTTTTCTCTGAAGCGCATCTGATACTGCTTTACAAGGTGGAAACACACCCTAACAGATGAGAGCCTTTGCTGCTTTACCGTAAGCCCCTTCCTTGATCAAACTGACAGCGCGAGTAAACTTTGCTTTCATTTGTTCCCCTTCTGATAAAACCGAGGTGCCTGGAGACGTAGAAATAGTAAGGGCCTGCTCCCAAATCGTTGGTACTGCGATGTGCTTCAAAGCCTAAATCGTTCCCGAAACAATTCGTTGTTGGATTTTTACCCACTAAGATGCAGAGCCAGGCTGCTGCAGTTGTTATTTCCAATGCGGCCAGCTTGATGGTTGGTATAGAGGTAGCCTTTTAGGGAGCGTATTATCTTCCCCATTATTTTCTAGGCGTACTTTTTTGAGTCGATTGTGGATGTCTGGAAAACTATGGGATAGATCTGACATATCTCCCAAGAGTAAGAAACCCAGATCTTCTCCCCTAAGAGATTCTGATGCGTAGTGTCGCGCGGTTAATCCTAAGGATGACGTTTGAAACACTGAAAATTTTTCTGAAGTCTTCTTCTGCGGTTGGGGAACCTGTCTCAACTGTATTAAACGCTTTAGATAAGGTATCTGCCAAGATTGACGCGACCCTTGCCCGAATCCTGTGTAGAATATGTGAAACTACGGTAATGTGTGTTGAAAATATGTCCTCCGTACTGGGTAGGGGTTTTTAGCCAGTAGGGGCATACAACACGTTTGGTCTGGTGCTGCGGGAGCTGATCTGTCTGGCGCAATCAATGCCGTATTGTGGTCGACTCTCCCCAAAATTATGTATTCCAAGACAACCTTATCCTGGCTACTGGCAAAGACACTGCTCCTTGATCCCCTTGTCGCTAACACCTGATGTTTCTCCCCTCTGATTGGGTTGCGAATGGCCATACCTCCTAACCAGACAACCACCCTAACTTCTTCATTATGTAAGTCGGAAATGACCCTCCAGTGCCAACGAGCAGTCCTCAAAACGGGGTTTCGGTGACCGGATATTCTTATATTGGTATTGGAGGACGCTGTTTCCAAGCGTTCCAGCAAAGGGGATGGAAGAATGTTCCTCAATTGAAATCTCTGCATTTTGAGAGGATAACGTGTTGAAAAACTCCTAGCGTCAGCTGTGTGCCTACAGAAAGCGAAGACGACAGTGAAGAATGCTCAAAGTGAGCGATCTTGAGTGAAAACAGCAGGACTTCCATAGGTAGGACCTCTGGTTTGATGTAATAAAGACAGTCATGAATAGTTCAGAAGGTTATGGTGAGCATTTCTGAACCTGACTGAGGACGGCTGTCGTCCTTACACTTCTTTCTCATATCGACCCAGCGTGCAGTGGGGGCGAGGGATGGCAATTCAAACAAAGCCGTAAAACGCAGAATCGACACGATTTAGGCTCCGAATTTAGGACTGATGATCTGTAAGACCCGCCAGTTCTTGATATCTCGGCGCTCGAGTAGAGCATTGTCAATCTCTTATACTTCAAGGATACAAGTCCTACCTTACAGTTTTAGCTAATATATTTGACGTTCGTCGCTGCCCAACTCGGAAGTACGCGCTAGAATCGATGTTTTGATGGTTTACTATGTGGTCGACGAGTTCTGTTGCTGGAGTTACTGTAATAAAGGCCGGCGAGTGGAATATATGTAAATCGACCTTGGGAAACGTTGCGTTCAAGGTCAGGTTAAACGCAACTCTCACTGTAAAACTGAGCATAGCATGACCCGGGTGCCAACCGATGTGAAAAAAATATTGAAAAAGACTATTACTGTCGTACATATGCGGAACAGTTTTAGATCGTAAGTTTTTCTACATGTGAGATTCGATTAGACTGTGAGTGTTGATAATGGATCGGATAGGGGTAAATCGTCAGAAAGAGAGATACTCAGAACCAACTGCCACAAGATGGAGGTGTTGCAAGCAAAAAAAAGTGCTACCGTGGTATAGTTGAGCGAACAAAAAGGAGTGTATATTGAAGAGAGTTGAGAGGGCTACAAATAAGTATGGAAGGGGCAGGTTCTACCGCTGATGCTCTGTGACCAGCGTAGGGAAAAGGTTTTTTGGGTCTGAATTTGACGCTCAACTTCCTAGTACTTGGGACTTGGCTTGGAGTTGTCTGCCAACTTCCTTGTCCTCCACAAGAGGAAGCAGTTTACTTAGCTTATAAAGACTTTTTGGCTACCCCTAAAGTCTCAAACAAGCATACAAAGATCCAAATGCATCAAATGGAATCGTGTGAACTAGAAAGACTAACAGCAGATACTATCAGGATAAGTATATAGATTCTTTCCTTAATATCTTAGTCCTCTACATCAGAGCCAAAACGTCCTCCCAAAATATCCATTCCACCTAGGCAGTCCACACAAATATCCGCGAACGGCTTAGAATTCACCATTGCCTCCTGCGACATATCTAGACAACTGAGAACTCCCCCATCCGGTTCCAGAGTCCGGACCACCTGGTCCATATATTCTGGCCCCTTCTCCACTAATCGAGCACTTTCCATGTCTCCCTCCTCCTCATCCCCCTCATCCTCCTCTTCACTCCTCTCTTCATCTTCGTCAGAAGAGTCAGAGATCACAATTACTCCTTCATTATACCCTTCGTTCTCCATGGAAGCCCCCCAACTATTGTACACTAGTAGCTCCCACGGGTCCACCCAGTCCTCCTCTTCCCCCTCCTCGTCCTCCTCTGCCTCATCTGCCTGCTCGAAGCAGTTACGGCGGACCCACTCCCGAATGCATTCCCGGTCCAACCTTCTACAGTAATCATCGTCGTCGGTTGGACCATTTGCCATCAGGGCCAAAGCGTCAAGTGGACGACGGCCTCAGGATGACTTTGTGGTGGTGAGGGAAGGGCTGAGATTGGTCATTTTAAGTGTCAAAAGAAGTAATGAGCCGATGGGGTAGTTGATGGCGGGGGATTGCCTCAACGACGTCGATTTCGAACTTTAAATACTGCGACGTCTTCGAAAATTATGAAGACCTTGGACGTGTACAGTAATGGCATCTATTAATGATACCATCTCTTAAAATAAAAAATCGACCCATGAATTTGCCACGCTCATCCAAATTAAAAATATCTTGCAAATTCAGAAACTGTAAAAATATCTTCCCATTTCGATACTGTATCCAAATTTGGTTCTCTTCTAGATTTTTTTCGTGTGCAGATTTTGCGCACATGAGGACCTACTTAAAAAAACAGGAAAGTGAGCACAAGCGCACGGAGATCTCCTCAACACCCTTTTATTATCCCCTTTTCTTCTAGTCTCTCCATTACCATAAAGACTGCCGTATAAATAGCCTTGCAGAACTACTACCATACAGTTCGCATTGGAACCATTGTGTGGTATTCTTGATGCTTTGCTGCGGTATGTTTGACCTAACCTTTATTTATCCTAATTCCATTTTAGTTGAATCTGCATCGCATTTCTAATAAGTGGCTTTCTCACTGTTCGCATTTGCCTTCCTACTTATTCTTTGGATTGCTGTTGTTTGTTTCTGCTTGCTTGCTGTTGCTTTTTTCGTTATACCAATATTTTCCCCGTTATAACGTTCCTTTAATTAAGTTCTAGCTCTTACATTTTCATTTACAACAGTACAATAAAATACATTGTACAGTTTTCACAGTATGATGGGATGATTTACTGTAACTCAAAAGGCATTAAAGAATTGTTGAAAGTAACCTAAGTTCTTGTACAAAGTGCAGTACGTTCTGTATAATAGAGAACAATATGTGGACGCTCAGTAAAATTTTTTCTGACTGTGAGCACTCATAAAGCTCAATGTTACCAGTTTTGCTTTCTCGTTGACTTGTCGTCCATTGCAGAATTCCATATTAAAATTAATGCCATGATACTGTAGAGGTGTGTAATGAAAGTGTATCTGCAAATTATCCTTTAGATCAAATATGAATGATATGGCAGGCAATGAAATTCGAATGCGCTAGTATGTAATCCAAATATTTTGATTATATTATCACCAACTGCAGAGAATAAAAAATCGCGAGAAAATTAAGAATAAAGCGATGAGAAAACTTGCCCCACTAATTTTAATTGCTGCTAAATGCGCAGCAGAAAACTTTTGCCCAAAAACATGGTCCCTTTTATGAATTTAACTAGTATTTATGTTAATATATTGCAAGACATCCAATGTCTCGCTTCCTTACACAGAGCAGCTCAACAATTGAGTCCCGTTGCCCAACCCACAATGTTTCCCCACGCCACCACGTCCAGCACCGCCCCTAAGAAAAATCCTGTGCCTGTTTCCTCCCCTTCCCAAGCTCAAACCGCAATTTCTCTCCTTGCCGACGCTGCTGCTGACAGAGGTGAAAATCTCGCTTATTTCGCAGAGCCGCAGTACGCAGTTGAAAGTAATAAAGAGAATTACCCTACCTGTCCTGTACTCGACGCGTCCTACGACACTGATGGAGCTTCTACCGTTCTTGAAATGATTAATTTCGACGCTGATGAATACAGTACGCTGTAAAACACATTTGCAGACACTATAAGTGCATTCCACAATATCGGACTCAGCCGAAAGGGCCTATATGCCGGTAAGGATATATTATTCATTTTTTGATAGTTCTCAAGTTTAGAACACATTGGTATTTTGTAGCAAAAAAAAATTGATAAAAAGGGCCTAACGTTTGAAAAGATGGTCTACGAGTTTATTAAGCATCCTTTTGATGTAGCTTTTGGTCCTCTAGTCAAGAACATCGAGATGAATTTCAATTTTGGAGAGCTGATTGAGGACGGTGTGAGGTTTCAGAGCTACCCTTTTGCAAGTTATGCTACTGATGTGACTTTCAAGCAGTGCAATCGGCCAACTAGTAATATGCGAGAGGGAAATCCGTGCTACTCTGGGAAACACAAGTTGTATGGATATAAAGTTGAATTTTGTTTGCTTAGGAATGGTGTAGGTCTACATTTCACTACGCACTACCCCGAAAGTTTCGCAGATCTATTATTATCTCAAAGATATGCTCGGTTCCCTAAGGATTCCCTGTGCAAGAAATATGGTGCATGCGGCCTAATTTCTGACATCGGCCCGTTGTGTAGACAGTATCCGAATTCCAGGGAGTTACTCATGGAGAGGGGGTATCAAGGGGCAGCAGAGTTAGTTCGTGCAATCTTTTCAAAGAAGAAACCCAACAATGGAATTTTAAGTATAGAAGAGGAGGCAAAAAAACAAAAAGATACTATCCGACCCCATTATGGTCAAGACCTGGTTCAAGAGTTTGAAGATGCTTTGAGGTATAATATGCTGTATATGGAGATAGAAGAAGGACCTCTACAACTTAGTGTTCAATTTACGTGCTGCTCTGACTATCTTACATATTCGTATGCATAACCTGCGCGTCGAAGACGCCGCACATCACCGCAGCGTAAAAAACCGCCTCTATGCGATAAGAATCCAACCAAGCGGGAAACACAGGCAAACCTAAACGCGGTATCGGAACGACTGAGATGTGCTTTAGAGTCTCGGAGTTCCCCGATAGTGAGCCTTCGTTCCAGAAAAACTGACGGCAGATACCAAAGCCCCCCTTATATTGCTGTACGTAACACTTTTTAACACCCCAGTCCCCCTAAGTGCTCTCCTCGAATTATTCTGCCACCCCCCCTCCAGCCGCACACCTCGACTCCCCCAAACCAACACTCCTCGACCGCAACACGTCGCACAACCCCAATTTTCCCATCCGATGATTTTCGTAACAGCTTGCGATATTACCCCAGAACTATCCTTTCAGAAGCAGCATCTCGCGTTACCCCAGCCCTAGTTCCCTACAAACCACAAAATCCCGCCGCAGCACCTCGTTCCGGACCATTCCCCTCAAGCCACACGTCCCAGCCATAGAACCTCACACCAACCCCTGCTTCTACTTAGAAGCGTGGAGCGGATGATGCTGCGCACGAACCGTTCGCAGCCGATATGGAAATGTTCTCGACAGCTCTCAAGTCTTCTAACGAAGCAATAATTGCAATGGGCAAGGAGAAACTACAGTTAAACCATGCACGCCTCGAACAAGAAAAGAAAAGATGCATTGGTCAGAAGGAAAGAGAAGAACGAAAAAGGCTCGAGCTTGAGAATTTCAGGTTGGTGGTGGAAGTATTCAAACAGAAATCAACAAATGAAACAGTTTGTTGCCGTTGAAGCCTCAGTTTTTTGAATTTATCCATATTTTGATCCTCATCTTATCTTAAAATTTTCGCGGGGGTGCAAATGCAAAGTTGCAAGGAACGAGTAAGGTCGCGAGTAACGTGATATATAAATCTAAGGAGGAAATATATACTGGTTCAATTAAAATTGAGGAATTCTTCCAATGTAGGGGGCCTACACTTAAAGTACTGCGAAGTCTGATTACGATATAAACAGTTTCTGATGTTGCATATTAGCATTACACTATAGTATAGAGCTGCAACAGGTGAATACCCAATTATTAGCGTCCTTTTGGACTCAATCATTGTCCATTATAGCATAACCTCCTTAAAAATCCATTCCACTTCTTGTTGAAGTACTTCTGGGCTACACCAAGAAAAACCCCTTGAAACTGTATCTCAAAAAAGGGCTTCAGTTGTATCTGTTGTCACTGTAGATACATTCATGCTTACCTCTCACAAGCAGAGCAGTTCCTAATTAATTATATAACTCAGAAATCACGTACAAAGTCCAATCGTGTCTTTTACCTTCTATTGGTCCATAAAATGGGCCCTAATTCCATCTGGAGTAGAAACTGCTTGAAACCTGAGTGCATGCTTTCGTTTATGATTCTTATTGAAACCCTCTGGAAATTGTTATTGGCAGGCCTTGCGATTCCAGTGACTGTACCATAAATGAAACAAAGGCAATTCGGTAATTCCTCGCATTTCGACATAACAGCTGACGCATATGGTTTCACCTTACCTTCAGAGTATGACTGTTGAAGTTGTAATATTTTCGCCATGAAAACTTATACCATTTCCCAGAATATCCCGCTCAAATTAGCACTGTACTTTCCAAAGAAATCCTCCATCTCCTTCCATCACTGTTTGGAGTTGACATAGATTTCAATAATACGCAAACAGAAAGTAGAGGAGAAGTTGCGTATCTATTTTGGGAAGTACTCGTCTTCTCTTCAGCCCATCCAATCCCTGTAATGTTTCTTACGACGTGCTTGCGCTTAAAACAGAAGTTTAAAATGCATTTTGCTTCAGTTATGGTGTAGAAATTAACCGCAAAGTTAGTTTACCTAATAGAAACTGCCTTTATTAGATGTCTTGCGAACTTTTTTTCGTGCCAAAAACTTCGGCCGCGTTGCTTTTGGAAGTAGGTTCGAATTACCGCCACCTACCCGCCTGCGATGAATAAGGAGAAGCACTACGTTTCTCTACCCCTTAACACTCTGAAGGCTGACTGCCTTTACCTCATCTCGCTGGCGAGCGCTCGCCATAGGGTTGATTTGGATTGGGATAGGCAAAAGAGAATGAGGGGCTGCTGCATGAAGGGGTACGTATATTGCTGTACTGTACGAACTGCACAGTACTGTTGATACAGTTATACTCAAGGAATTTCAGTTTTTTGGAAAGTTTCATTTATTATAGCCATATTTGGCAGGCCGTTCGATGTTCTTCGCGACTTACGCTAGAATTCGGACTACAACCCGATTGATATATGATATTGTGAATGTTCAACGTAGGAAGGGAATGGAGGGTTCAGAGCCCACTAGAGGAGAGCAGCCAGGGCAGCCACGACAGAGAGTTTAAGCCAGTGTCGGCTTGTATTTGGCCATTCATCTTTTCATATCATTGCATCTTTGATCAAATTAGCCTGCAAAGCTCAATCATTCGGCGACTACTTTCGTGCTCATATACTCAAACGAACGACGGCATCGGTCGTCAATAACGCAATCGGGAGCCCAATATGTATATTCAAAAGTCGTCCCTTCTGGAGACCAGTCGGCGTGAAGTTTGATAATGGGCAGAGGAACGCCAATTGCAAAAGCACATGAAGCCGTCCCCGGCCTACAACTTTATGCCAAATAGGATGACCCGTGAGGGGGTGCAATACCGCAGCAGTTTATACAGACTCCAAGCCATCTTTCTTGAGATAGTGCAGTAGGGGTGACAAGTCGTTGCCCATTAATAACGAATAGGTGTAGCTTTGGTCCCCTCACTGATGTATGCCTTCCATACCATCTAGACAATAAATATAGTGGATTCAGAATATGCAGGTCACAGTCTCGACTATATTCAAGGCGCAACGTGCCCGTATTTTTATTCTTTCGGTCGGTAAACAAACTGTATACTGGATATACCAGTACTTCAGGCTTTATTTTTCGAATCCATGACACCCTAGAAGCGGCTGTTTATCCAGGAAGCCCTATAACGTAATAATGCAGTACAACTGCAGCACAAGCCAAGGCAAATATTACATAATGCTCTGCCAGGGCAACAACATCACATTTTAGTATGGTTTGTATATGTGAAAAATTCACATCGGCGCGCGTGGAAAACGGGCATATTTAATTTCCCACTTTCTGATGTACTCCCTTCGCACCAGGGTTAATCAGGCACTAGTAGCAGATGTTGGTAGCCCTATTGTGCGGTATCGCGAGTTGATGACTGACAAGTAGTTTGAAATAAATCCTGTCCTACCCTTCCTTCTCCAAGCAACAAGCCCATGTAGGGTATTATATCTAATTCGGTGGCGTCAGTAGGGTCTCTTCCATCATCGTCACAAAATAGTAGGAATTTTTCGCACTTTTCTTCATAAGAACTATGAGTGCTAGCAGCTATGAGCGCTGTGCCTTGTAATAAAGATTGATTGAGGTTGTGTTCTGTTTCTCCCAGGACACTATCGTGGATTTGATGCTCGGTTGTATGCACTATTGAAATGTTCGGAAATGTGCGCATACAGCTTTCCACGCTTTTGGCATTGGAATGCTTGTTCCAATTTGGTGGACTAATGTTGTGTGGCTCGGTAGCTGTGAGCACCATGGCCTGTCCTCCCACATCGGTAATGTCATAATGCCCCTGAATCTGTCGCGAGCAGCTTTGTGTATAGCCAGTGGAACTAACTCGAGGTGAGGTCTCACTTAATGAACCTTGTCCCAAGATATTCTTGTAACTAACTTTTATTGCTCAAGTTCATGACCTTTTCATTATTTGGCGATTTGTCGTCGGAAGGTATTCATATGTCCTCCTGCACCGGGATAACTGGTCCGCATATAGATTGAGTGCGCTTGGGGTATTCTGAGCGTCCAGTGAAATGCCGCAACTCAATAGTTCTACTACATGCAAAAAGCGTAAATCTTTCATTATTATTCGAGAATTAGAGAACATTTTTTGACAATAAACATGGTAACAAGGTGTTCCGTGTATAGGCGAATCACCTAGCTTTTCTCCATTCTGATAAATCGCTTGAATTCAACCCGAGATTCTCGCACAGCTCGTAGTTCTTCGTATGTAGTATGCAATAAATCCCCGATATTTGGGTCCCAGTACCCTGAAACCTCTTAATAACCTTGCTTTCCTTCCATATTTAGGCCATTTGACATCGTGGCACCCCACGGCTAACTTGAGGAGTCCGTGTGGTTCGTTTCTACTACCTCCTGTATAGACCGATGTATCTCGCGTGAGTTCATTTGATCGCGCAAGTCTCTCCACCACATCAAATCCTTGATCGCCGCCTCCTTCTGTGTTGTCAGTTGTCGAGGGGTGCTGTTCAGTGCGTCGTACAGTGATCTGAGATGAAATTTTGTGTCCGAAACTTCGGGAGCGCGGCTCTGGTATGTCCACGCAGACGACCACACCATCTTTTCTTCCACTTGGCGACGATTACGACGTACATGTGTTAATATTGCCCTCGCTATGTGCCCGAACCTTTGTACCTTGAGTTTTGGGACCGAAGACGTCATTTGGTCGGTATCTATCGCAAGCACTAGATGCTTTAACTGTCATATACAACTGCCAAAGCATCCTTTCTCCGGGCGGGCCGCGGTTCGTAACGGTCCAGTAGCATCTTGATAATATCCGTCGCCCGAGGACAATCTTGCGCTCGCGAATGCTTGCTGCCACGTGAGCACACTAAAATTTCGTCGATATAATCCAAAATCACCTACCCATACTGCTTTCTCGTGTAAGCCTACAGTTTTGCAGTTAGGCGAACGAACCAGTAACCGCTTAGGTGCCACCCAAAAGACAGCGAAATGTACAGAAAATAGCGGTCGCCAAACTTTACTGTAAAGTATTTCCTCAGTGATGAGTGTATACGGAAATGATTGTATCCTCCCTTCAAGTCGAAGGTTAGCATGTGATCCCGTTTCAAAAGTTGGGAAGCAAATGACTCCGGAGTCGAGATCTTTTTCTGTCGGGCGTGCCAATGTGTGGAAAGATGATAAAGGCCCGCAACGGCCCTTATTTTCCGCTGGAAACTTGTGTAGTAAATTCTGTTGATATGTATGGAGCTTTTGATGCCTCCTCTCGTGAGAGTTCTCTCCATACTGATTCGTTCAGTCTTTTTGTATTGTCTCATGTGCAAATTGATTCTGTTGAGGAGTCCATCTCAGAGGTGATCTTAGTACTTCTCGGAAGGGCACTATAGGAATGTCGGCTGGATCTAATATAGCATATATTAGACATTCCTATTCTCTCCGGTCGCATTTTAGTTCCTCCCACAATAAATTCGCCGTTGCCCTCGTGCTTTTCCACGACACGCAGGATTTTGCCACGTACCCATGGCAATTTTACCATTCCCCTCTTGTGAGACTTGTTCGCACTCACATGTATCCGTGCCTATGTAGGCACTTGATTTGAAATTATTGAGGATCATTTCCACTCTCCGGCGCCCTCTCTCCCGACGTCGCCTATCGCATTGTGGTTCCCTTTGTGCCCATCCTTCAATGATGCCCCGGTAAGGGTTCCGGAATTCTTACTACTCTTTGCATCATTTTTAGAATCAATCCTTCTAGGATAATTCGAGTTATCTGCGCTGGGGCCTGCTTTTGTCCCAGAGCTTGTGGGTTCAGAGTTCTTTCCTGTGTTTTGCCCAGCCTTTCGACTGGCAATAATCTTCGTTTCGGCTTCAATGACTGTAGAAATCAGGGCCCTCCGATGCTTACCCGGTAATCTAAACAGTCTCGCCGCTCTCGGAGAGCCTCATACCTAGCCTCCTTAGACAGCTCCGTCACTTCAAAAAACTGGTTCAGTGTGGTTTTTCTACGCCGCTCGCAGCACATAATTCCTTCGCCAAACTGAATGCAAGCATAGGCCTTTCGTGTTATGCCCCTGCATTGAGGAGCATACTTGCTTCCTGAAACTCTGACCTGTACTTTGGGCTATACACAGCCTTACTTGCCCATTCTTGCGTCCAATTCACATGCTTCGGATTAAAGGTAGAAGGTAGGTGAGTAGGAACGTTGGCCGGGAACTCAAAGGCAGCGTATCTAGCGTAATCTGTATTATCGTCTTCCTCTATACACAACGTCAAAGGAGAAAAGGGTTTCTGCACTTAATACTTCTTCAGCACTTTCATTCTTGAGCGTCTGTTCCAACTCAGCGAGAAGTTGCTCCACGGTTCGTTGGTTCGATGCCACGTTTGTATACGGTTTCAGTGACGGTCTGGGTTCAACGCGACTTTCTCATCCTCACAGGAAGTCACGACGACCGAGGGTCAGGGCCGACCAGAGGAGAGCGGCCAGGTCAGCTACGATAAAGTACTAAAGCCAGTGTCGGCTTGCATTTGGCCATTCATCTTTTCATACCATTGGATCTTTGATCCAATTAGCCGATCAGGCGTAATTGCATTTCTCCAATATGCTTGAATGAAAGAAAAGAAATCCTTACAGATTTGCATTACAGTACAGTAGCAGTTAAGTTGCAGAATTTGAGGTATGCGTAATGCTTGGCGGGCTTGGTGTACAGTATCAAAACACAAACAAACGGCATAGTACAGTACGCTCTGTAACGCGGGTGGGTCTCGGGGCGGAGTTCGTGAGAAGTGTCGTCGTTAGGACCCCACGTACTGTACAGTAGAGACTGCTTTCCGTCAGTTCCTACCAGGAAGCCACTCATGGTGGTGGAGAGTCTTAGGGGAGCGAACATTTCCTTCCCCATCACGTTGGCAACGGCGCAAAATCTCGGGTATCTTGCATTGCGTTGACGTGTTGCATCCCTTGGTTCCTCTCGAGACCTGCATTGAGAGGTGACCTGCGACCTGCAGAATGACATGGCCATATGAAGTGCTGCGGGCGCCGGGTATAATGGGGAAATTTGGGGTGTTTTCAATCCATGAAAAATATGGTCTGCTGTTTCCTGAGGGATGTCGTGATGTGGGTAAAGGCTTACAATGTAAAGGATTGGCGGGAAGCCTTCAAAACGCAAGAAAACTGGCTGGAGGCCAGCCAACAGGCACGCCGCATTGGACATCGCATCCGCTGCGGCATGTCGCTGTGTTAAGACTTGTTTGACCTTAGCGTAGATCCCCCTTGCCCTGGTAGCGACGTTGCGTGCGACTTCGGTTAACAGCGCGTGGGCGTCCGGGTGCCATCCTCCGAGGGTATAGATAGGGACGGCCACCAGCCCACTTGTAGCAAAAGACGCGATAAAGGACTCGTATCTTCTGTGTTTTGCCGTTCTTGCTGCGTAATGCGAGGTGAGCGGGTATAAAATGGGTGTCGCATATGGCACGGTACCGTACAGTATGAAGAATCTTTCACTGTACGGCAGTTAATTTTTTTTGCTTGTTCCGAGTACACGTGTGTTTCAGGTTGGAATCAGGACGTGAGAGCAGTGTTCAGGTATAGATTCATGACTTGTGTGGCATCACTGTGGAGTTGTAAAGTTGTGATTCACTGTAATGCGAGTATAATAGGATTTCTAATAAATATGATGGAAAATCGTAAACAACGGAATGTCCGAGAACGGCAGAAATTATTGGGTTTTGAGGGAAAACCTTGACCGCTGCATTATCTGGCGAATAACATCGGACGGTACCTTCCAACTTTTCTACGGATATCTTTGCCGACGATTGGGTAATTGGCACACTGTACTGCACAAAGCTGCCCAACGCGTACGAAACGGCCTTTCCACCCACCCAACCCCTCTCGCACCACCTCAACCCTTTCAACTCATTCTCCAACTCACCCGTACTTGTCCCGGATCAAGCCATTCTCCTCTGCCTCGAGTTGGACACAACACAACCATGTCTCGCTACTCCGTCTCGTCGTCCGCTCTTGCCAAGCTAACCGACACTCTATCTTCCATTCTCAGCGAGTCCAACCCCAATTCGCTTCCGGAGCAACATGAGCAGCTGCTCGATATTCGCAAGCGTTACGACGAGCTCTGCTCAGTTGTCGACAAGTTGGTATCCAAAGCGCAAGCTGGGGAACTGGATCCCACAAAGCGAATGTACGGACCTGAAATGACCGCTAAAGTTAAGAAATTAGGTGCAGATACAACCCAGTTTGGTCAGGATCTAGAAGAGGCGGAGGCACAATTCAAACCAAAGTGGGATGAATTTCAACAAGCGCAAGAAAAAGAAGCGAGCGAAAAGGCTCAGGCAGAGAAGGAGGAAAAGGCGAGGATGGAGAGAGAGGAAAAGGAAAGGTTGGAGAAAGAAAAAATCGAAAGAGAGGAGAAAGAGAGAATTGAGAAGGAAAAGGCTGCAAAAGAGAGGCTGGAACGGGAAGAAAAGATGAAACTGGAGAGGGAGGCGAGAGAGAAAGAAGAACAACTGAGAGCTGAACAAAGGCTTGCCGAGGAGAAGAAGAAGGCTGAGGAGGAGGAAAGGAAGAGAGTCGAGGAGCGCCAACGTCAGGCAGAGGAGCAAAAAAAGGCAACCCAACCTGCCAGTGGAGAGGGGGAAAACATTAGCATTTCTATCAAGACGGCGAAGGGTGCTAGTCTACCTCTCGACACTTTCCCCAAAGAAGGTACAGTCAAGGATTTGAAAAATGCCATTGAGAAACACCACTCCATTCCCGAGGTTGCTCAGCGCCTGATCTTTCAAGGTCGCTTGCTTGCGGATGCGAAGAAAATTTCAGACTACAAGATTACGGATCGCAGTGTAGTGCACTTGGTCGAAAATACCCGAGCCGCCTCTGCTTCAAAGGCCAAATCAGCGGCGAGTTCGAGTGGTACCGAGCAAAAGTGGTTGGTGCCGCCTGGTACAGTGCATGAACTGACTGGCGGGCAACTGAACTTGAGTCTATTTCCGAGAACTGCGCAAAGAAGAGGCTACTAGTAGTGTATTGGTCGGCATCTTGGTGCGGGCCGTGCAAGATGATTTCTCCTGTTTACGCGAGACTTGCGGAGAGGTTTTCAAATGCTACTTTTGTCAAGGTTGATACGGAAAAGAGTCCTGGAAACCAACAGCTCGCCATGGAAAAGCAGATCCGAGGCTACCCATCGTTTCACTACTACGTTGGTACTTCGTTAGTACATCAGTTTACAGGGGCGAGCGGGGCAAAATTGGAGAATGGTATCAGACAGGGTCTGACACACGTCAAATCTGCCGGTGCTAGCGATGAGAGTGATCGACCTTTGAAGACTAGGGTCCTGAATGCCCTTGTTTTGCTCAAGAATAATTGCCCTCGTGATGAATTTGTTGTTGCCGTGAAGACCCTACTGACATTTGTGAAAAATGTTGTCGATCATCCTATGGAGGAAAAATACAGGCGGGTGAGGACATCAATAACACATTCCAGACAAGGTTGGCGAGCAAAACCGGGGGCATGGATTGTATGCTTGCGTTTGGGTTTGAGAGGGTCGTGGAGAACGGAGAAAATTTTCTTGTTCTATCAGCAGCAGCTGCCTCAAATCCCGATCTGCCCAGGGTCAAGGAGCAATTGGAGGAAGCTTTGGCGGCCGTTCCTGGGGCAGCGTCTTCGTCATCAGCACGGCAGGCCGGTGGTGCACCGGCAGCTAATGGGATGGGGGGTTTGGGTGGAATGCCTGGTTTCCCTGGTTTGGGCAATGCAATGCCTGGCATGGGCGGTGGAATGGGCGGGCTCCCCAATATCGACCCTGCGACATTTGGTGAGCTTATGAATGATCCATCCTTTATGCAGTTGGCGACGGAGATGGGTACCGACAGCTCGTTACAGGCAGCGATGTTAGAAGCACAGCGAGCAATGCAGGCCGGGGACATGGCAGCTATGCAACGTGTGATGACGAACCCAGCAATGGCAAGGATTGGGCAGGCAATGGCGAACAGTCCGGCTATGATGAACGTGATGAGGAGGCAGCTTGCTAATGGCATGACACCTGGCATGTTTGGAAACCAGGGTAATCAGTATACTGGTATGGGGAACATGGCTCCGAACGCGAATGGACAGACGCAACAACAGACTGGGAATGGCAATGCCACCGGCGGAATGAACCCTCCCACTTCTAATATTCCAGGTGCGCCGACTACACCAGAGGAGGAGGACCGCCTATTGCAAGAGGCCATCCGGCTATCCATGCAGGATCAAACAAGATCATCTCGCGATAACGCAGAGGACAAGGATGGAGACCAGGGTGACAAGCAGAGCTGAACCGGCAAACTTCTGTTACGTAGTCATGAGAGCTTACATTGTACTCGATGAAATTCCGCGTTGTAGCATTAGTTTTACTACGCCCTTGTCCTATTCATCCATATCACATTGCGTTAGCAACGAGGCGAGACTTGTCGTCCCGCGACGGGATAAATTACTTTTGGAGAGTTTTAAGTCGTCTGTGGCCCCAAACAGCGAAAAAGAGTAAACGGGATGAATTTTACGAGGAATACCGGAACGAGGGAATCAAACTTGATGTATGGGCGTCTTGCCGCTGTCTGCTTACAATTAGATGGCTCAGGTAGCAAGCACTACCTTTTCCATGTCTACATAAAACAAAGTGGGGTGCGCCAAACTTAAGTTCACTCGGATTTTGGGTGAGATCACCTTCGCTTCGTAAAGGTCCTTCCAATTTCTTTAGAAATGCGAGTCTGCTGGTGTGGACTGTGCCATCTTCCCGATACCGCACCTTTGCTGGTCCTGATGGACCGTAGTCAACTAAATCCCCAAAGTCCCCAGCTGGGGACATGTCCGTGAACGAGGCCTCCAAAGAATCAGCACCGCCTGTTTTGCCGCTAGCTGTCAACTCCGACATACGAGATACGACAACCGGTTTCGTCGGTGCTGAGTGTGTGATTTCGAGGTCATCAAACAGCTGCTCATCCATGACCTCAACGTCGGCTGGCGTTTCACGTCTCCGGATGTCAACTTCTCGCCGTGAATGTCTCTCCTCCTCGAAATCAACTCGCTGGGATGTTCCACTCCTATTGAATCCGAGCATAGAATGAGCACGCGCTAATTTTGTCCGTGGCTTGGTCCGAATTGCAGGCGTGGCTCGCGATACCTCCGAGCGCTCTGCTTTCGGCATCTCTAGGTGTGTAGCGTTCGCGGATGGCCTCACGTCAAGAGAGAGAAATGGTCCTGATGTCATCCCTCCCATGCCTGAGGATTGTCCTCCTGACCCAATCGAACTAGATGACTTTAGTGGCGGTCCGGCTGGGGAAGTCACTGGAGAGCTGTGAGGAATGGCATGCCGCTGCATGGCTAGCTTGTTCTCCTCTTGTGCTTGAGCTTGTCTGACAAAAGCTGGTGTGGCTGCCTTTACCTTAGCTTTATTGCTAAGGGAACGCAATTCTTGCTCAGCATTTGAACTGTGTCTCTTCAACGAGCTTGGCCGAGAAGTGCGCTTCCTGGAGGGGGGTGTTGCGATCTTGTCTTGCAACGCCTTTGCATTTCCAAAGATGAGAAGCATCACCGTTAATGGACCGCGCGCACCCCCGCAAGAGCTGCGTTGGCAACTTTCTTCGCGCAACCCCGAGAATTTTCTCCTTTGCGAAGGGCATCTGTAACTATTTGAATCACAGTCTTGGTCGACAGGTGCTCCCAAACTTCTGCGGTTGCCATCACAACGAAATGGTCCCTAGAAGTGATCTTTCTGCAAAAGATATCTGGTGTTGCAATTACAATATCCTCGGTCATGTGGCGGTTCGGAAAGGTCACGTGTTTGCGATCCTTTAGCTCCAGGTCACCTATGGACCGGGTAACTCGAATCAAGTTATTGACCTTTCCATCTTGGAAGAAGCCACCGGCATTTCTCACTCTGGCCACTTCTTCCGCGTTAGAACCGTCATGCTCCTGTGTGATTGTTTGGGCCCCGTCCCGCGTTGCTACAACCGCTCTCGAGTTGCCAATATTCAACACATACATCTGTTGTTCCACGATAAGAGTAAACAAAACCGTTGTGCCATAGTATGCGCGATCAAGTGCAGACTTTGCAAGCACAAAAGCCTCAATTGCGTCGCAACTGTTCCGTAGTGCGCGTTCAGGGTCATATTTCAACGCAGCGTCCTCAAGCAGGTTGGGAACAAAGTTCCTCGCACAAAGCTCGGAGGCCGTTGCACCGCCATGGCCGCAAAAAGACCATACGCAGCGAGGCTTATGGGGGAGCGATGGACTTCAGACACGGTGCGCGTCTCGTCTACTGCCTTGCGGTCCCTCGCTAAGGTACATATACCACAGTCGACAGGGTCATCGTACAATAAATCGCGGCGAAGCTTCTCCCAACCACGACTCATTCTTTAGCTACCAACAACAACAACAAACAAACGACAGAGTCACAACACAGACTGTAACAGTTGCTGCAAAATACGATATGACAGGAATGATAGCATTGGAATGACACAATAACGAATACGACTCTAGAAGAAACTCTGGACCTTTACCACACAACTCTCCTCTTTTTACATGCCACACGACTCCAAAGCTCCAAAGCAAACGTACAGACGGAAATAGAGGCAGCATATCGGTCGGAATGCCCCGCGAGTCCCGACGCCCATCGTTCAAAAACGGGCCTCCGTTTTGCAGGGGTGCATGCTGTCGGCCCTCGACGAACGACTTTGCAAAACGCGGGTTCGCAAGGGGCACCGCAGACAAAAAGTCTCGAGCACACACGGATAACGACGGCCCAAACAAGCGGGACATGGCGCGGGTGGGCGAGGCAGCATGGATTACAGCAATGGCGCGGCGATGTGTCAACAAAAGCAAAACGTTGCAAGCGCCACACGTGGATAAACAGATGGCTCGAACGGGTAGATACGATGCGAGTGCGCCAATTATGCGCGATGAGCAAGCTGTGTGATACCATGCGGTGGGACAATTGAACGACTAGATAGGGGTAGGACGTGCGATGGGAGGAAGCCTGATAGGAAGTGAGTGACGGGTGGACCGGGTTGCGTGGAACAGGCCAGCAAGTTACGGCTTGGGCTTGAGCGGGGCGACGTGGTCATCCTTTGCACCGGAGGCACCCGCAGAAACATGGTCTGCGAAATACGGGGGCTTTTTCAACATGACGCCGTATTCGCGCAGTGCGAGTTCCAGGTCGTCGACGGAGAGTGTGATTCGTTCTCGGGTGGAACTCGCCTTTTTGGGGGCCGGTGTAGAAGACTGCCGGAGGCGGGATTGGGAGATGGCGTCGTTGGCAATGTCGGCGATGAACTTTTGAGCGGCGACCGCGATCAGACGTTGGGTGTTTATGTCGTCCGTTTGGAAGCCGGCGCGGGAGAGGTGGTATTGGACTAACGTGTCGGGTAGCGCAGGGCTGTAGGAAGAAAGAGAGGAGACGAATTTCTCCAGCTCCTCCCGCTCGAAGAGATTGGCGTGGTCCATGATTGGAGGTACGGTTGGATAGAGAGTGGAGCGGAGTGAGCCGCTTCTCTTAGTCTTACCATTACGGTATGGCGCGGGTTCGCTAAAGAGTTATTTACTGTAAGACTGTAAGTTCAACGCGTAACCCTGTTCGTTTCTGCGATATGGTTACAGTACAGTACAGTAGGTACTGTACTCTACTGTACACACGTACTATACTGTACAATACTGTACAATACTGTACAGTACGTGTGGAGATCTCACCGCTCGCTACCAATGTTCACTTATTTGCCTCTAACCGTTCCCAACTAAAGTTTCGAAGACAAATACCGTATTGTACCGTACATACCCCGGTCACGCGGGGAACATAAGACTAGGCCAGACATCAGGGCAACGGGCGCTTCCTGCAATGCCGGTTACTTGGATGCGACTTTCGTCAACCCGCTGGCCCCTTCTCATCTGAGAATGAGAACTTTTAACCCCCTTAAGAGCTTGAATGCAAGCCACGCGGACAAGCTACGAAAATACCAGAGGTTCATAGCCAGTTTACCCGTCAGGAACAGACTCGTGCCTATTCCTATCTCCACGCTCAGAGGGAGGCATCCCGATGCGTTCCGTCACAGCACGGAGGTGGCCCGAGCGGTCGCCAACCGAGCCTTGCACCAATATTCCAGTGTGGTCGCCATTCTCCTTCAACGACACGCCGTGTTGATGGTAACCTCCAACGCAGCCTGCTTGTCGCCCGGGCTACAGTACCAGCTACTTTCTAGTTGGAGGACACGCTCAAGCACTTGTATTATAGGTCCTGCCAGTGGTTTGAATGAGTTCATAGGACTGCCAACCTTTCCATTACCCGCAGTAAACCATCTTTACGTACCCCCCTGTACGTACCTGTGGATAGAAGATTTGGGTTGCTGCACAAGTGATTTTGGATTCAGTTGCCAGCATTTTGGATTCAGTTGCTTGCAACTGAATCTAAAGTTACTTGTGTTGCCAGCAACTGAATCCAGAATCACTTGTGCAGCAACCAACGAGAAACTCGTGTCTAGACCGCAACTACTGGCACCGATGAATGATTTGTACACGAAATTTTCACGAGATCATTTCGTGATGTTCACGGGAACTTTTCGTTTATATATCATTCATTACAATGTCTGCATTTACTTCACCACCGTTTGAAAATCTCGTTTCACATGTTCCACTTAGACGATTACGGAGAGGAAGGCGAGGACGAAGGAGATTGGCATGATTTAGACTTCCCGGAGGATCCTGCAATGCCTTTTGCGGAGGCGGAGGCCGCTTGGTCGGACGTCCCGTGGAAGCTTAAGCCGCCTTGACAATCTTTCCTTCGTCTGCGACTGGTCTACTTCGCTTTAGAAGATGGCGTCCGTTCCCTGCTCCCTTGAATCGGAACAAGACCTCAACGGTTTACATGCACAGGTCAAGCACCTCGTGTCTGAACTCCAACGGTTCACCCGCCTGCACAGTGTACAGTAACTGTGCCGTGATTATGAGTAAACTTTACTGCACCAGTATCGGATTGGTCACGTGGTGGTGGCGATCATATGCGATCTGCTACCTCGTGTGAAAGCGTCCAAGTTAGCAAAGCATGGTTTGAACCGCTCCTTGAGGGACCTTTTGTTCGCAATAATTGATGGCTTACGGTCGGATTCTCACTCGGCTCCGTCTGTTCCCCGAAGAAACAGGCCTGTAGTCAACTACCCTGTGGTACCGAACACCCGCGCCCATCACCTAGTGGCGGGAAGCTCCAATGTTCCACTCGGGTGGAAGCCGCTGATTTCCAAAAAACGCCCAAAAGCGTCTATGGGCAGACGTCATGGCGCGAGAGTGGGGTTATTACGGCCACGGGGAAGGACACTAGGCTGCCTGTGATGGGACCATGTGGCACGGAGCATTTGTGGGTGCCTACTCGTTCGACGAACTGATCTGATCTCAACTCTTCAGAAGGCGACGATGTTGGTGATGTCGTTGCCGATCTAGAGGGGTTTGAAATTGGTGAGAAGGATGAGTAGGGGGTGGGCATCTCTCGTGGTATGCTCAAAGCACTTTGCTTCATACAAGATATAAGGTAACATTGCTGGCAAATAGGACGTTCCATCGCCGGCAACCCTATTGGATATTCCCGGGCCCAACCGACCACATCTTTCAAATATTTAAGCACCCAAGCATTCCCCCTGTACAAATTTACTGGATACCAACCCACATACGTATCTACCACAGTAAATTAACCCCCCATTTACTCTTCCCCCTTTACCACAGAAATATGCAGGTGCAACATGCGACGTCCTGAACCCCACTGAAACAAACCTAAAATAATTAGGTTTGAATAGGGTGGCTGAACTCTGCGTGTTGTGGGGTGGGACATATTACAGACGCGGCGCACTTGGACCGAATCGCTTAAGCTGCTGATAAAGCCGAATCTTCATTCCTCCCGTCGAACATCCACTGAGGGTTGCGACAGCGGCTGCGTATTCATCGATTACCTTCGACGACGTCGCTAACGGCTATCCAAGTGAGTCGAAGGCTAGCAGTATAAACTTCCATCCCAATTTCGATCGTTTTGGGAGGGCTTCACCGGGGATGGCTGCTACTTTGCTGGCAAGCCCCTATTTTTCTGCCTTTCCGCTGCATTGGCAACGGCGCGCGCCTCGCGCGCTCCAATGGACATGAACCCCTCTTGGAATGGCGATGTTACTGTGACGTCGTACGCCACCGGGAGGGGCGGCAAGGTGTTGATGTCGTCCGACCCTCGGGTGCACTAGGATGTCGGCAGGCCATGCATTCAGTCCAGGAATTATGAATTCCCATTCACCTGCATAAGCGCGGCGTATTCGCTCGCAAAGTGCTTGGCTTTGTCTTGTCTGGAATTGCCACCGGGATTTCCCTCGCATTAACCATCGTAAGACTGAAGTGGGAAGTAGGTGTATCCGGAGGAAGGCAGAGTGGACAACATGACTATTCCGTTCATTAGCTGCGGTGCGAAAAAGTGAGATGAGTAAGATGGCGAGGCTATGCAAGCAGGTCCCGGAGATGGGACCATATCATGCAGTTTAAGCGTGGATAAAGGTGTATGCGGAAAATGGAGGGAGCGACGTGACATTTATTCGCGGCTCCGTCGATAAAATGTTCAAGGAAACGGATGGTATCAAGGCATGCAGCTCCTAACGAGTCAAAAGCGAGGGGCTGAAACTGGAAACCAAGGTCGCGTGTATCGCGGGACGGGTCTAGAGGAGGGAGAATCGCCTGGACAGCTCTAGTTCCAACTTCTGAATCTTCCAGCGATTTCCTTGGGCAGCGGCGCCGCCTACGACTCGCGTCGCACTTGGAGCGGCGTACAACGTAACCGGCTATGTAATGACAACTTCACATGCGAAGGGTTTCTCACGGAGTCAGCAGGGGAAGCAGGAGAATGTACAAGGATGTCTCTCGGCCGAAGTTCGGAACTGGGGATGAAATCAGGAACCTCGAGCTGGGTTTCCAAACCTGCGGTGCGGGAAAGGAGATAAGCGATGGCGTTATGAATGGCGTCATGCCGGTGTCGACGTCCAAACTGAGAGGGGCAGATGTCAGCAGCATGAGCACCGTAGACATCCAGCGGTTGCTGACAGTGGAGAAAGTTCAGCGGAATCGAGTTTGTGTAGACTGGGAGACCGAGGTGGCGGCGTAAAATTATGCTCCAATGTGCGGAAGAAACTTTTGTGGCAGTCATTGGGTGCTCTTGAAGGAAAGCAGCGGCATCACTGTGTCGGAAGCCGAGACCTAGTATCCGGCGACGGGTCCTGTGATGATGTCTCGGGCATGGTGCATCCCTCCAGAGGTCGTGCTCCCAGAATTCCTTGGCCCTAGCCTCATACTATGCCCTGTATAGAATTGTTTGGAAGTTGCAGAGCTTATCAGCAAGGGCGGTAGTGTCGACGGGGCCGAGGTCAGTGACGAAGGGATCGCCATGGAGGGAGCGTACGAACTCGCGGAGGGTCGTTTTACGTTGGCCAATATTTGAACGTCCTGTCGTGACGAGCGCGCTTTCGAAGGACGACTTCAGATCGCGGCGTAGAGTACGACGACGTGCGGAGGCGAGCGGGGACTTAGTCCATGAGGCTGGCGGCAAAGGCTCCGTGGAAGAGGAGGTCAATCACGGAGAAACCCTGACCAACGAGGCGCATCGGGAGACACGCTTGAGTCCACACTGAGTCCGTGAGAGCGACGTCATGAAGTGACTCACAGGCGGAGCGCTGCAGGGAGTCGAGCTCAGCGGCAGGGTCGGAGGCGTGGTTTGGGTTGGCGAATTTAAACGGGTGAGTGACGCGGCATGCCGATGCACAGAGTCTGTGCAAGTGGAAACGTGGCCGCGGGTCCTGGATGTGCTCCAGAAACTTCAAGATGCATTGAAACGCATCAACTTTGTCCTGCAGGAAAGTCCTGATGAAGTTAGCGTTTCCAATCTGGACTCTGGGAGATCAAAGCCGTCAACAGCGCACTAGTAGAGAGGAAACTCAGCCAGGAAAGCTGCTCTGTCTGAGGGTAAGATGTACGGCCAATAGATGCATGTCTTCTGGTGATTGAAAAATATTCCAAAAAGCCGGGCCGTATCGGGCGAGTGACCGAAGAGCTCTTCGGAGTCCATCAAGTGACCCTATGAATGAAACAATAGAGGAACATGGTCTTTACTCCATCTGAAAACCGAATGCTTTCAATCCTCACTTTGTCCAAACTACCTCCTGTTGGTTGCTCCTGAAGGGTCACCAAAAATCTGCCCTTTTTGACTACTTGTATGACCATTTTTGCTCTCAGTTTACTATTTTGTCAGCTACTGTACTCTAGAGTTATTTTTAGTCATTTTCTACAGTATTTTATATTTTTTTAAATTATTGTCGGCGTCGCGGCGTGTGGTTCTGGAAGGGTCGGCCACACCCGCGACTGCCATGTAAAAAGTGTTGGCCGTTGGTGGAAGGGGGGATGAGGAGAGAGGACACAACGACAGAACCCCCCTCCTAGGGTCGCCAATACATTTTTAAATTTTCCCCCTTCCGACCCTATCATGGAACTCTTATGGACGACATCTTCCCCCGGAGCGAATTTCGCCGCTTACAACGGAAACAGCGATGTGAAGAAGTTCTTTTTCTTCTACGACAATGTTCTGATGGCCAGGAAGTCCAGTCAGGAGAAGGCATTGTCCCTCCCTGGATACCTAGAAGGCCCCGCGTTCGAGTCCTACTACGATTCCTTTGCAGCACATAGAGAGCTGGTCGAAGATGATGAGAACTACACCGTTATTAAGGAGAAGTTCTTCGAACATTTCGCCGAGGAAGAAGAGCCTCAAGGCATCATCCGTCAAGCACTGGAAATCGGCCTCGAAATTGAAGACATACCGCACTCCTGAGGAAATCGGAGCGGTTGTACAAGAAGGCAGGTCTCGAAAATATTGCAAGATTTGGATTACTTAGGACTGCTGCATGTCGACATGAGAATCTGCAGCAGTTCCTGTAGTTCCGAGGGCCGAAGAATTACGCCGATATAGTGAAGGCTTTGAAGGAATTTCAAGCGAATCGAAATGTGTTTTCCGGATCCTCGCCTCAAGCCATGGGAGTACCGCCGGCAAGGCTCTTAGTTCGTCCTGATGCTCGTTCAAGAACTATCGAGGATAAGGTGGATGCACTTTCCGAAGACCTGTTTCGTTTTACCCTTCTCCTCAAGCAGAAGAAGGAAAATTCCGATACAGTAGCAGTACCATCTTCGTCAGCTCAGAGAAGAAATGCTCCTAGATTGTGCTCTTACTGCCGCCAACCCAGTCATGGAGCATCTAGATGCGAGAAAAATCCTCATCGAGATCATCGGTGCCCCCTTTGCGGTCGATTGGGGAATTCTGAGGCTACATGCTAGACTGCAGCGAGTAATAAGGCTTCCGGTGCTTCGGAAGCTCACGAAATGAAAGAAGAACCTCGAGTAGCGGATCAGGTCAACGTTGTCCGTGAAAGCGTTGTAGTTCAATTGGCACTCACATTGTACTGCCATTGGCAGAGCTGATTTTGGTGATCTTTTTTGATCTGATTCACTTCTAGCCAGCAGGCACTGTACTGTACAATAAGGGCAATTTTCGCTTTTCGCACACTATTATTCCGGGTAATGTATAAACACCAGAGGGGGCTTGAGGGCTCGCAATATGGACCACCCGGCCCCCAAATTAGACCTGATACTGGGCCAAGTGTCGAATATACTTATCTCTAACTTGGATCTTCCTTACTTTGCCTACCTTAACTTCACTCACCCCGCCGTCGTAAATAACTCTAATCTATCTGACCAGTACGTATACCTACCCGTCCACGAGTGCCCCAGATTAAGCAGCCAACCCGGTGTTGACTCTGAACTTGACTCCCAACTTCCGTCTTTGCAGAAACCTTGCCAACGGCAACTTTGGCTATAGCCACGTTTATCCGCCCGGGTCCCCCTTTCCATTTCCACCTCTCTATCCAATATTATAATACCCCTTTTGTTGTTTGTTTGTGATACGTACTCACACTTGGCGCCCCGGACTCCAACGTCTATATACAAATAGGAACTTCAAAATTGTCCTTGGTGACAACATCTTTATCTCCAAAGGAGATATTTATCACTGCTGACCCACTACTACATCTTCTTTGTCCATTATTACACTACGTGTGTTTACGATTCTTTGGAATCGATCCCTATCAAGGTTCTACAATTCCGCGGTAAGTATACCATCCATCCGTCCGAGGAATTATCCTCGCTCTTCTAACCCGATTTCTCCTCGCCTTCGGCGAGCTGTGCTACTGCATCGCAGGGCGCTTAAAGATAAAGAGGTACAGAGAACACCCTGTGGGTCTTGGTGTGTGTGTGTTGGGTTTTTTCATTGTCCGACGGTGTTCCGTTCCTAGACGAGAAGAACTGCGCACCGCTCATTGCACTACAAGCCAGTCTGATACTGATCAAGAAATCTACGGGATCGTCAGCGCGACGAGAAGAACTGCTGAAGGAGAAGCTTTGCAGAAAAAAACTCGTCAAGAAGATCACGGGGGAATTCCGGTATTCCGCCTAGTGCGTAATACGCAACAAGCACGAGTAATTCCTCCCGTTCTGTCAGCAGAAGAATTACGTGTTTCGGTCCGAGGGAGGAAGCAGAAGAAGAACAAAAACGGAAAGAAAGGTTTGAACAAGCTCCAAGAATACGTCGTAAAGTATGACGTTGTCGCTTAGCTTGCAACTCCAACTGCGGGCTTACGCTCGGTCAGCTTCTTCAAGGGGATGCTGACGGGGCCGCGAAGGTAATGAGGAGTCTGTTGGGAAAGAATAGTATGCTCATAATTGCCGTCTTTGCTGATAAAGGGCCACGCTTGCTGCGAGTAGTGCAGCTCAAAGTTTATGGTATAGATGTATGGGCGCTTTTGGACTCTGGAGCCGTAACGTACGTGATGTACGCGGAGTTATCTCGACGCCTCTACCTGTCGTCTAAATGCATATCGAAGAAAATTACGATCGCGATCGGAGATAGCGCCTCCCGTGTCAGTTCGCTGCTCAAGTTTCCCACCAACTTTGGGAACCAAGCGGTCAAGCTGGACGACCTGGTTGTGGAGGAGTCGCTATTTGATTAAATTATTGGTCTCTCAACTCTCTCGGCTATGCGGGTAAATTTAGACTTCGGGACCCAAAGCGTTCGTCTACACGTTGGCCCGGGAGAAGTGGTACTGCCTTTGGAGCCCGATATAAAAGTCGCTGAGAAGCAGCTGATGAGGGGTGAGGAGATCGCAACACCTAATGAAGATTTCACCTCTTACTTTGACGCTGGCCCCGACTCCTTCGACAGTTGGGAAGAATAATTGGTCCTGGCGATCCGTGAAAACATTTACGAGAGCCTTGATAACTCTGATAAAGAACTAGTGGAAAAATATGTCGCCGCCGTCGAAGAAGGAGGCGAATAAAACGAGAAGGAGGAGATGAAAGGGGCACTTCGAGCCGGTCTTGCTCATCTTTCTGAAGCAACACAAGAAAGCACAAAGAGCTCACTACTTGACACTGAGATAGTCGCATGGACGATAGAGGAGCTCCACTTCGCGTCGGTACCGACGAAACATGGATTCGAGCTGAAGGATGACACCTCTATCTACCACGAGGCTCGCCAAGTGTCTCCGCGACACAACGAAATCGCTTGCAAGGAGATAGACATGCTCGATGCAGGAATTCTCACTCCAGCCTCTTCATCTTGGTCATTTCCTGTCGTAATTGTTACAGAGAAGGACGGCAAACCCCGCTTCAGTGTGGAAAACCGTGATCTGAATCGACGAGTGAAGGCTGACCGCTGGCCGTTGCCCAACATCTAAGTAATATTCGATGACTTGAAGGGAAGCTCCGTCTTTACAGCCCTGGAACTCTTCGCAGGGTATTGTCAGATTCGCATGAGCGAAGAATGCAAAGAGATGGCTACCTTCTTATGCCGCTTTGGCAAATTCAATTTCGAGGTGATGCCCTTTGGCCTTATTAACGCGCCGTCTACGTTCTAGCTAATGATGGATTACATCTTGAGAGATAAAACATTTGCTCGAGTATATCTGTAAGACGTTGTTGTGCTCCCCAAAAGGATCGAAGAGCATGTTATACACCTTTGAATCGTCTTCAAAGCTATTGGAAAGGCCGTACTCAAGTTAAAAATAACAACTTGGGCCTTTACGAGGCCCAGTATAAAGCTTCCGGGCCATTTGCTTGACAAAGAAGGAGTTTCCGTCGATCAAGAGAAGATAAGTACCATAAAAGAGGTACTAGTACCAACAAACACGACTGAACTGCGGAGTTTTCTCGGCTTATGCGGTTATTATCGCCGCTTGATCAATGATTTTGCGGGCCTATCTGCCACTATTCATGCCACAAATTCGCGGAATAAGAATTTCAGCTGGACAAGAGAAATGAAGGAAGATTTCGAGGTGCTAAAAGAGAAAATCACATCCCCGCCTGGGCTGACCTACCCCGACTTCGACGCGCCGTTCGTCGTGGAAACATATGCCTCAAGTGTCGTCGTGGGAGCAGCGCTTGCTCAGAAGAAAGACGATGGAAAAGTACACCCCGTTCAGTATGCCAGTCGCACCATGAACTCCGTCGAACGGAACTATTCCGCATGCGAAAGGAAAGCTCTTGTAGTCATCCTCGCAACTAGGAAGTTCCAGGTGTATTTGCTTTCAAAGAAACACTTCAAACTCATAACTGACCATGAGGCACTTCAGTACGCCTTTAAGAAGAGCGAAGTACATAGAAGATTGGAACGATTGCTAGACTTTCTAGCTGAATACCAGTTTGAGGTGGAATATTGTCCGGGCAAACGGAATTGAGCTACTGATTATCTTTCACGCGTAGTGCACGAAGGGCTCGGAGCCGCCTCAAATATCGAAGAAGGAGACCTTGTTAGTGATGTGAACTCTACGTGCTAGTCCGAGGCTCCCACCCTAGCACCATATTTAGTTGATGTCGCTCGCTACATCGAAGGGAAAAAATATTCAAGAACAAGATACTTCTAAGCGCCGCTCAGGACAAATCGCTGCAGAAAACTTCATGGTGTGGGAAGGAAAACTGCTGAGGCGTAAGAAGAACGGACTCCGCGCGATCCCGACAATAAAAGATAGGCCCAAGAATCTAAAGAAATTCCACGACGAAGTGGGACATTGGGATAGGGAGACAACAGCAAAATTCGTTATCGAACGATACAGGTGGCCTCAAGTCCACCCGGACGTTCAAGACTACGTCAAGAGCTGTGAGGGATGTCAAAAGACCAAGCCCTTGATCACATATCGAACTACGCTGAGCATTCCGCTCACGAATATCTTCGAAACTTACTCTATAGACTTCGCTGGACCCTTCCCCAGTTCGAAAGTGGGAAAAAAGTTTCTTCTTATCGCCGTCGAGCATCTGATGGGCGGGCCAATTGCCACCGCAACGGAGGCAGCAGTCGCAAAAGTCGTGAAATAATTTATGAAAAAGGAGATCATGTCTATTTTTGGTCCCCCGAAGACCTTCGTATCTGACAATGGTGGATGTTTTATCGCCGCCGCACCCGTCGATTTTTGAAGAAGAATGGAGTCGAGTGGAGGACCATCCTATCCTATGCCCCGATGTCAAACGGCCGAGCCGAAAGGATGGTGAGCACTATAAGGAACACATTAAAGAAGATGGTGATCGGACAAGGATCCGACTGGGAACAGTGGCTCCCACAAGTACTTTATGGCTACATTCGCCGACGATTTGGAACAGATACCTCCCCGTTCGAGCTCATGCTCGGAGTGGTACCGCGCATGTATCCGTCTGACCCTGCTTCGTTGATACAATACTCTTCAGAAGAGCAGCGCCAGCTAGAGATGATGGCTGCCTTAGCACTTCGCGCGAGGAGGGTCGATATTCAGAAGGAGCGGCTTGGTAGGGAAGCTGGGGCGTACAAACCCGAAAGTTTAATTCTGGAGACTGGGATTTGGTCGCATATAGGAAAGCCCTAACATCCACGGCTAAGTGGCCGGCTTTCAAGTCCCGTTTGTTCGGACCGTGCCTCATTTCGAAAGCAGCTCACCCTGGTTACTGGCTAACGTCTTACGGAGGTAGGCATTCCCGACGGGCTATCCATGCGAGTCGCCTGTTGCCCTACTCTTTGCGCCCTTTTTTAGTACAGTATTAATTTTTGAAGCCGTTCTATAGTCGACGGCCACTAGTTGTCTTATTTTTGTTCCTTTTGTTCTCTTCTATTGTTCTATTAGTCATTCATCATCTAAGTACAATTCAAATTCAACATCACATTTTATCAAACTCTAGGAAAATTTTGCTGTAATATAGAAGATTTATCGAAAGCAGAAGAAAAGGTGTTACTTCAACGGGAACGTTCAACGATTGGAGGAACCCGCCCTTGAGCGCTTATCTCCCTAGGAAGAGGCTGCCGAGGCCCTTATTCGACGACGATGACGTTTCTTACTCGCGGGATCAAACGGCGTGTATGAAATAGTTATATTACGAGGCGGAACCTCTTAACCACCCAATGGAACTAGATGGCGCACATGGACCATTTTCAAATAATCGTCTGAGTTTTTCTCTCCACAAAAGATCTTGAAGGATTCTCCGTAGAATCGCAATGCTTACTTATCGGCGCAGTCATAGATAAGAATCGGGTCCTCTCGGCCGCCAAGACAAATTGAATGCTGCGATCCGAGCCGCTCGATGAGCGACGCAACATACATTCCGCGGGCAGAAGAAACGGGCAGGCTCCGAACCCATCCAGCGTTTATCGAAGATTCTACTGCTCGGTGAGGGCTACTTTTGGTTCTTCCAGCTTACCCATGTTCCGGTCTAATGTGGCAAAGGACCACAAGATCGGGGTGAACTTCATGCAATCCATTCTGAACATCAGCGAAGGGCATAAAACGAGGACGATAGCCGAGTTGTTCTAAGCATGATATCAAGCGTAGTCTCTTCTCCAGTAGATGTCCGCGGGACTGGGCCCGAAGATAAGCCATATCGCGTTGGCCACTGAAGCCGGCATACAAATCGAAATCTCGAAAACGCACACGATGACTCCGGAGAACATGCGGGAAGACAGAGAAGATGGCACACACGACATAGGGAACAGAACGCAGTAATGATAATTCATGTGTTTTTTGCACCACCTGTCGATCTGCAAGATAACTCCTACCTTCGAGCTGAGATGCCTACCAAAGGCCTCATTAACGAAGAGACTATTTTCCCTTTCCTCTATCAAATTGTGCTTCGACGGATTACGGTCAGCGTATCCAGGAGATATTTCGTTGGATGAGAAGGTTTAGAGAGCGATGGGATGTTCTTGGCCTGTTTCTGACAGCACAATTTGCTCTCACAGGAGGCTGCTTCTTCTGTTGAATGATCAATACCTTTTACTGCAGCGAACGCACTCTAAGATCTGATGATGGATTACCACCACCGCCAAGCTGGCGGTCTTCGTGTGTATTACTCTTTACTCAGTAGTCTAGACAGCACAAAAGACTCTCCCATCCTGCTTCCTTTGGTGTTATAGGTTGGTGAAAACTTAGCATCTTAGAGAATCTTCATGAATGCAGGTGAATCGGCACAATTACCACCGTGTGATTCAATGAAAGGTTACTGTATTGACTTGGCGGTTCCTGACAGAGTAACACACATACAAGAGCCATATAAAACAGTACAAAAGGTTACCGCTGCGGCCTGATGAAGCACGCAGAGGTGATTTCACGCATGAAAATGTCGCATGCATAACGACAAGCATTTTTATCTAGAGCACCAATCAAGTGACCACTTTCCAAACCAAAAACCGTGCCCGATCAATGCTGATCCTCAGCGATGGATAGAATATCCCTTTGATGCTTCGTCACTATGGAAACATTCCAGTTCCCCGATTTCAATAGTTTACCCGCAGAATTGTCACGGAAAACGTGCGGGACCCTCCAAAATACCTTGGAGACTATCCAAGAGGGAAATTACGGAAATTACATATAATCGTCCTGATCCGAAAGACATTCCGTCAAGCTTAGTTGAGTAGCCAGGTCAATGTCAATGCCCTAGTAACTTTCCTCCGAGGCCGCAAAAGTTGTTATACTCTGGCCATACAAGATGACAAGCTTCCGATACGATACCTCCGCCGACGCGGGATCCCTGCCTCGTTATCCTCCAAACGAAATACGAAATTGGATGTCGTGAATGGACTTGCCCTGCACTCTGGACTTCAGAATCTTGATTTTTTCGGGCCTACTCAAAAACGTAACGACCTTTCTTATACTAACATTCGCGTGAAGTCTATCAACGAAGAAATGCTCGGGGGTCCGGTTCGATTTGGACGGGGAAGCACTTCCGGCACGGATGATTGGATTTTCACGGGGAAAAGGTTCACCCGCAGTCTTGCGAGCCGCCTTCGCCATCAGCTCTCGGTATGTCGCCCTTCCTCCCTTTGACTTCTTCACGATTTGGTTAGTCTTCGCCATCGTGGTGGCCCCCAGAGGGATTTTCGGATGGGTCCAAAGCCTTATGGACCCTCGCTCGTACAAATAGGGATGGAGCAGTCCCGAAGGCTTTAGCTACCCTGAATCAACGTGTTTTCAGAGCGGGGACGGCACTGCGTGCAAGGGGAAGATAGAATGATTGATACTGGCGGTTGAGAATGCTGGAGTCGAGGTAAGCGTTGGGAATTTTGGATCAGAGGGTATGGAGCTGGAACATGAGGGTAGAGGGGGGGAGTGAGTTCTCGTATCACCCCCAAGTTCTTGCTATATGGTGCGCAGGGCTTCCATCTGGGGCAGGGGTGTTGTTGGTTGCTCCTGAAGGGTCACCAAAAATCTGCCCTTTTTGACTACTTGTATGGCGCTTTTTGTTCTCAATTCCCTATTTTGTCAGGGACTGTACTCTAGAGTTATTTTTAGTAATTTTCTACAGTATTTTATATATATATTTAATTATTGTCGGCGTCGCGGCGTGTGGTTCTGTAAGGGTCGGCCACACCCACGATTGCCATATAAACAGTGTTGGTAGTTGGTAGGAGGTGGGGACGAGGAGAGATGACACAACGACAGAACACACCCCTCCTAGGTTCGCCAACACATTTTTAAAATATTCCCCTTCCGACCCTATCACCTCCGTCAATAGTGGCATAAATGAAGAGTTGAAAGATATAGCGACCGTTTAGGGCACGAAAGTCCCGCGATTCAAATCTAAATCACATCCTGAAAAGAACATGAACTGCTGGAATGGCTCCAAAGCTGATAATCTCGCACCACTTGTTTCAATAATCGTCCAATCATCAGCATACCACAGGGTAAAGAAGATTCTGTCCTCTCCATTACAGTCGCGAAATATTTCAATTGCTGAAGAGGGGACAATTTTGAAAAATGATACACTCAATCACGGAATGTAGGCCAAATAGACAAGAATAGGCTTATTTTTTGTTGCGGGGTGAATCTTCAAAACGAAAAACCACAATCCTGAATAAGATAATGATTGTACTGTGTGAGTTATATTTGTATTTTCAAACTACAGTGCTGAAATTTATTTTTTTCTAGGAAGCGCCGGCCGCTTTTGGCCACATGCATATCGGTGCTTGCCTATATATGTAGGCAAAGCGTCTGATGCGCAAGTAAACAGAGGCAACAAAACGACCGACACCAACATGGTACTCTTGCGCAGGACTGAAATTCCCGGCACCAGCGAAGTACTGTTCGACGGCACTAGCGATGTCCGCAAATTCCTTTTTTATTATAACGTCGTTATGGCCTATACACCCGATCCGGAGAAATCATATTCTCTCCTTGCTCTTCTAGACTGCGTTGCTTTCGATTTCTACTACGAGACATTCGGCTCGAATTGCGAACTCGTAGAAGAGGCAAAAGACTACTCCACTGTCAAGCAAAAATTCTGCGAGCATTTCGTTAAGAGAGAAGATTCCCAAGACGTCATACGACAAGCTTTAGAAGTTAGATTCGACATTGAAGACATTTTTGCCTTCCTGAAGTAGAGCGTTCGCCTTTATGAGAATACCGGCTTCGACAAAGTTGCAAGATATGGACTTTTACGCACCTCTGATTGTTTTCACGAGGAGCTACAGAATTTCTTAGCTTTCCATAGACACCGAGATTAGTCAAGCATCAAAGAGGCTCTAAGAGACTTTCACTCGAATCGCCTCACGTTTATTGGCCCTTCAACCCGAGTCTCAGACTTCGCACCAGCCAAGTTGTCAGTTCGTCCGGACTTCCGTTCCATAAAAATCGAAAACAAAGTGGACGCTTTAGCTGAGGATCTCTCCAGAATGACATTGTTTTTAAAAAATGAGAAGGGAGATAAAGGTGCAGGAACTTCGCCGGCACAGCAGAGGGGCAACAAAATCCTTCAATTCTGGTATTGCAACGAACAAGGTCACAACTCCATGAACTGCGAGAATAACCCCATCTCAATACGCGCTGCACTTATTGCGGAAATACCGGTCTTTCAGATGCTACTTGCTGGTCTGCCGCTAATGACAGGTCTTTTGGAGCTCACCATAATAATGAGAAGGAATAAAAGGAAAAATCAGACATGGTTAATGTATTCTGTGAAAAGGATTCAGAAACTGATTCTGCTTTCCAAGAAGTCGTTTGTGCAACTGAGAGCTATTCATTACCAAAAAAGCCTCGGCAAGGAAACTTAGAAAGGATTCTAATATTCAGTCTCGTAAATAACCCACAGCAAGCCCGAGTTATTCCATCAATCCCTCTGGTAGAATAATTACGTAATTTGAGTCGCAGGAGGAAGCCGAAGAAGAAAAACTGCGCAGAAAAACTCGGACAATATCCAAGAATACGTGGACATACGACGTCGTGTCGGAATTTGCGAATGCCAACCGCGATCTGACGTTTGGTCAGCTCCTTCGTGGTGATGCAGATGGAGCTACCAATATAATGCGCTGTTTGCTCGGGAATCAGTCAGTACCCCGCGTCGCAGTCATGTCTAACCAGGAGTCTCGCTTACTGCGGGTCGTACAACTTAATGTTTATGGTACTGATGTTTGGGCATTACTGGACTCTGGGGCATTATCCAATGTGATGTTTGCCATACTGTCCCAACGCTTATATCTATCGCCGAATTTGTTACATCAAGGGAGATAACAGTGGCTAGTGGAGAAAGTTCATCCTGTGTCGACTAGTTGCTGAATTTTTCTACCACTTTCGGACAAAAAGGGGTCAAGTTAGAATTCCTTGTTGTCGATAAGTTTCCATTTGACATTATCATCGGACTTCCTGCACTCGCATCTATACCGCGAGCCTAGAATTTCGAGCACAGATTTTCGACTGTACGTCGGGTCCGAAGAAGTCGTGCTAACGCTCGAGCCCGACGTGAAAGCGACCGAAAGGAGGCTCGTCGTAGGTGAAGATATCGTTACTCACAGCGAAGATTTCACATCCGATTCGAACGTTGGGCTGGAGTCATCGTATTCGTCCGAAGAAAAACTTGTTTTTTTCAATCCGTGAAGACGTGCTGGAACAAAGAGACCGTGCCTTCGAGAAAAAGAGCAAGCGCGAATAAACGATTCCACCTGAAGCAATTAAATAGTCGCTTGGAAGAGTGACGAGCTCCGTCTCGCCGCAGTTTCAGTGGAACAAAAGTTTGAGCTTGGCTCCACATCACAATGATACAGTCCGACAATAAGTTGATAAAATGCTGGAAACAGGAATTTTTACCCAGCGTCTTCGGCATGGACCTCTCCTGTAGTGATCCCCTCCAAGAAGGATGGAAAGACCAGATTCTGTGTGGACTACCGCACTTTGAACCGTAAGATGAAGGCTGCTTGTTGGCCTCTGCCCAAGGCAGAAGAAATATTCGATGATCTAAAGGGGAGCTCATTGTTCACTACATTTGATTTGTTCGCAGAATACTGGCAGGTTCGCATGAGCGAGGAGTGTAAGGAGATGAATATCATTGTTTGCCGTTACGGGACGTACAAGGTTGAGTTTATTCCCTTTGTTCTCATGAATGTGCCGTCAGCTTTTCAACGCATGACGGACTATGGTTTACGGGACATTCCCTTTGTCCGTGTTTATTTGGACCATGTTGTCGTCTTTTCTAACTCTGTCGAGGATAACATTGGTCACCTAAATATAATTTCCGACGTTATGGGAAAGGCGTGATTGAAGCTCAAGATCACTAAGTCTGACTTTTCGAAGCCAGCTGTGAAGTTTCGGACACAAAGTTCACAAAAAAAGAGTTCACGTGGATGAATAGAACATTAAGTCTATCAAGGAGTCCCCGGTTCCGAGAGATATGACTCAGTTGCGCGGTTTCCTTGACCTTGCTGGTTATAAACGCCCTTATATTGGCGGTTTCGCCGAAATTTCCGCCATATTACATGCTTCTACGTCTGAAAATAAGAATTTAAACTGGACAAAGAAGATGATGGAGGCATTCGAGATTTTAAAAGAGAAGCTCACCACTCCACCGGTTCTGGCATTTACTGACTTCGATTCCCCGTTTATTGTGGAAAATGACGCCTTCATTGACTCAGTAAGGGCACCCCACTCCCAGAAAAAGGAAGAAGCGAAGATATACTTCGTGCAGTACGCCAGCCGCACCACGAATACGGCTGAGAAGAACTATTAAACATTTGAAAGGGAACCTCGAGCGGTAATTTTCGCCTTGTGGATGTTTCATGTATACCTATTGTCGACAAATCCATTCAGGTTGGTTACAGATTATCATAACTTCCGCTACGCATTTAAAAAGAACGACATCCATGGAATGCTGGCGCGTTGGATGGAATTTCTTGTGAGTACGAGTTAGAGGTATATTATTGGCCGGGCGCAATTAATGGCGCCGCGGAGAACCTGTCGCAAGCCGTCCCTACTGGTTCCACAGCATCCTCAGGGGTCGACGAAGGAGGCTTGGTTGCAACGGTTGGTTCAAGCGCTGTCCTGGAGGGCCGTTTATTGGAATCTCATCTTTTTGAGGTCGTTAGTCATCTATATGATTTTAAGATCGAAGAAGAAGACGAAAACAGAAGGCTTGCAATCAAGCGTATGGCGAAGCGCTTCTTGGTTTGGGAGGGGAAACTACTACGAAGCACGAAAATGGGACTCAAGACTGTTCCCTTCCTTGAGAATGGGATGTCGATACTCCGCAGCTTCCATGAGGATATTGGACACTGGTGAACTGAAACCACGAAGAATTTCGTCTCTAACCGCTAGTGGTGGCCGTATATGCATAGAGACATCCAAAACTACGTGAAAAGTTGTAAGGGGTGTCAGAAGACAAAACCGATTCCATCTTACTATAAAATCCTAAAAATACCACTGTCAAACATATTCGAGACTTATTCGATCGATTTTGCCGGGCCGCTCCGAAGTCGAAGGGCGGGAAGAAGTTTTTACGCATTGCGGTAGAGAATTTAATGGGTTTGCTTTGGGCACCGAAGATTCGTTGTCAAGGACTGTTGCTCAGTTTATAAAGGAGCAAATTTGTCCCACTTTGGTCCCCGAAGACCATTGTATCTGACAATGCGGGATGCTTCACCGCTGCTTCTCTTATCTCCTTTTTGGGGAAACATGGAATCTGTTGGAGCATATCTCTGGCCTACGCCCCCATGTCGAATGGTATGACCGAGAGGATGGTACCAACCATCAGGACTGCCGTCAAGAAAATGGTTCTAGGTCAGGGAATGGATCAGGAAGAGAACTTGCCGAACGTTTTTTATGGATACCATCGTTGTCGTCTCCCCTCTGGATCATCCCCGTTCGAGTTGATGTTAGGAGTTGTGCCGCACATGGACTCATCAGATGCAATAGCTCTAATTTTCAACGCCTTTGAGAGCCATCGTCCATTGTAGTTGTTAGAAAACGTGGCAATACGGGCAAGAAAAAGGGACGACCAGGAGCGTTTATTGAGAAATAAGGCATTCGCCGAACCTTTAGGGTTCATCGACGGCGACTGGGTCCTTGTCGCACATAAGGGCGGCCTTCCCGGTGACATTTAAGTGGCCAGCTCTCAAGTCTAGATACTTCAGGCCGAGCCAGATATGAAAAGAAGATCACCAGAGGTATTAGTTGACCTCGTATGGTGGATGCCACTCCCGAAGTGCCATACACGCAAGGCGTTTGGTTCCTTTTGTGGTTCGCCCAAGAAACCTGCAAAATTAGTGCCCTCCATTCTTGCTGATCGTAGTGGTCGCAGAGTTACCCTTTAGCAGAACTTGTCTCCTGGTTGTTTGAATAACGTGTCTTCTTATTGTTTGAGTAATGCATTTGTTTTGTTGGTTTGAAGCGCATGGCAAGACATAAAAAGAAAGAAAGAAAAAAAGAAGAAGAAACGAATTACCAAAGAAGACAATCGCGTGATGTAACCTGTTGAATTGATGTTATGATTTAAAAATTATGGGTGAATGTATCGAGAGGCTTCATCGTGTCTGCCTTCCACCACTATAAGCAAGTCACGCGTGACATTTTGATTGCAAGTCAGATTTTCATAAGCACACCAATGCTGCGCTACGTTTCTACCTAGTAATGTTCTTGGTTTGTAAGGACTTGTGCAAGTGCGAAGACAGCCCGTTGAACAGGGCTATATAATCCCCGACTTTGGTAGTCACCTCCTCTTTTTCTGGTCTCCCAATTCGTCGCTTGTTCTTACCATTCGAACCAGCTCCGGACGAATCAACCGTCTACGCCGACCTTCACACTTAACACTTCAAAATGTCTAATGAGTCCTCCTCATCCTCTTCTACACCATCTGCCAACTCTCGTCTTGACACCCTTGAGAACAGTTGGCATCGAAGGACAAATCTCCGAGATCATCAACCATCTCCAGCCGAAGTTCGAATGCGCCAACCCAGCAAATCCTGCGGTGGCCCAAGCAAGTGCCGCAGAGAATCCGAAGAACCCTGCCGCCGTCAACCCTACACCGGATAGCAAGTCTTTCGTCCCTCTTCTGAAGCATTCCAAATCAGTAACCTGCATTTCCCGCTACCGCCGCCCTCTACAGAAGCCGTGGCCGAAACCTTTGGTACCCGTCGAGCATACGCAGTTACCGGAAAGCTCAACAAGTTCAACAAACGGCCTACCGTTGCCCCCATACCTGCAAATAGGTTTATCTCTGAACCGGAAGGTTTATTCGGTCGCATCAAGTCAGCTGACCAACGTGACAGTTGGGAAGCAGAAGTCCTTTGGAATATTGGGGAAAACTGCGTGAACGCTCTTGCCACAGCCCACAAGGTCACCGAAGCCCTCGTGGCTAAAGACGTCGCAGCCGCTACCGAGGCATTTTCCGTTCTTCATCACTTTCTTCAAGCATCCTATTCTCGCGTTTTGGAACGCGTCGATTTCTTCACCAACGCTTTGGAATCTGGCAAGTCCGAGGCTATTTTCTTACAGAAGTATCGCCGCGAAGACGATTTCAGCTACTCCACCGAACTCTACCGCTCCACCAGGCACAAGTTAGCAGAGCTCCGTTCCCAAGCCTACGCTAAGGAGTTCAATAAGCAACAGGCCTCTTCTAGTAACCGGCGTTAAAACTGGCCTCAGGGAAGGGTAACTCCAAGGATCCTAAGCCCGCTCGAAAGCAAATCCGTCGCAGCCGCGACCTATTCTTTCTGCTAAGTCGCACTTGCTATGGAGCAACACTCAGAACGCCGCTTCGTATTGGTCCTAACACCTCCACGCCTCGGAATTACGCGTACGCCAATCAACTTTGTTCAGAGGCGTTCCGTTCAAGATGTAAACGTTAGAAGGATTCGCTCTGGAACTCAAACAAGCAAATTTCATGTTTTCCTTCGACATCGCGAAGGGGTACCATCACTTCCGACTACACCCCGATATCCGGAACTGGTTTCTGTTCAAGGTGGACAACAGGTATTTTCGATATATTGCCCTACCGTTCGGCTGGAAACTTTCCCCGCATATTTCGTCAATTTTATGCGTCCACTCGTCCAGTACGTCCGCCAGCACTACTGTCTTCGGATTCAACCTTACATGGGCGAGTGTTTAATCGCTGTAAGGAGCCGCTCTCGCCTACGCAAGCCGCGTCAACAAATCTATCATCTACTAGAAACCTGCGGACTATTGCGCAAGGAAGACAAAGGAAATTGGGCGGGCACTCGCCGGATCGAGCATTTGGGATTCATCTTGGACACTTCACTTATGATTTTTGGTATCTCGGGTCGTCGAATGAAAAACTTCGTGTAATTGCCCAGAAATTGTTAGGCTAAAGTCGCCGTACCCGCCGCCTCGTCGACGTCCAGCTGTTACGCCACTTCGCAGGAGTATCATTGTCTTGTTCTCTCGCAATGCCTTTCGCTCGATTTTACACCCGCTCGATGTACGACTCCCTGAAACTCACGACCAGGTCAGGGAAGAAAGTTCGGCTGCTACACGAAGCTATCCGGTACCTCAGTTTTTGGCGGTAACTTCCTGTAAGCCCGCCAGAACGGCCAATATCAGCCCTATTCCCTACTCTGGCGATGCACTCAGACGCATCGACCTCCATCGGGCAGGGAGGGACTTTAGGATCGGATCTCCGGCCGGGAGCACAAGGTACATGGGAAACTCGGGGACTTTGGAAACCGGTACATCGCGTGAAGCCAATCACCTTCCTGTAATTACGCGTCGTCATGGACGATATCAGATCGTTTGCCGGGATGTTACGATCTGGGACTTACCTCAAGATTTTGGAGGACAATCAAGCGGTCGTATCAGTTCTGAACGCTATGAACACAAAGTCCAAACCCCTCATGAGAGAACTCCGAGTATTGCACCGATTGCTTACACGTCTAGGAATATCCATCGAGTCTCATTACCTCCCCGTCAGCCGTGAACCGATTCGCCGACCGGCTATCTCGCCTACATACAATCGACGATTGAAGGATCAATCTGGAACCGGTGAGACCTCTCTTGCGCAAGGTATCACCCACAATGGACCGCTTCGCAGGCAGTTTGAACAAGGTTTGTCCACGCTTCAACAGCGAGCATGCCTGTCCCGGATCTCTGGCAATAGACGCTCTCGCACAGGATTGGATTCAGGAAGTCAACTTCTGAAATCTGCCGCTCAAATTGTTTCCTCTAGTCGTTACCAAGATCTGTCAGGAAAAAGCCACCGGAATATTGGTCACACCATATTGGCCCGCCCAGCAGTGGTTCACTCGCTTGCTGCATTTGACAAGCCCGCATCTTTTCGAAGCCGAAAATCTTTATCTCCCACCAATCTGGGCATCCAAGACAATGCCCGCTCCCCTATGGAAACTCGCCGTTCGGAAAATCTCGAGCAAGAAGCATCAACAACCCCTTTAGCTGTCACGCTCCAGCAATCTGTTTTGGCTGTCGCTGGCCAGGGGAATTCGAGGGGTGGTGTAACTATTGCGCAACTCAAGCCGAAGGCCCGTGCACCCAACATTTGGCGCTCGAATTAAGTTCTCTGGAAAAAATGGCTACAGATTTGTACTGCTGATGTTATTGACCCTTTGCTGCATCAGGAGGGGCGTTTCTCCGCTATCTCGGTTGGCTTTTTATACAAAAAAAAGTTAGCGGATCATCCGTTCGTAACTATATCTCGGCTGTCACTACCGCTCACGCTCGAATTGGATGATCTCTTACTCTTACCCTCTCCTACAGCTAGCTGAGGTCGCCTTTCAGCAAAGCGATCAGGAAAGGAAGTTACTCACCGATCCGGACTCGGTGAAAGAAAGGCGGGCATTGTTCAGTTTCGTGGCACGTACAATCTTCGAGGCTGCGCTCGCTTCGCAGTCTACCGACATTGAGTTTCTTCGTGACGCGACTACTGTCCTGGTTAGTTATGTCTTCTTTGAAAGAGGAGGAGCCGGGGTCTCTCTTTTGCTTTCAAATATTTCGGTCACAGCTGATTCAATCAATATCGCAATTTCCTTGCGCAAGAATCAGCAGCGAGTGGCTCACAACCTCTCCTATCGAAAGATCAGGAATTTTCACGTAAATCTTCTGGATCTGGTCGCTCTTTATGATTCAATTCGCCGCAACAACCGTTCCCAGAGCAAGTACTATTGGGCTCTCCCTGGCGCCAGACTATCGACCAGTGCACGGGACATTACAGTATGGTTACGCGATTGCTTGAATAGGGTCAAGGATTCTCCTTCTCCTCAAGTTTCGTGGTCCTCGCACTCTCTCCGTATGGGTGCAGCATCCGAATGTGCTGCCATTGGGGTGCAGGAATACCGCATCCTGATCTGGGGCGACTGGTCCAACAGTCGTACATCCCGCGAATCGTATCTGGGTGGGCGTGTGTTGCAGTGTGATGATTCTCTGTTTATATTCGTTCATATGTTGTGACCTCACCCTTGTATCATCCCTCCGGTCTTTGGTTTTCTCAAATTATTATTCGGTGTTATGATTCGAAAATTATGGGTGAATGTATCGAGAGGCTTCATCGTGTCTGCCTTCCACCACTATAAGCAAGTCACGCGTGACATTTTGATTGCAAGTCAGATTATCGTAAGCACACCAACGCTTCGCTACGTGTCTACCTGGTAATGTTCTTGGTTTGTGAGGACTTGCGCAAGCGCGAAGACAGCCCGTTGAACAGGGCTATATAATCCCCGACTTTGGTCGCCACCGCCTCTTTTTCTAGTCTCCCAAGTCTTCGGTTGTCGCTGCTTCTCCCACCTCCCACCCTCCATTCATCCTTCATGGCCCAATCACAAGCCGTCCTTTGTTCTTGATTTATGTTATGATTGTATTGGTTTTATTGTGAGTATTTGATGATTAAAGTGTCACGCAAATGCAGCAACGGGTGGAAATTTTGATTTGGTTCTGGTCAGAGGATCAACACGCATGGTGGCCACGGGCGTATGACCGCGCTACTCTCCCCTTACAACTCTTGCGATGCGAACACACCAAATCTAAAGATTTTTTACCTGAGCGTACGCATGATGGAACGAATGGAACCGGACAAGGATTGCAGCGTCTGGGGAGTCACGCCGATCACATCATCCAATTCCACTATTCCATTACTCACAGTCATTTATCTCGCTCCTGACAACTCACCTGCCCTTTCGTTGGAACATCCTCTCCCCTTCGTGTGCCTCCTCAGGCCGACCATTGCTGGCAGCTTACGTCCACTCAAGACAAATAAGATTGGCACCAAACGGAAGCTCTCACACTACACCCTTCGGAGTACCATCCCCGGAAGCAGCGCCCCGCGCCCATCCAGTCTGTTTTCGAGACCTTTTTATACGTACGGAAGCCATAAATGGATTCTGTCAATCCCAATTTGCAGGCGACCTCCTTCGTTAACTCCCTAGTAGGAAAGACGTAAAATGAGTCCATTGCATTATTTCCGAACCAGGATGGAAAGTCGCAAGCGCGAGCCATTGTCATGCGCGGGGACTCGAATTTGAAAACGAGTTCTGGCTCGTTCTACAAACTTTTCGTGATCTTAACAACGTCCTATCTCCCGAGAAGGGCCCTTGTCCACGGAGATAGCTTGGACTAGGCTTAGGCGTCCGCTTCCTTCGACATCCTCGCCGCCTTGGTAGCGATCTTCTTCCACGGGGCTTTTCCTCCCGTACTCAACCTAGCCAACTGCTTCATCCGAGCCATTGTGGTGTTTGCGCACAACTACGGATCAACTTCCACGAGTATACTGGCAGTCTGAAACTACACCTCCGTATCTCTCAGCTTCCAAGTCACCGTCGTTGTACCACCGCGAGTCGAGGAGAATAGGATGGCGAGGAGAGATGCAAGACCACAAGAAATTCGAGAAAAAAAGGCACACAAGCCGAGAAGTTTCACAGGATACAAGGCCCATAATCCAAGTAGATGCACAAAATAAAAGGCGCACAGGCTGAGAAGGTGCACGAGACACAAAGCGCACAAGCCAACAAAGCGAAACCAGCAAAAAGGCGCAATAACCGAGCACTCAAGAAAAGCGCGCGAGCAGTAAGGAACACTATGCAGGTCAGGCGCACAAGCCGAGAAAGCGCACCAGCCGAACATGCGCACAAGCCAAGAAGGTGCACTAGGTACAAGGCGCATAAGCCGAGAAGGAGCACGAGATACAAGGGGCGCAAGCCGAGTAGACGTACAAGCGAAGATGTCACACAAGACTAGAAGGCAAAAAAACAAGGCGCGACAGAAGTAAGTAGCACCAAGCCGAGCAGGCGCAAAAGCCGAGAAAGTGCACGGGATAAAAAGCGCTCGAGCAGATAAAGTGCACAAGCCAAGAAGACAAAAAAGACTAGAAGGCACACAAACAAGGCGCGACGGCAGTGAGTAGCACCAAGCCGAGCAAGCGCACAAGCCGAGGAGGCGCACGAGCCAAAAAAGCGCACAAGCCGAGAAAGTGCACCGGGTACAAAGCGCTCAATCTGATAAGGCGCACATGCCGAGAAGACACAGAAGCCTAGAAGGCACACAAACAAGGCTCGACAGCAGTAGGTAGCACCAAGCTGAGCAGGCGCACAAACCGAGAAGGCGCACCAGCCGAACAGGTGCACAAGCCAAGAAGGTGCACTAGATACAAGGCGCAAAAGCCGAGAAGGTGCACTTGATACAAGGCACCCAAATCGAGACTGTGCACTAGATACAAGGCGAACAAGCCAAGAAAGTGCGATGGATACAAAGCCCACAAGGCGAAAAGGTGCACTTTATAGAAGGCGAACTAGCCAAGAAAGTGCACGGGATACAAGGCGCGCAAGCCCAGAAGTTGCACTGGATACAAGGGGCGCAAGGCATGAAAGTGTACGAGACACAAGGCGCTCAAGCCCACGAAGCGAACCAGCAACAAAGCGCAAATCCGAGGAGGCGCACAATCCGAGGAGACGCACAAGCTGAGGAGACGCACAAACTGAGGAGGCGTACAAGCCGAGAGGGTGCACAAGCCCAGAAGGCGCACAAGCCTAGAAGAAACACGAGCTTAGAAGGCACACAAACAAAGGCGCGCGAGCGGTAAGGAACACCAACCGTGGAGTCACACAAGCTAAGTCCCGAGCCGAAGAAGCAGGAGTAAACAAGCAGGAGTGTTGGTGTCGAGGCTCGTGTTGGAAGGGCTGGAATGGTTGCTAATTTGAAATAATGAAACGTGCAGTACAGTATGCGGCCCCGTGGTCCGTTTTGGAGGCGGGGTGGTGCTGGGACAAATGTTACATTCTGGATTGTTCTTAACTATTTTTAAGAACATTACAGTATAATACTGTAATGTACGAGTTATATTTGTATTTTCAGACTACAGTGCTGAAATATATTTGTTTTTTAGAAAGCACTGGCCGCTTTTGGCCGGTGCTCGCCTATATATGTAGGCGAAGCGTTGGATGCGCTCGAGGAAACAGAGTCAACACAACGATCTACACCAACACTTTAATCAAGACCACGATGACAATGATCAGTTGTAAGCAGTCAGTCATCCTGTATTAGAGTAGTCGGACTAAGAATACATTGAAACCCCAACATATCTTCCCATACTGTTAATCCATAAGTCATGCTAAACCGCTTTAATGAAGAATTTATGTTTTCAAAACGCTTCACTCAATAGGTTATCCACCGCAATTCTTCATTTAATGAATAAATTCGCAGTCCAGTTTTTATCCAAAGGTAGGCACTGTGTATATCTGACATTTGACCGCCACTATCCATCAACCTCCAATTTTTCCAATTTATGTTTCCTAGACGGATACTATAACTTTACGTGGCAGAATAATTAGCCGGAAATCTATCCTCTCCAAAAATGTATATATATCATAATCAAGTAACTCAACTTTATTTACTAATCAATAAATAAAAGTTCATTCTTTTTATACAAAAATATAGCTCTGCAAAGTAATGTACGAGGAGAAATTAAAATAGTCTGAATCATTGATTTAGGTACAGTTCTCCTAGTATTTGAAAATAAAGTTAGGAGTTTAGCGCTGTTCGAGGTGCATTTGAAAAGTCGAAGATATGTATTCGCTGTTTCTAATGAGCACAAAAATATTTTTCTGTGCTTTTACATTATCCCTCAATAATCTTATTATTACCTGATATATTAGGGTGTATTCTACCCAAAATCATTCTCTTAACATTACTATTTACTCTTCGAATAAATTTAGGGGGTTTTCTCTTCTAGTAAATTTAAAAATACCTCTATGAATGGGAACTGTTTATTTCATAATTTATTATGAAATAGATTCAATTTTGTTCAGCTCACAGTGAAAATCCTGCTTCAATGATAATTGAGATCTTTCACCTCATTAATGAGATGTTTATATCTGATTCGGAATCTAGATTAATTACCATATCAGAAGTACCTGTCGCAATTATTGACGTTGTTTTGGCTAACAGCTTATCTTCTTGAAAAAACTTTATATTGTATTTTATATGGTCTAATTAGATTTACTTTGGTGAATTCCTACTGCAATCCATCCTCTAGAGCATTTTTAAACAACTTATTGGAAATTCTATCCATAGAAACTTATGTATTACACATTATCATCGGGTGGTCATTATATTAATGACTTTTTCTAAAATTAAGCTATTTTAGGTCAATTAGATATCTTTTTACATATAAAATTAAGTTAATGGGGCTTATTCGTGAAATTGAGCATCTCTATGAGTATCTTTTCCTTTATAGAGTCATCAATTATTACGCTTTGAGATAATAATTGAAATTGAAGTTTAATGATTAGTGGACCATTGATTCTTTTCATTGACCCGAAGTTAAACTACAGAAAATGGTTATTTGTATTTAAGTAACGCACTGCAAAAGACAAAAAATATCACCGCATCACCAATTGATTTAGAATAATTGCCTATGCTTTCCCAGAACAACCATTATTCTACCTGTGGATACGTTGCATTGAAGGATTCTAGAATGCTACCTAATTTCAGAAATTGTTTAGCCATTTGTTCGACATATAACCACTATTTAGCTATGTAAACCAAGGCTGCCGCCTTAAGTTGAAGTCATAAGTCTTCGAGGCCGTTCCTAGTCCAACTTCCAACAAATTATTTATATTCCTAAGCAAGAAAGTTCTACAAGTAGTCCAATTCTGGTAAACATCTTATAGAATTACCTTAATACGTAATCCAAATTTTGCCTCTCAGATATAGACAGTTTAGTATAGGGATACTATGCGGTGACCTTAGTCGTCAAATTCTAAAATTTTAATGTAGTAGGGGAACTTTTACTAATTAATTTCACAATCTCTTCACTTGAAATGATATAAAATTTTCTTAAAAACATTAAGGCCCCTAATTATGCTTCCATCTGTTTCCCAAATCTTTTAATCCAATTTATAATTAAACGTTTAGTGTACAGTACGCTTGAGTCTATACCATAGGTACCGTAACTGTACTTAAGTGTCCACTATAAGTTTTTGGTGGCACAGCATATCGATACCGCCTGCAACATTGAGATAACTCCAACAAAATTAGAAATTACTACTTTCTTACAGACATATATCATAATTCTGACACTCCGAGAAATAAATAAATTAAATAATAGTATTTTGCGCAAAAATGATTCCCTCAAAACTTCCGAGGAGTGCAGGTGATATTCTGCAAATTTATATATGGCAGAAAAAATGTCATAGTGACTTATTTTCAGACCCAATTTTTCGCATCTAGTTCTATATACTTCCTCCATTAGTTTGCTTAATTGCAGTTCAAAGATAGAAACAGGAATCTTAAAAATGTTGAGATACTTTCCTGCAACTACTTGATTTTTTGAGGGCATGTTGAAAAACTATATCAAAATAAGTTCTAGGAAACTTTCAAATAGACAAATGAGTAGGGACTTTGAATTTCATTGAAACCTTTTCATGATCCTACATCAAGACATAATCTTTGTGCTAGAATTTAAAAAGACTAAATTTAATTAATATTTCATGAAATTTCTGTCCTTAATATAATGACCACCCGATGATAATGTGTAATACATAAGTTTCTATGGATAGAATTTCCAATAAGTTGTTTAAAAATGCTCTAGAGGATGGATTGCAGTAGGAATTCACCAAAGTAAATCTAATTAGACCATATAAAATACAATATAAAGTTTTTTCAAGAAGATAAGCTGTTAGCCAGAACAACGTCAATAATTGCGACAGGTACTTCTGATATGGTAATGAAGAGATTAAAACTCGCTACAGTTTGACCGGCGTTTAAATTAAATTTTTAGACTCAATTTGCTCAAAAATTAAATTAAATAAACAAAGAAATCAGTAACATATCTCTGAAATATTACTAGAGTTCTGATGAGTTAGCGGATCAGAACTATCGATTGAACTTTTTCTGTGTCAAATTGAAGTGCCTATAAGTGGAGAAAAACGATGCTTTTCCAGCATTTTGGGTAGTATGCCTCATATATTAATTATGTGTTACTTCTGCGCCAAATTGTTTTCGACACAAACGTCAGATTTTAATGATATTTGCATTGTTTGAATTTTTTCATATAAAAAGTACTTTTCGAAGTTCCTATTCCAAATTCACTAGAATTTTCACACCATTGTCGATAAATGTATGCCCAACATGAATAGTTCAAAATAACTGCTTATGTTTGTGAAGATAAAGCGTCAATATCACTGTATAATTTGTATAGGTAATCTCTTCTGTTAACAGAAACCCATTTTAAAAAAAAAGCTTCATTTTTATCATACTTTTGATATTGAACTCAAATCTGGGCATAAATAGTCAATCTATTATGTATCCAGACATTTGGAGCGATTTCCAAATTTTAATTTTTCTGCTGTATTGAAAATGCTAAAATATTTCATCTTTTTTCGTAGCACGAACCTTTCTCAAAACCCTTTTTGGCCATACCATGGTTGGTAGTTGATAAATTGTTGCAATAGCATTATTTAATATATTTTTTCTTTAATACAGAGCACTAGTTTCACACTGTTTAATTTTTCAGGAAAATATTTCTCATGATTTTCTTAAGAATTAAAGTGACTCCAAGTAATATTTGAAAAACCTCTCTTCTTTATTTTTTCATTCATAAAAATTTATGAAACATCACTGGCATAAACTAAACAGGCTTCAATAAATTATTATTGTCATAAATAAACCTACTTTGGAAATCAGTAATATTAATCCTATGATTTCATAACCTAATAATTCCTTTGAAATACTCACTTAGTAATACAGAGAACGATAGTAACATTTTAGTTGTACTTAAGTTCATTCAATGGTTATATTTCACTAAAAATAAAGTAAAAAAAGTCAATGCATTAATTATAAACCTCTCCAATATTTCATCCTTTGTGATGTCCAGATAACAAACTAAACGAAATCATTCTTTTTTCAAATCCCTTGAATATTTTCTTCTTGAGGTCATATATATGACTTTAACTAGATAAAGTTTTAGCTCAATGCTACAATGTTTTTAATATTTCAGTCAGAACTGTAGGAAACCGATTGAATCGCGCTTTTATCTATCTCTATGTTGTAAAAAAGTTAAAATCATATCTTTGTAGGGTCTCCAGTTATCGACGGAAGTATTCGTTCTTTTCTTTGTGTATTCTTTTATATTTTTATCACTGTAATATGTATGTGCAACACTGTAAAGCCGTTACAAAATTAATTTTGAAGTGGATGACTAACTTTTGCTTGTTGCGGGGCACTACATATTACTGACACCGCATTTGTGGACCAAATAGCGTAGCTTAATTTCTGGTATAATCGGATTTGCATCCAACCCGTAGAAAATCCCTTGCGCGATGCAACTGCTGCTGCATATTTCTCTATGACCATTGATGATGTCCCAGAAGGTGATCCTAACGAGACAAAAGCCATTGGCACAAAATCCCATCCTAACCTTGATCTCTTGTGTATTTTGAATATTTTCAAACTTTTTTACATGATATGGGATTAACCTTACTGTGCTAGTGTATTTGCGCAGTCTAGATCCTCTTACGTATCCTACGTTTTCCGCCGTTCGATATTTAGACTTTTCGGAAAGCCAAGTGGTATATATATAGGATGATTAAAGTACTTCTGTTGAGAGAATTGAAGCAAGTTTGGAGCATATTTCAAGCGCAGACTCATGTACTGACAGGAGAATAGTTCCCGTTATCTTACCAGAAAAGTAGAGAAATTTACATCATCGAGCCGAAATCAATTAGTTTCAACACATTCTATCCTGGAATAATTAAAGTTAAATTTTCATCCTAGAATTATTAATCAAATAACTTTACTTTATCGTAGCACCAATGAAAACATGTACAACCGACCACCGTTATTGGTTTGCGTGCAAAATTAGTTTCAGTTCGAAATTATTTTCACACAAATTATTTCTTGAACGAACCGAAAAATTCGGTTTGAAATTAGTTTCACCAAAAATTAATTCTAGTGTGAGAACTTACTCTTGACTGAGTAGACCACAAAAAATTACAAAAAAACATATTAAACAAATGTAACTTTATTCATAGACCTCGCTAGAACCACGAAAGTTTCCGACGGCAGTGACATTGAGACTCATCAAAAATGTCTGAGAGAGGTCCAATTGAGCGATATATGCAGAACTAAATCTCCTGTCGCTAAAATAGACCCGCAACGCCTTCAATAACACCTTCAGAAACATTCAACAATGAAATTTCATCAATACCAGAAGGTTCAAGTCGCAAACTTCAAGTAGTCAAGCCCTCCGATCGTTATAAAGTTGCAAAATGGATGAAATAAGAATTTCAAACGAATGGAAAAAAGAACTTTTTCAGCAAAACAGGTAAGCAATTTCCAGAATTCTTTAAAGGAACCGCCAACGCAAACCTGAGCAAAGCAGGAGTTTGGTGGAAAAAAAGAGCTCAAATTCTCTGCTTCAAGGACCCAACAGAAAGCTTTCCTCGGACTTTGAGAGACTAAGGACCCTTGGAGTGAAATTTTTATGTCACACATTACTATCACTTGCATATTTTTGGCCGAAAATGCAGCAGATGGTTAGTGCTTTCATTTCGACAGAAGAATTGATGATGTCCGCATTATTGACAAGCTCAAGACCCGTTGGATGCAGCAATTTATGCGCATTCATTATATCTTAGTAAGAACTCAAACTGGATAACTATCAACAAGTCCAGAAAAGCAGACATTTATCGAAAATAGTGTCGTATTTCATTTGGGAGTTCTCAAAAGGGGCTTTGAGTCGGGTATGCTGAATAAAAATCGCATTGAGAACGCTGACGAGACCCATTTTGTTCTTAACATGGACAATGGGAAAACATTAGGATTCACTGGAGAGGCTCGCGTGAAATATTCCGACGTAGTTTCTGGTGGTGACCTCATAACAACGATAGTAAGAATCATTGGTGGTGTGAATGCTATTGTGGAAACTCCCATGTTAATCTTTAAAAATAGCAAGAGGCTATACCCGATAAAAGGCGTTCCTGACAATACACCAGGTGTCACGTATCGCAGTGCCCCAAAAGGATGGATGGATCGAAAAGTTTTCAAGTAATGTTTGTCAAATCCGCGGACAATAAAGGCCTTAACAGGAGGTCATCAGCACATTTTGTTTCTTGAAAACTGTTCCGGGCACACTATTGACGACGAAGGAAGGAAGAAGCTCGTAAATATTCGTCCGACAGTGAAAACCCAACGCATTTGATTCAACTGGTAGATTCATTTTTTATTCAGCGAATCAAGTGTGCATGGCGTAAAAGGTGGGATGATTACAGGAAGGAGTGTATTGAGCGAGACTTATGGACGCGTGGTGGTGGAAACGTGCCAAATCTCGGAAAGAAGTTCTACTTACAGCTGGCAGTGGCGGCTGTTCGAGATGTTAATTCGCAAAGGACTGGTGATGGGCTAACATACGCTCGACGTGCAGTGATTATGACTGGAATGTCATTGAATGAATCAGAACTTTGGGAGGAATCTCAATCAACAACAGAATTACAAATTATCATCGCAAAGTATCGAAACCATTTCAATGGGGTTGAAATATCAGACAATGATTGAGGTTCCAATGGTCAATATGTCAAAAGAACTGTGTAAACTGTGTAAGCCGGCTTCTTTAGAATATTTTATTGAAATTCTCTACCAATAAAAGCACGTTTGGAACAAAAATTGGTCTCTCCTGAAACCAATTATGAACATTACCAAATTTAGTTTCAGTTCAAAATTAATATCACAGAAAATATTTACTGAATAGACCCCAAAAATTTGTGCTTAGAATTAGTTTCACACGAAGTAATAAACGTGACCGGGTGTACAGGATTGTTGGTTAGTCGATTCTCCACTTGGGCCCATGCAATTCAGTAGCTGCTTGTAGGTACCTAATCAGGTCATTCTGTGTTTTTATTCTTTCGTATTTTTTGATTTATTTTATGGCCCAATACCAATTATTCTATCTGATGATATGCAATCATTTGAATTTTTTGTCCTTGTACTCTTTTTAGCCTCAGCTTTTATCAATTATAGGATCTTTCCTTGCCTCCTGTACAATTTTCTCTAACCACTATTTAATAGCATCGCACCGTTTCATATTTTAATGTAAAGTAGTTCCATCCAAGCCCAGTACCAGATCTACAAGTGTCACCGTTTCTCAACAGAACCATATGCTGATGGAACCATGGCACAGCAGCACCTGTTGTTTAGCCCTCCACCACCGTTTGCCTTCTTTTGGTTACCCATTTGTTTTTAAGGCAACCTGGGCACAGAACTTGGCCAAAAATTGTGCTTCCGAGATCTATATACTTTACTAAGAATGATCAATTAGAGAATTGCGGCTTTATTATCGAGAGGGGGGAAAATGGGAAAAAGTAATCACTTCCGCCAACAATCGGCTGGTTTTTCGTTCACTCTTCGGTCATGGCTTCATCAAATGATGGTTTGGCATCCGAACAGCCCATGACTCCCCCGGTAGCTTATCCAGACCTACGCCAACTTGGACAGAAGTACATCCACATATTTCTTCGTGAGTGGGATCGATATCTGGCACGACTTCAGGATGCCTGTTCTTCTGCCAACAACACCGCTATCAATCCAATTCAGCTGATATCTGCCGTAGATGTCGACCTACAGCAATCTCTCAATGACCTTGAGGACTTCGGGACGGAGATTGATAGCATTGCAAAACTTAGTGGTGGGAAGCCTCGGAATTTTCTGGAGGAGAACCAGGGCGATTCGTTGTACACGCTGACCCTGGAGCAGCTTGAGATTTCAGTTAAGTCGTCTATTAGTGTGAACCTGTACGAGACCAACCCGCGGCTCAGAGTTATGAGGCTGTTTGCTGACTATCGAACCCTTCTCCGAACTAAGAAGTGCGAGAAACTCATTGAAAACAACCCTAAGGTTGCAATTCGTCACATAGTTGACATTCTAAAGCCCGACACGTTGTGAAAAAAGGTCGAGAATGACCTAGAGTTTTCCAAGGTTTCCCTCAAAAAGAATTTGCGTGGATTCTACAAGTATGTCATCGAGCAAGCCTTCGCTTGCGAGTATTTTTTCCCTGCTAAACCGGAGAGTAATATTGAAATAAATAAGAATGTTGAGACCAACCACTCTACATCTGGTAGCGGAAAGAGTACTGGCTCTTTTTGGCACAGTGCATCGAATGGGAATAAGTCTACTGTAGAGGTGGTAACTCTAATGGTAACTCGTCGAGGGGTACTGACTCCGGGCATACCCATTGTGGGCAGAACCGCAGCCAGGAGTCTGACAACCGCACAGGGGAAGGCTCTAAGACTTTTGTTCAAAACACTGACCCGTCCCGTTGCCTCAACACACAAGAATGTGACGGGTACCATCTCATGAGAGATTACCCCAAGACAGACAAAGCGAAAGCTAGGGAACTACTTCAAGCTCACTTCAAAGCAAAGCGAGCGTCTGATATCAATCTGAAGCAGCTTACAGAAAATATTTCCAGCAAAAATGGGCGTATTTAGGCTACACTAGGCTAGTGCCTATTGGACCATGCTCTGCCCTCATATGAGGCACACTTTGTACTCATATGAGGACAGTTTCCGTTACATTTTGGAACAGTAAATGTTTTGGAAGCCTGAAATTTTACTGCAAAAAAGGATTTTTTTGTTAAGTTACAGTACAGTAATTCTTACTGTACATGCCCCCTCGTTTCTAAAATCCTCCACGATAATATGAACTATATTTTCTTCCAAAATGAAGCCGTTTTCACAACTTCTTGCGAAGAGCGGAAGCTGGTGAGGGAAAACTGCTCTAGCATTCACCGCCGTCAACAATCTTGAAAAGTTTGTTTTGATCGGCCATCTGCACTCATGAACTAATGCGGAGGGACAAGAAATGCGCTGAGATAAAAAAATTGTATTGAAAAAAAGGTGCTAAAGGTTGTCCTCATATGAGGAAAACGGTCCAATAGACACTAGCAGACTCTGTCAACGTTCTCGTGAACGGAGACTACGGTGCTGACCATGCTGCCCTCAGCTCCCACCACTTGGATCTGTTTGCTGATGAGGGCGTTTATGTACGGTTACTTCCGCTAAAAACGCCAGTTCGTATGGAACTGGCCATGGCGCATCGTCTGATGCTGAGTCGCACACTGTAGAGTCTTGGCGCAAGGCGCGGGTTTCTATAACATTGGAAACTTTGGCAGGTCCATCACGTCTCGGAAACGTCGAGTTCCTTGTATTTGATGAGCAAATGGATGAGGTTCTACTCTCCCGCCCGTTATTTCAAAGCTTAGGCTTTGATCGAAACAAACATTTGTCATCTGTTCGTGCCACGTGCCATGATTCGTACTTCTGCCATATCGGGTTTTCTCCCGCTATTTAGGACAAAGATTCGGACGCTGCTCCGTTCCTACTAGGAAGTATATCTAGGCTTTTATTAAGTAGCAAGGCGGGCGATTGTGAGCACGCACAACCGAACGCCGAAATCCACCCTTATCCTGTTTTCTTTGGGATCATCCTGACTCAGACATAGATGGGCCTTCAACTGGCCAACACATGGAAAAAGAGGTCCAAGAAGATCAATTACAGATCGTGTAACGTGTTATTGACGCTGGTCTCCCCGCAGTGCATCATGACTGTTGGAAAACGTTAACAGCTGAGCCACATGCGCTGGGTCTCCTGTGCCACTGAGCGGACCACAACATATATATATCAACATTCCCCCTCGCTCAGAGGCACTACCACAAGGTGCTTGTAGAGGGTTCAGGGCTTACACAGAGCATTACAGTAACGCCCATAACAAATATCCAACTCAGTGCACCCAGCGGGGTTCGAACCCGCGACCACAGCGGCAACGTCAACTGGGCCCATAACCTGTTGAAAAACGTTAACCACTGAGCCACATGCGCTGGCTCTCTTATGCCACTGAGCGGACCGCAACACATATATATCAACAATGACGAGCTCATATCACTAGATGCCTCACGTCATGCCGCCGGATCGAGCAGCCCTCTTAGCGGAATTCCCTCTCGCAGAATGCTCGCGGGACGGCTTTCCGCTTCTAGGGGGCCCCATAGGGAACAAAACGTTCACGGAGAGTTTTCTCCGATCTAAGATTGCTCAGTGCCGCTGTACCCTGGACCGCCTCCTGCTGGTCCGCGACGCCCGCGCCCGGTTCCACATGCACCGGATCTGTGCCTATGCATGCCTCCTATCGCATGCATTCAAGCTCTCAGATCCACGCTTAGCAGAGTCCGCCGCAGAAGAATTTGATGATCTACAACGGTCATCGTATGAAAAGTTACACGGCATAGCTCTCACGGACCGAGCCTGGGACCAAGTCTGCCTCCCCATGCACCTCGGAGGCCAGGGCTTCGAAAGCATCGCCTCGTGCCTCCACGGCGCTGCCGCCGCCAGCATCATTGATGCTGCGCCCGCACGGCAGCTGACTTCCGCATACGCCACGCCGCGTGCTTGTGCACTAGCTTCTGGCCGCTACCGCGGCGACCGGTCCTTCCTCCTCCGTCAGGCTGGGCCTTCTCTCCGCCGTTTCGCCCTCTCCATCCCCGAAATAGTCGACCTTTCCACCCTTGACCCTCCAACTCTAGATGCTTCACCCACCAACAAACTAACCCTTCTCAAACGGGTGCAGCAAGAGGCGCGGGCAAGAGTACATTGGCACGACGACTCCTGGGAGAATGCCCCAAACCCGACCGCCCATAGCGACGCCGACATTCGACATCGCATCTGTGGCCTAGCGTTCCGCCGCAGCCCCGCTGCGGCGTTTCTCTTCGCTCATCCCACGGCAGCTACGAAGGTCCACACTACACACTGGCAGACCATGCTCCGCCGTCACCTCGGACTGCCAGTGTACGATGACTCCATGGCCCTCAACTGCCACCACTGTGACCACCCCTTGGACACCCTCGGTGATCACGCCGCCGACCTCTGCTGCCCTGGTTTCGGCCGTCGTCACAGCCACAACTCGCTATGTAATGCGATTGCGACGCACGTTACCCGCGCCGCGGGTCTGGATACTCGGCAAGAGGTTCCGTTCCTCGTCCCGGGCACTGAGCTCCGCCCCGCCGATATCCTTGTACAACCACCACCAACCCGGAAGGCACAACGTTGCGCCCCATTGCCTGTGACATCACCGTCGTTTCACCGTTCAAGGCCGCAGTTCGCACCAAGGCGACCCAGGTTGCCGGAGGCGCTGCTGAACTGGCGGCCCGCGACAAGGTTACAACCCTGGAACGCAACATCGCCCGACGACTCCCGGTCCATCGACTGGCCCATCTTCTGCGCCTTACACGCCGAACTTCACGTTTCGACCTCTGGCGTTTGATTCCGTAGGTGCCCCTTTCCCTGGAACTATTGCATTTATCGAGTAGTTAGTTACGCGGATCGCGTCCAAGTGTCACTCGACAGTTGGCATTGTCCGCCGCCGTAACGACCAGCGACTGAGTTGCACCCTGCGGTCCTCCATCGCTGAAGCTATCCTGTCCCGAGCACCGATGCGCACGGACGACGAAGTACATCCGGTTAGATCTTAACCGTATAGTTAGGACGTGCGCAGTCCACGGTAGATACTGAACGCATTAAACTTCTTCTTCCTCGTTAACGAATACTCTGATATTTTCCGCAATAAGATGGGCAGTGACCCCCCTGCCACAGTTCCACCAATAGTTGTCCGTCTCAAGCCCGATTCCAAACCAGTTCCTGCAAAAGTCCGCCATTACTCGCCTCCGCAACTAACTTTCATGCGGAAAAAGGTCGCCGTTCATGCGGAAAAAGGTCGCCGAGCTCGAAACACTTGGACTTGTCTACCGAAATCCGAACAGGGAATGGGCTTCCTCTCCTTTAGCTTCCTCTCCTTTAATCATTCCTAAACAGGGGCCGGAGCAATTCTTTTTTACTGTTGAATTAAGGGCTGTCAATGCGCAGACTATTCCGAAAATCTGGCCTATGCCCAACTTGGAGGCAGTCATGTACGAGGTTGCCGGGGACACCTGCTTTGCAACACTTGATTTGTGTCATGTCTATTGGCAGCTTCCTTTATCAGACGAGTCCCAGGAATGCCAAAGGTTTATATGTCCGGACGGTGTATACACTCCTACGCGAGTCCTGCATGGCCAATGCAATGCAGTGGCATATCTCTAAGGCACTTTGTCGATTGTTTGCGATGAGACTTTATCGCACTCCCTTTTTCGTTGGCTGGTTGATTTTCTCGCTCATGCCAAGGACCCGGCACACCTCCTCTCCATACTTCACCAGTTTTTTTGGCCTTTGCCGAGATTATAAGTTCAAGTTGCATTCAAATAAAGTTAACTGTTGTGGGCGTCTCATTTCCGCCGAGGGGATAAGGCTGGATCCTAAAAGGCTCTCAGTCATTCTAGCCGTGCAAGAGCCTGTTAATGGTGCCGAACTCCAGCATTTTGTATGCGCTACCAACTGGATGCGTTCTGCTGTTCCGGAATTTACAACTAAGATATCCCCTCTTGCCGATATTCTGGAGAACGTTTACTGCGCTGTCTGCAAATGTACGAAAAGTGCTGCATGGAGGGTTGAATTGTCCTCTAAATCTTTTTCTGATGTTCACAGGCAAGCATCTCAAGGCATGAAGCGGGCCCTCCATGATTCAGCCACCCTCTCCCATCCTGACCCTACTATGCTGCTTTGTTTATTCACTGGTACCCCCGGGAAGCGTTGGTCGAAAGCGTTAACGCAGATATCTCCTATAGACAAGGATCTGCCGTTCTCGGATCAAACGCATGCACCGTTATCGTTTCTATCCGGACCTTTCAAACGGAGCTCTCTTCGCTGGTCTACAGCGGGCAAGGAGGCCTTTGCAATTATCGAGGCTGCTACTAGACTTGATTATATACTGCACACACCTGAGGGCTTTTGGCTGTTTACCAATCATAAGAACTTCTCGTAGATATTTGATCCGGCAGCTACTCTTCCAGGTTTACCAAAGCATACAGCGAACCGAATTGAACGATGGGCTATGAAGCTTTCTGCATTTCGTTATACTATTTTCCACATAGCCGGAGGGGACAATGGTTGGGCAGACCTGCTTTCTCGCTTGGGGCTTCCGACTTTGAACGATGCCCACCTCGCATATCAAGTTTGTTCATCGCCCCTTTAGCTCCCGGTCTGGATCCTGATTCTTGCTGGCCGAGCCATCGTGCTCTACTGGAGGCACAGATAGCAGCCATTTCGTCCAGTTCTTCAACATCAAGAAACGTCACCTCCTCCTCCGCAAATGCTCATGGAATACGTATCAATGAATCTGGTGCTGTTTCGATTCCTTCTGTTGCTACATAATTACAGTTGCGCATTTGTATCATTAGACATTGCGGTCGTGGTGTTCATCGTGGTGCAGACGCTACATTCAAAAACATTCAGGATAACTTCTTCTGGAAGTCCATGAAGACCGATATTTCTCTTTTCTGCTATACATGTCTGCATTACTTATCGACTCTAGGCGGTTTGCAGGTTTCTCATCCTATGGGTCATGCTCTACACTCGGAAAAACCTAATGAGCTCATACACTTCGACTTTTTGTATTTGAGTCCTAGTGATGACGGCCCATAGTATACTATAGACACTCGTCCATTGTCATATTGTTCCCTACTCTTGCTGCCGACGCAGCAGCCGCTTCCTCCTTTCTAATCAAGTGTTTTTCACTATTCGGTATCAGCCCCATGCGGATCTCCGACAAAGGCCCACATTTCAAGAATCAATTAATGGATATCATCAACCGCATGCTGCACGCCCATCACCACTTCACAGCACCAAACTGCCCTCAAGGCAACGGAACAGTTGAATCAGTTTGTCAGGAAGTTCTTCGGGCTACTCGTGCCCTTCTTTCCTGAGTTTCGCCTCAAAGCAACGGAATGGCCTACTGTGCTTCCACTCATTTAGAGCATTCCCAACAGCACCACACGACCAGCATTGGAGGACAGAGCTCCACTCACTGTGTTTAAAGGGATGCCAGATGATAACCCACTTCGCAATTTGCTCCCGCCCGCTGTTCCTACACCTCGCACGTTGGATTTTATTCAGGCTCAAAAGCTTATGCGTGCGGAGCAATTAATCAAAGCTCTAGATGGGGTGCATCGCGATGTTTCCACAAGTCGCACGCAGAAGCGTGAAGCAAAGGTTGGGAGACACAATTCTTTAACAAAACTCCAACCTGTCAACTTCGAGATCTGTTACTTCGTCCTTTTTGCGGATCCTCAAGCGAAAAGGGGTAACAAACTACAGCTAAAATGGAAATGCTCTCGCCGTATCGTCCGTTCTGAGTCTGACTTAGTGTATGAAGTGGAAGATATCATCACTCACAAGTCCTCTCTGGTGCACTCAACCCGCATCAAGTACTTTACTGACCCTCAGTTGAACCTCACCGAGACAATGATAGACACTGTCGCCCACAATGATCGGCACTATGAGACAGTTAAAAATATTCTTGGTCTGCGATTCAATCAGGAAACGAAGTGTTTTGAAGGGCAGTATAAGTGGCGTAGGTTTCAGGGAGAGCATCCTACATGCGAGCCTTTCCACATCATGCGAGTGGATATTCCCGATATGCTTGAGCAGTTCCTCCAAGACTACGATAATCAGGAACTTGTCGCCGCCGCCCGTGCGTCTTGATGCGTTGCCACGAGAAGAGAGGACTGTTGAGGATTCTAGTGCTGCCTCCCTTCAGTGACTTGGTGAAGCATTTTATTGGCTTTATTGTTGCCGCCTTGAATTAACGTGACGTCTTTTTAGTTATATCATTCTTCAGCTCTTATTGAGCACTTTTACGGTAGTTGTTCTATGCGTATGCGTTACAAATCAAAGCTTTGGTTTTGTTTGAGCCTTTTGGGCGTGACACTACAGTAGGATAAATCCTGTTTATGAGTATGCAAACGCTTTTATGCGTCGTTGATTCCTGAAATGTACACGCTAGCAGGTCGACAGTCTACGCTGGATGGTAATTAGGCATTTTGTGGGGTCTTTAGGGGAATTCTACGGCAACAAGGTGAATGGAGGGGAGTGGTGAGGACATGTAACCTTCGTATATAGCATTAAATGGCCAGTTTTTCTAGAAAACCTGCGCCTACAGTAGCACTAGAGTAGATTTATCTCCTTCAGGAGCGGATAAGAAATTCTATAAATGGCGGTCCCTTTGCATGTCTGGCTCCGATTTGCGGCAGACCAGCCAAGGCAAACCACCGTTTAACACCGGAGCCAAAAACCAACAGTCCAAAGCGTCCTCGAAACTTTGTTCTTTTTCTTTTATTCAACCATCGTTTCCAACAACCAAACCCAAAGTAAGTTAACCTCTACTGTACTGCAAAACTTGGAGTATTAGGGTCACGGGACCCTGAGCGAGGAGATCGTTCAGAATTGATATGCAGAGGTGAATTCCCTAGTTAATTGTTAGTAATCATTTTACTATCAGTCTGGCACATTGTATCTTTCCTTATGTGGCTCAGACTGTCGGTAGCATTTTTTGTGGTCTGGGAAGCTCAGACCTTGGTGTTTGGTGGCAAGTTAGGTGATGCCCAAGTCGGGGCTGCCCGCTGCCGTATTTTCAGGTACCTAGACTACTTTTATCGTCTAAGTTGTTTAGCATATATGCCGACTTTATGAAGAATAAATGTCTGATAGAGGCAGAGTCCTCAACTTCAGCTCTTCGAAGACGTAGCAAAAAGGGTGCAGAGATAAAGCGAACAGAAGCATACTCACAGGGTCATCTTGCTGCATGCCAGTGTTACTGAGCAAGCCATACAGACCGAAGATTAATATTGGCTAGAACTGAAGAGAAAATGACGAATGCTTTGGTCAAGACGGTGTCCAAGATGCATGATGATTAGATAAAGTTGAAGACATTTTCGCATCGATTCTAAGCAAAGCAAGTGAGCTGTCCCGGTTCTGATTAGTAGCGATACCATCTGCACCACAGAGGCGACCCAATTTCAAGTTGATGCGGCCGGAGTTGAGACAAAATGGAGTGGTCGATCAGGGATTGGCGGACGAGAAGACGGCGTGTGAAGGGGAAATTTTTTGGATATTTTAATTTATGGAAGATGTGGTCGATATGTGAAGTGACGCAAAATGCCCCAGTAGCAATAGGAGGTAGATTGGGGCTGTTCTGTTTGGGTGTCCCGAGGATTGAGACGGCCTCTTAAACAACTAAAGAACCCTAACTTCCGACACTTTCAATAGCAACCTAATCCTACGCCCTGCCACTAGGAACCAATTATAAATTTCCCAAGATAGCACGGGATAAGACAAAAGAAAAACTTGACCTTGGCGCCGCTGACAATCCGATGGTGACTGCATCTCAATCCGTCAACAGCAAAGGCGAAACTTTTGAGTGGTTTAATTCTTGGAAAGAATAATCTGTTTGTCATACCTGCATAGTTGGCGTTTCATACGCAACGTGTCAATCGTGCTGCATTGGAAAACTGACGAGAAGCCAGCGAGAAGCGTATGCAGAATCTGCGTAACACAACAGCAGGTCGTTCAACTCTTTTAATCTTCCTCCGAGAACAAGGGAATTGGCATATGGGACTCGTATGATGCGAAAATGTAATAGCCACACTCACCATTCAGTGCTTTTCTCACGCAACGTTTCAATATCACAGATCAGGGTCTCTTTATGCGATTAGATTATTTCTAATCCTATCCCAAATCGAACCAGAGTTTTAGGTTGCATGTCTTGTGATGGCTGCCAGCTGTTAAAAGGAGACCGCTTGAAGTACCGTACCGTATGCATACCTTACATGAATCGCGTCATGTACAGTACAGTATACCTGATAACGACCCACCCAATTGCGGGACGCGTACAGGACTGTATGTTACGCCGGCATTGTACTGTATTGTCCCGAACCGTTACCCCGCCCCGTCCATTACCCTCAATCCCATAGTCCTCGACGTTTAGGGATCCGCCGCCTCAGGCGCAGAGCGCGTCTCCCCCTATTTGCTGTACACCTTTACATCCGGCAGAAGAGCATGGCACGCCCCTTGGAGCTTGATCGTCAGTTGGAAGTAATTCTTCAATACAGCCAAAGACTGCTGTCGTCGTTGAGCACGGTCAGTTAGTTCATCCCACGCGCGAAAAGTTTCTCTCGTTCAAAGGCCTATCCTACCGCCTGCTTCTGGGTGAAAGTCTCTCTCCCTTTCTACTGGATTTGCAATACATGCTCCCAGTCCAAACGCCCCTTGTAGCGGCTTTCAGATGGTTCAACGACGTTGGAGGGTCTACATTCGATTGCAGGCACAGTTACAGCACCATATTCCGGATAGCCTTCACCGTAGAGTCTGTTAGCAATGTCCTCTGAGCCGTGCTCATACGAAGATTCTACCATGGTCAAAAGGTGTACTCTTGGCCTTTCTCCCCCATAAGTTCTCATCATTGCACAGCAAACCAAACCAATGAGGCTGGATACTATCGAAACAGCATAGAACTGATTATATTTCGATGGGCCTGAGGACTCGTTGTGAGACCAGTCCACAATTGCCATCAGTTCTCCAGAGAGAAACTCCCCCATTCCCATTGCAACCCCACCACCCATCCCAAAAACCAGCGAGCTGTTCTCGGCTCCGAACATTTCGCGTGCTAACAGTGCGGGCCCACAAGCCCAGCGGAGAACACGAACAGTACCCCAGCTGTCGCCGCCACAAATCCGTAAAAGTACATGTTGTAAGATGCCCAGATTAATCCAACCAGCATAAATATTTGGAACAGTAACAACACCGCCATTGTGTTCCGGGGCCCTACAGAAAACCAGCCGTCCCCCATCGCAAGGAATCAGACATCACTCCTCCAAGCGGGCGTAATATAGTGCTGATGAACAGAACAATCTGAAAATAATTTACCACCGCAGCTTCTGGAAATCCGAAAGCCATCCCAATCTTGAAAAAGTACGGATAAAACGCATATCCAGCTTGCGCTGCCATTATAGTTACGATGTAAAACCAGAATGTCTGCAAACGCAGCAATGTTTTCCATGAAAGTGAAGAATCTCGCGTTCCAACCAGTTGATGTGTTTCCAGAGTAAGTGGAGCCTCTGCAACCTCTGTATTCAAGTGGTCATGCTGCGGCCAGGACAAGAAAACAGAGAACAGCAAGGAAGGAAGGAAAAGAATTGCAGCTGCAATTCTGAATACTGCATTGATGTCAAAATTCTCTAGCAGTGAGTGGAAGAACGACGCAAATGCAAGGCCGCCAAGACCAAAAGCCAGCTGGCCAGTTCCAACCAGTAAACCAGGCCGTGAGTGGCTGCATGCCCCCAAAATCTCAAGGCAAATAACATAGTCTTGATCAGCAGTGCAATACCCGAAGGAGAATCACTTGGTCAGCAGCAATTTCGACTAGGTTAGAACACAGAAATGAAGCTTATAGGCCAATTGATACACTTACGGATTCCTAGCGGAATGGCTTGCAATGCCACTAGAAACTGGAGAAAGTAGGCGTTTTGCCAGGCTATGCCAAGCGGCGAGAGCCCTAGCAATGCATACGGGAAAGAGCCGAAGGAGCAGAAAAGGCGAATCTTATCGTGAATAGTAGTCGCAGTAGGTGAGGCATCATCGATTGGGTGGTTCCTTGCATTGCTTAGAAAGACCCCGGCCACAAGAGTGAAAGGGACGCAAAATATGCTGATGAGACACATGGAAGATGACCATACCCCATTGAATGAACCTGGAGGGTGAGCACTTTTTTCAACGGCCGAATTGAAAATACCAAGGGAGGTAAGCGAACCAGCAAGGAATAGAAGGATATTGCAGAGGAAGAAGTTCTTAATGTGGTCAGGATTTGCAAGTCGTCGAGCAGACATTTCTCTGCAAAAGGACAGAAATTGGCGGCAACTGGAAGTGGCTCTAGGATGGAGCTGAAAACAAAGGTTCTGCAGCTTGAAGTAAGCGACGGCAGGGGTGCAGAGATTAGCGCTCCTCACTCACCGGCATACTTAAAGGAAATTTCATGCCTGTGGTCAAGGTATTAAATGAGATTACTTGAACGGAGGTCGAAAAAAGTTGTTTCAATGCTACCGCAAATGCTCAATTAGAGCGTCATGGGTCGTACCCTGCACTTACGAAAGGAAGTGTCCCAAACTCTCGCAACCACCCATCGCCTGAATTTTGATAGCGGTTGAAGAATAGGCATTGATGGGACACTTGTTTCTTCAGTGATAAGGCACCTACAAAGTCACCCCGACCAGAAAGGAAATCAAAGCGGGGCATTTTGTACCATGCCTCTTCGTGTGCACTTCTTCCAAGTTTACATTTACTGTAGTGTTACCCATCAGCGACGACTTATCCCGCATAACGTATCAGCCTCGTGGATATAACCGACCACATCCTCCATGCATTAAAATAACCCCAAAATTCCCCCTTCTTCCAAGTGCAAAAATGAGGATCTGGTGACCCGCCTACCATTGCTCTGATTTCCGAAATCGGGGTTAATTTACTGTGGTAGATATGTGGTTGCTCTTGCCATGCCTGCTAGCTGCTGAAGAATAATCGGGAAGCGAAGACTCCTTTCGCGATAAGTCGTTTTAAACTGTGAATCAATTAAGGGTATGAATCAACCAATACTCCAACATGTGTGCTGCACTGTTCGAGGACTTATCTCGCATAACGTGTTAGCCTCGTGGGTATAACCGACCACATCTTCCATGCATTAAAATAACCCAAAAATTCCCCCCTGTTTGAAACTCCCTATCTTTCTGGGGGGCATGAGGGATGATTTACTACACAGTGCAGTGCTGCAACAGATAAGCTGGTTCATACTCCACCCTTTTCCTTACTCTGCTGTGCTGTACAGTACTGTACAGTGCACGTACACGTTATCAAAAAATGACGAGAGACAAACAAAGAAATGAAAAAAAGCACTCCTTTTATTTCAAAGAGTTTAGCAGGGATCAACGCATGAGACCCGTGGAAGCCAGGTGGAAGGGTACGGTATCTGCGCAGTGATTTAGCATGACCGCGCTGTACAGTAGAACAAACTCCGAGACACGTGTCTTCAGTGACGACTTATCCCGCACAACGCACTAGCGGCTGCATACGGAAGCTGATATTCGCCGAAGGATCCGCCGCCAGGCATACTTAGAGACGCTGCTGCAGCCTTTCTCACCGCACATCCGTCTGCGGTCAGCCGAACTTATCATAATATGTGGTCATTGATGCGACGCCGCTACCTGGGAGTTTACGTGTCTGACGACACTGTGCCACTGCAATGCGCGGAGTGCAACAGGCCCATGCACAACCGAGGTGACCATGTAGCGGATTCATGCAAAAAAGGCTTAGGAGGGACTAACCGACACAATGCCGTAGTGAAGGTATTTGGCCGACAAGTGTTCATGGCAGAAGGAGTCGGCGTCCAATATGAGGTGAAATACATACTTCCCGGACTGAATGCACGGCCTGCCGATATTCTAGTGTACCCGAGGTCGACAGAGATCAACACCTTGCCGCCGCTCTCGGTCGCGTACGACGTCACAGTAACATGCCATTTCAAGAGGGTTTCATGTCCATTGGAGCGGGCGAGGCGCGCGCCGTTGCCAATGCAGCGGAAGGACGGAAAAATAGGGAGCTTGCCAGCAAAGTAGCAGCCATCCCCAGTGAAGCCCTCCCAGGACGATCAAAACTGGGATGGAAGTTTGTGCCGCTAGCTTTCGACTCAACTGGATCGTCGTCTGCGACGACGTCGAAGGTAATTGACGACTACGCGGCCGCTGTCGCAACCCACAGCGGATGCTCGACGGGAGGAATGAAGACTCGGCTTTATCAGCAGCTTGGTTATGCGATTTGGTCCGTGTGTGCCGCGTCTGTAATGTGTCGCGCCCCACAACCTGCAGATTTTAGCAACCCTATTCAAACCTTATTGTTTTAGTTTTGTTACGGTGGGGTATGATAGGGGTAAATCGGCGGGGGAGGAGATCCTCAGAACCAATTACCCTGAGAAGGAGGTGTTGCGAGCGACAAAAGTGCTGCCGTGGTATTGTTGAACGAATAAAAGGGAGTGTATATAGAAGAGAGTTGAGGAAGCTACAAGCAAGTATAAAAGGGGCAGGGTCTACCACCGACGCTCTGAGACTAGCGTAAGAAAAAGTTTTCTTGGGTCTGAAGTTGACTCTCAACTTCCTACTACTCGGGACTTGGCTTGAAGTTGTCTGCCAACTTGCTTCCCCTCCACTGAAGGAAGCAGTTTACTCGGCTTATATAGACTTTTGGCTACCCTAAAAGTCTCAAACAAACATACTTATAACCATAAAATGTATTCACGGTAATCGTGTGAACCAGAGAGACTATTAGAAGATATTTCCTCAAGGTAAATATCTAGGTGCCATACCCATGCCAGCCACCCATCGGCCAGGGGTGGGAATTGATGTAGCCATTATATAGACCTTTCAGAGTCACTCGTAGTATCACCCACAACCTGGAACTGTACTGACATCTACTATGACAGCGTGTCCTAAAATGAAAAAAATCAACCGATGAATTTGCCACACTCACCCAAATTAAAAATATCTTGCAAATTCAAAAACTGTAAAAATATCTTCACAATTCCGATACTGTATACAATCATGGTCCTCATCTAGATTTTTTTCGTGTGCGAATTTGCGCACATCAGGGTATTCAGGAGTTTGCTTGTTGCACCTGCATATGTCTGTGGTCAAGAAATCGAAACGTGGATACAACCGACCACATCTTCCATACATTAAAATAACATAACCCAAAAATTCCTCCCGTGTCTCGAGATTCCGGAATTCGGAGGGAGTGCTTCCCTAAACAGTGCGCTGGAAAGTTGCTAGGACCATGAAGAGCTTATTGATAGGGGTAAATCTTCGGGAGAGGAGATACTTAGAACCAACTACTCCAAAAGGAGGTGTTGCGAGCGACAAAAGTGCTACCGTGGTATAGTTGAACGAACGGAAAGGAATGTATATGGAAGATAGTTGAGAGGGCTACAAGTAAGTATAGAAGGGGCAGGGTCTACCACTGATGGTCTGCGACCTGCGTAGGAAAAATGTTTCTTGGGTCTGAAGTTAACTCCCAACTTCCTACTACTCGGGACTTTACTTGAAGTTGTCTGCCAACTTGCTTTATCTCTCCACGAGGAAGCAGTTTACTCAGCTTGTAAAGACTTTTGGCTGCCCCTAAAGTCCGAACAAAACTACAAAAGGTACCAGGAAATGCATAGAAACAATTTGTGTGGATGATATACTCTAAACAAAAGATACTTAAGAAACTAACAATCAATGAAGTCCTCTCATTTCCCATTCTCTAAATAAGATCCAAACAACTCCTCTAAAATATCCATGCTGTCCAAGCAGTCCCCACAAATATCTGCGAACGGCTCATAGCTCTCTATTCCCTCCTGGAGATATCTAAACTACTAAAGATATCACCATCCGGTTCCAGCGTCGGCACCACTTGTCCCATACTCTCCAGTCCAGGCCCCACCAGTCTAACACTTTCCATGCCCCCTGTTCCCTCATCCACCTCGTCCTCGTCCTCATTGTCCTCATCATCCTCCTCTTCCTCCTCTTCCTCCTCTTCCTCCTCCCATCCTCCCCTTTATTAACCTTGTAGACCGATTCAGGGCTACCCACTCCTCGAAGGTCTCCCCGGCTCCCACCTCGATGTCCCACTCCCGCCCCCTACCTACCTCCTCCGCCTCATCCTCAATAAAAAAGGCGACGCACGAATTCGATAACCTCCTCTTTGGTTTGCCGGCGGAGGTAGTCCTCGCCGTCAGTAGGTCCGAAAGGAGTAGGGGAATAGAGTTTAGGGGCGGGGATGGGGATTTTTGGAAATGGCTTCGAGGGGCATAGATTGTTCATTTTGGTAGGCTTTGTGGAACGGGAGGCAATGGAGGGTGTTTTGGGTGTTTGGGGGGAAGAGGGGTGATGAGTTAAATTATCGGGGACGTTTTAAACTTGGAATGAAGGGTTTAAATAGGCTCCCATGGCAGGTTCTATAGATTAGGAATAGGTAAAATAAATCTGTAAGGGATTTTGTAGTAGTGCATTTGCGCCTTTTTCTCAAAAAACGAATTTACGGGAGGAGGTAAGCAAAAAGGGAAAAAGAACTTGATTCTGGATCGATTCAGAGGGGTAGATACAGTATAAAAATATCTCCTGATAATTTTTTTGAGTTCTTTTCTCGCATCCTCTGCGTCGCCCCTCAAAAGTTGACCAAACGTTATCCCAGTTGGGGCTGATGCAAGCTCAGCCAACAAATTGTACTTCTTCACATACTCCAGTACGTCCTTCGGGATACTCTTAAATTTCTTACTCTTTTTCGCCTTTTGGCTGCAGTAACTCCCAATCCTCGAACAAGTTGATCAGACCTCTTTGTCCGAGGAGGTACAGGTGCTGGGATATGCTCCAGCATTCTATAATCTATCCTAGGTTTTTTCGATAAAATGTTCCCTTCCCCATCCCTTTTTGTCACATTGACTTGACTAATCTCTTCAGCGATGGATACGTTACCGGCATCCGTCAACTTTTGATCCCTTCTATTTTGTAAGATTTTCATCTTCGGCCCTGACGCACTCCTCGCATCCGATAAGTTTGCTCTTCTGTTGTATTTAGACCAGCAGTTACTTTCATGATGCCCTTAACTTCCGCATTTTCCACAAAGAGTGTTTCTATGTGGATTATCAGGACACCTATTCGCAAAATGTCCAGGCTTGTGACAGTAGGAGCAGACTTCTGCGGCCTTAGGGCCCCAGACTGGTTCTTCTTAATGGTAAGAGTAAGGCTTTCCAACTGCGAGGTTATCATGTCAAGTTGATTATCGAATCGGGTTTCCAACCTTTCTTCCAAGTTTTTGACATCGCTCCTGACAGATTCTAATGCCGCTGCACTAGTAGCCGGCCTTTGACAATTATTTTCAGGATGTACGATAGAGATCGATGTACGGTTCTGCCTCGGTTCCTCACTCAGTGACAAAAACGTCTCCGAATTTTTGACAAATTCTACCATGGTATCCTTCAGTTCATAAAAATTGTGAGGGCCCTTTATGAGGAGGAAATCGAAGAGCCGCTTATCTCCCATCGCCGCCCTCGAGGAATGATTAGCCCCTGAGCTGGTTTACGAGACTCAGGAGAAGGATAGAGAGGAAGAGGAGGATAGGGAAGAAGTGGAGGAGGAAGAAAAGGAGGAGGAGGAGGAAGAAAAGAAGGATGAGGAGGATGATGAGGAGGAAGACGAGGACGAGGTGGATGAGGGAACAGAGGGTATAGAAAGTGTTGGACTGGTGGGGCCTGGACTGGAGAGTATGGAGCAAGTGGTGCCGACGCTGGAACCGGATGGAGATATCTTTAGTAGTTTAGATATCTCCCAGGAGGGAATAGAGAGCTATGAGCCGTTCGCAGATATTTGTGGGGACTGCTTGGACAGCATGGATATTTTAGAGGAGTTGTTTGGATCTGATTTATAGAATGGGAAATAAAAGGATCTCATTGATTGTTAGTTTCATAAGTATCTTTTGTTTAGAGTATATCATCCACACAAATTGTTTGTATGCATTTCCTGGTACCTTCTGTAGTTTTGTCCGAACTTAGGGGTAGTCAAAAGTCTATATAAGCTGAGTAAACTGCTTCCTCGTGGAGAGGTCAAGCAAGTTGGCAGACAACTTCAAGCCCAGTCCCAAATAGTTAGGAAGTTGAGAGTCAACTTCAGACCCAAGAAGCGTTTATTTTACGCTAGTCGCGAAGCATAGGTGGTAGACTCTGCCCCTTCCATACTTGCTTATAGCCCTTCCAACTGTCTTCCCTATCTACTCCTTTTTGCTCGTTCAACTATACCACGGTAGCACTTTTGTCGCTTGTAACACCTCCTTGGGTAATTGGTTTTGAGGATCTCTTCCCCCGTCGATTTATCCCTATCACAATGCTCAACATGCTGCCATCCCGTGCCCCTCACTTGCTCGATTCGCAAACATGGTGTATGGTTGATCCCGACCACTGCTAATCGTCCCAAACCGGGAGCAGACGATGCTTTCTAGCGCCCAGGGAACCCAGCAGTGTGACCCTGCGAGTAAGTTGTTATTTTCGTTGACGATACAACCGCTCATCAGGCGGGTCGCCGATGAGGAGGGTGTCAATTTACATCAGTGGTACGCAGACGACGGTACAATCATCGGGTCACTTGAAGGCCTACGGCGAGCTCTAGGGTCCCTCGCGCTCTACGGTCCGTCTTACGGCCTGTTTATTAACCCTCGCAAGACACGCATCTCCTGGCCACACACTTCGTCAGCTGACCGCGCTGCTTTCCTGGCCGAGTTCCCGCTTGCAGAATGCGGCGGCGACGCTTTCGAGCTCCTTGGGGCCCCGTTGGGTAACGCTGCTTTCACGAAAACATTCTTACGCAGCAAGGTAGAGGGGTGCCGTCGCACCCTGGCGCTGCTGGAAGGGGTCCAAGACCCTCGGGTCCGCTTCCTTAAGCATCGCTTATGTGCATCCGCATGCCGGATGCTTCACACGTTTCAGCTTGCTGACCCTCAGCATGCCGCGGAGCCTGCACGGGAGTTCGAATCTCTGCAGCGAGCCGCTTACGGCACGCTGCATAATGTCCCCCTCGCCGACGACGCCTGGGCACAAGTTGGTCTCCCCCTCCGTCTCGGGGGCACGGGTTCTCAAGGATTGGCCCTGCACTGCACGCGGCTGTCGCCGCCAGCATACTGGACGCTGCCCCCGCCCGCTTACGCACCGCAGACTATGCAACACTCCACTCTGTCGCCGTCCTTGGGAAACAGGCACGGGGCGATCGATACTTCCTTGTCAACCAGGCACGCCGGCCACTGCGCGATTTCGTCCGACAGATCCAAGATGACCCGTTTGCCACCGACCTATGCCCTTTGAACCCGCTTCCCTTCCCGCCATGTCCGTCAACCTGCAATCTCATCTAAATCGGCGCAGAAAGAAGCCAGGGCAAAAGAGTTTTGGAGGATGAACTATGGAAGAGAGTGCCTCATCCTAACTGCCACTCCGACACGTCCATACGTCGCCGGGTTCGAGGCTTGGCCTTCCGTAACACTGGTGCGGCGGCGTTCCTATGGGCCCAACCCACCACTGCGACGAAGGTATCATCAGCACACTGGAGCATCATGCTGCGCAGGCACCTCGGTCTCCCAGTCTACACAGACTCGGTGCAATTGAAATGCCACCACTGCCAGCCGGACATGGATGTCCACGGTGACCATGCCGCCGACCGCTGCGTCTCAGAGTTTGGGCGCATTCACCGCCACAACTCCGTTCGCAATGTGTTCGCGTGGCACGTGTTCCGTGCCGCCGGCCTTGACTACGAGTTCGAAGCTGAGAATCTCCTCCCCGGGACGGACTACAGGTCCGCTGACATTCTCCTCGTGCATCCTCCCCGTGACACTGAAGCTGACCTACCAGACCGACCCATTGCATGTGACGTCGCCGTCACGTCACCGTTCAAGCAGACCTCCATCACCTAAGCGACGCAAGTCGGCGGTGGGGCTGCCGCCCTCATGCATCATCGCAAGATCCAGGACCTACAGCACAAGCTGTCAAGGCGCCTGGTCCCCCCTCTCTGCCCTCCCGCGACCCAGGTTTCCGATTTCAGCCTCTGGTTTTCGACTCTCTCGGTGCTCCTCCGGATACCGCATTATTTATCGAAGAGTTTGTGCCACGTGTAGCCACGAAATGCCACACCTCGGACGCTACGATTCGCACACACGTCTACCAGCGTATCAGTTGCACTTTGTGGTCGTCGTTGGCTATGGCCATCATATCGCGGGCCCCACTGCACGTGACCGATGTGGTCCATCCAGTTAGCTCTTAACTGAATAGTCGGTCAGTCGGTGTACATTCAAGATAAGTAAAGAGTAAAAGAATGTGTTGAGGTAAAGTTTCTCAGGGCTCATAACACAAATGTTAAAAATCTCCATTGTACTTCTGAATTGTAGAGCTCGATGATTGGTTAGTACAGATCCCAGACAGAGTTCTGTCTGTTTGCAGGCAACCAGTACTGGAATCTTAGCAATCATTCATTTTCCGAATACATCTTCCAACATCGGATATATCTTCCATTTCAGCATTGTAAGCTTTACCATCACGTCATCCCTCTGGGAGAAGTTTAATGCGTTCAGTGAACCGCTGACCATATTTTTCATGCATTAAAAACACCCCAAATTTCCCCCTTTTAGGGAGCGTAGTTCCTTCCCCATTACTGTGTCGGTATACCCTTTTTGAGTCGATTGTGGTTGTCTGGAAAACCATGGGATAGATCGGATATATCTTCCAAGAGTAACACACCCAAACCTTCCCCGATATATCTTCCAAGAGTAAAACACCCAAACCTTCCCTCTTCCAACAGTAAAAACACCCAAACCTTTCCCCCTTTTCCGAATCTTTTAGGATTCAAAAACATTGCTACTCTTGTGGTAAACTTATTCAAATTTGAGCAGCATGAGCAGCAGTTCAGGCAGCCAGCGGGTTTGTGGTTCATGATTGTGTCAGCAAGTTTGGTTCTCGATTTTGAGTACAATGGAGTATTCAAAATATTAACTCGCTAATGTGGATAGATTTGGCGTTATGACTCGAAGTGGACAGTAGCGCTTGTGTACACTCAAGATAAGTCAATGATACGATATCTACGCTTCGGTACAAATTTACTGGATACCAACCCACACATCTACCACAGTAAATTAACCCCCCATTTACACAGATAAGTAAAGAGTAAAAGATTCTCTCAATTTAATCAGCAGCGTTAACATTTTCGTTTATACCGTTACTGAGTATTTGCGACCTCAAACTTTTCAGCCATATTTCTGTTTGGTAACCGTAACGAGTCCTTGAGGAAACTTGTATGAATACACATCTGACAAACTGCTGTGCTTGATTGATCATTCAAGGCCAGAAATAACCGTGTTGGCGTTGTGATTAAACTGAACCTTTCGAACTTGAGAGCTTTCCAGCACACAGTGATTGCAGTGACAAGGTGGATATGGACCACGGGAACCTTTCAAAACGCTCGCTAAATGTCAATCATTTATGGACCTGGCTCTTTCGGTTGGAGAGTACTTCATCAGTTCACTGGACTGCCAATTGATAAGAACCTGGGGATCACCAAACGTTGTCCACTGCATGCCTTGATGGCTTAGAATGCCTCAACTCCTTAAGGATATCGGAACTGCTTGACTTGATGATTTTACTAGTGCAGATCTTACATTGTCATCTAGAGTCAAGGGCCAGTGCTGTGGCAAGGAGGCACCTTTATGGGTGTCCAGTTACAATGAACAAAAACCTCCTGCTGAAACGATATCAATACCAAAAACGAAAGTAGTAGTATTCTGGATGGATTGCGTTGCTTCTAACCGTCAACTGACAGCATCTTGGTTGCAGTTGTTTTAAAATTCTGGACTTGACCTGCCAGACGAGAGTAACGAAGGGATGCCATCACTCTCGGGCCTCTTAAAAGGAAAAAGGTTTGGATGTTTTACTCATGGAAGATATATTCGATCTACCCTAAAGTTTTCCAGACAGCCACAATCGACTCAAAAGGGCATGCCGACACAGGAATGGGGGAGTAAAGATGCTTCAAAGTGCATGTGCATCGAATGGAAACACCAAGGGACGACAGTTAACCGTTCCGGTACCAATTCCTGGAATTCTTAGGAGCTGCTGGTACGCTAAAGGCTTCTTAATTTGCTGTTTAGAGTCCTTCCTTCCATTCTTACACTATTTTGCTCAGCAAGGTGAGGGAAGCGTTCTGCCTGATATCATTATAGTTGGTAATCTTGTAAAATAGCATATCAAGTGATTAGCTCATGGATGTGAGCTGAAGCCGCCACGAATGAGAGGTTACTAAAAACGTTCAGCAATTCATGCTGCGGTAGGGGAAATGCAAGAAATGCTTTTAATGCCAGGTTGCAGTGGAAAACCGTTCCGTTGATTCTCAGAAGGTGCTGCGTAAATGTCTTGATAATCTCGTTGAGTAATTTGCACTAGAAAAAATTTCTGACTTGGGACAGTAAACGTGCACGTCTGTTTACTCGGTGGTTCCCTCAGTTTTTTAAAAGCGTTCTGCACAAATTGAAGACTGTGGTTTGCCCAAGGGAGGGGAAGGTTCTGGTGGTTTCAAGTTGGAAACAAGTATATGCTTGGCTTTGGCTCAGATTCTTTTTACAATGACTTTTGAGACGGGCATTACTGGACCAACTGCCCTATACGTTGTCGCACCGCTAGATACTGAACAACCATCATCTTAGCGTGGGTAACTTGGTCATCAATGTCATCGCCCTCAGTAGAATCAATGTCGGTCCAGTCCCTCCGAAAACCCGCACCCAGAGTTCATACGTACGACGCTGACAGGGAGCGTCAGGATATTTTCTAACTCTAAGGTTAGTTTAGACAGTACACTCACCCAAAACTAGTTACAGTGAGTAATATATGGGGAAACTTTGTAGTGTTTCACTGCTTGAAACATAAAGCGAGGTATTTTCGTTGGGAGTATGGAATAACGGCTTCATGATTACAACGCAACGGTTCAGCAAAACGCTCTGAGCTCCGTAGAAGACCGACTGGAGGCCAGCCAAAAGGCTCGCTGCTTTGACATACCAGCTGTTGTTTTTGAGGTTCAGGAGATTGTGCATTTAAGGACCGATAATCGACCTCCGTTTTGCTGTCCATCAGATGGCTTTATTGCGAGAACGAAGAACAACTGGGGCGCGGTAGCGGTAGCACGCAGGACAATTCATATGCATGGCTTAGTGCATTACGCCCTGAGGGTTGGATTCCAACGTACGCCAGGGGTTTGAGACCTCGTCTGATAATCCAAAGAGAGGGAGAAATTGGGGTGCTTTGTTGTACATTTACTGATTAAGGATCAGGAGTCCACTGATTAAGGATCAGGAGTCCTGATCCTTAATCAGTAAAATGAATAGTTACTCTTTACTGTAAATGGGGGGTTAATTTACTGTGGTAGATATGTGGGTTGGTATCCAGTAAATTTGTACCGGAGCGTAAATATCGTATCATTGTCAAGCCAATTGCGAAACCGTACGATGCGTCGAAAGCTGTGGATGGCACTCCAATCTACCAGAAGGTGGAAGGGAGGCCAGCCAGCAAACAAGCGGCATTGGAGGTTACTGTCAAAGGGGAAACGTTTGGGTGTTTTACTCTTGGAAGGTGTATCCGAACTGTCAAAGCGGAGTGCCGCTGTAAAAGAATGGCTCTAACCTTCGAAAACCGTTCCATTGCGCCGGTGGCAACGGTTCTCGCGAGTTCCTTGACGACGGAGAACGCCTGAGATTTCATTGGACAGTCTTATTACTGTACGGATTAGGGTTTAGATGAAATACTGTATGTTTGATGATAAGTTACTGTATGGTCACTAGCTGGTCTCGAGTAGGTACAGTGCTGTACAGTACTGTATTGACATACTACGGTACGTAAACAATTACAAACGGTCGCAGCAACGAGTGTTCCAGTAAATTCCAGCGATCCTGCATGTGTTTTCCAAACATCCTAGGGTTATCTATGGATAAACCCTGAGATTTGTGGGATTTTGGATCATCAGGAAAGTTTTAATATATAGTATAATCATCTTTACTTCATGTATTATAAGAGGCGTGCAAGCTTAATGGGTTGGCAAACAGTCGATTGATCGGAGCGAATATCGTCTGTACCGTGTGTCAAATACTTTCAAACCCCGACAACTGTACTGAGTACCAAATTATCGAAGGCCTTAGCTAGCTAGGTGCGGTCATTCCGACGGTAAGATGCCTGCCACTTCGAACATGGTCTATGACTAGATCACCTGCAAAAATCTCTGTATTGGTTGCTCCTAGTGGTCACCAAAAATCTGCCCTTTTTGACTACTCGTATGACGCGTTTTGCCCTTAGTTCTCTATTTTGTCAGCTACTGTACTCTATAGAGTTATATTTAATTATTTTCTACAGTATTTTATTTATTTTTAATTATTGTTGGCCTCGCGGCGTGTGGCCCTGGAACGGTCGACCACACCCGCAATTGCCATTTAAACAGTGTTGGCAGTTGTTGGAAGGGGGGACGAAGAAACAGGTCACAACGACAGGACCCTCTCTCCTAGGGTCGCCAAAACTCTCTTTTAATTTTATATTTTCCGATCCTATCATAGTACTCTTGTGGAGGGCCTCTTTATCCGGAGCGAATTTCGTCGGTTACAACGGAAACAGCGATGTGAAGTAGTTCTTTTTCTTCTACGACAATGTTTTGATGGCCGGGAAGTCCGGTCAGGAGGAGGCATTATCTCTGCATGGATACCTGGAATGCCCCGCGATCGAGTTCCACTACGATTCCTTCGCAGCTCGAGGAGAGGTAATCAAAGATTCCAAGAAATACGCCGTTGTCAGCGAGAAGTTCTTCGAACATTTTGCCGAGGAAGAAGATCATCAACAAATCATCCGTCAAGCACTGGAAATCGGCCTCGAAATTGAATACATACCCAAATCCTTGAATAAATCGGAGCGTTTGTACGAGAAAGAAGGTTTCGGCAATATTACAAGATTCAGATTACTAAGGACTGCTGCATGTCGATATGAGAAGTTACAGCAGTTCCTGTCGTTACGAAGGCCGAATAATTAAACCTATCTAGTGAAGCCTTTGAAGAACTTTCACGTGAATCGAATCGCATTTTCAGGATCCTTGCCTCAATTCATGGAAGTGCCGCCGGCAAATACTTTTTTTATTTGTCATTTTGCTCGCTCAAAAAACATAGACGATAAGGTGGATGACCTCGCTGAAGATCTGACTCGCCTTACCCTTCTCGTCAAGCTGAAGAAGGAAAATTCTGATACATTGGCAGGACCGTCTTCGTGTGCTCATAGGGAAATACCCCTAGCTTGTGCTCTTACTACCGCAAAACTGGTCATGAAGCATCTAGATGCGAGAAAAATCTCACAGAGATCATTGCTGCATTCTTTGCGACCGATGGGGTCATTCCGAGACTACATCCTGGATTTCAGCGATAATTAAGGCTTGCAGTGCTTCGAAAGATCACGAATGGAAATAATAACCTCTAGTAGCGGATCAGGTCAACGTTTTCCGTGAAAAACAGTCTGATACCGATCAAGAAACCGAGGAGATCGTCAATGCGACGAAAAAAACTGCTAAAGGATTAGATTTTCCGAAAAAACCTCATCAAGAAGATCAAGGGGGAATTCAGGACTCATAATTCGCAACAAAAACGAATACTTCCTCCCGTTCCGCCGGAAGAAGAATTTAATGTTTCGGCCCGAAGGAGGAAGCAAAAAAAGAACAAAAAAGGAAATAAAGGCTCAAACAGGCTCCAAGAACACGTCGGAAAGTATGACGTTATCACTGAGCTCGTAAATTCCAACTGCGGGCTTATGTTCGGGCCGTTTCTTCAAAGGGATGCTGAAGGGGCCCTGAAGGTAATGAGAAGGCTGTTTGGAAAGAAGAATATGCCCAGAATTGACTTCTTTGCTGATTAAAGGCCACGCTTGCTTTGATTACTGCAGCTCAAAGTTTATGGTACAGAAGTATGCGCGCGTTTGGACTCTGGAGCCGTACCGGTCGTGATGTCCTCGGAATTATCTCGACTTCTCTAACTGTCACCGAACTACACATCGAAGAAAATTACCATCGCGAAATGAGATAGCGCGTCCTGTGTCAGTTCGTTGCTCAAGGCTCCCACCACTTTTGGGAATCAAGCGGTCAAGCTGAACGATTTGGTTGTGGAGGAATCGTCATTTGATTAAATTATTGGTCTCACAACTCTCTCGGCCATTCGGGAAATTTTGGACTTCAGGACCCAAAGCTTTAGTCTAAACATCGGCTCGGAAGAAGTGGTACTGCCTTTGGAGCCGGATACAAAAGTCGCTGAGAAGCAGCTGATGAGGGGTGAAGAGATCGGAACCCCTAGCGAAAACTTCACCCCTGACTCTGACGCTGGCCCCGACTCCGCCGACACTTCAGAAGAAGAACTGGCCCTGGAAATCCGGGAAAACATTTACGAGAGCCTCGGCAACCCTGATAAAGAACTAACCGATAAATATGCCGCCGTCGTCGATGAAGGGGGCGAAGAAAACGAGAAGGAGGAGATGAAAGGGGAACTCCGAGCCAGTCTCGCTCATCTTCCTGAAGAATCACAAGAAAGCATTAAGAGCTCACTCCGTGACACTGAGATAGTCCCATGGATGATTGAGTAGATCCGTCCCGCATCATTACCGACGAAAGGCACGGGATTCTGAAGACATTCCAAGACGAAGAGGGACACTGGGATCGGGTGACACCAAAAAAATTCGTTATCGACCGATATTGCTGGCCTCAAGTCTACCTGGACGTTCAAAACTACGCCAAGAGCTGTGAGGGATGCCAAAAGGCCAAGCCTTTTATCTCTTATCGAACTACGCTGAGAATTCCGCTCACGAATATCTTCGAAAACTACTCTATACACTTCGCTGGACCCTTCCACAGGTCGAAAGTGGGAAAAAAATTGTTCTTACCGCCGTTGATCATCTTACAGGAAGGTAGTTGCCACCGCAACGGAGACAACATCCGCAGAAGTCGTGAGAGCATTTATGGAAAAGGAGATAATTTCTCTTTTTGGTCCCTGGAAGACCGTCGTATCTGAAAATGCTGGATGTTTTACCGCTGCTACACTCGTCGACTTTATGAAGAAGAATGGAATCGAGTGGAGCACCGCCCTGGCCTATGTCTCGATGTCAAACGGCCGAGCTGAAAGGGTGATGCACACTATAAAGAACGCATTAAAGAAGATGGTGATAGTTCAAGGATCCGGCTGGAAACAGTGGCTTCCCCAAGTAATTTATTGCTACTACAGCCGACGACTTGGAGCAGGTGCCCCCTCGTTAGAGCTAATTTTCAGAGTGGTACCGCGCATGGATCCGTCTGACCCCTCCTCGTTGATACAATAATCTTCAGAAGAGCATCGACGGCTGGAGATGCTGGCTACGTTAGCATTTCGCGCGAAGAGGGTCAAGATGCAGATGCAGCGAATTGGTAGGGAAGTTGGGAAGGTTCAACCCCGAAATTTTAATCCTGGAGACTGGGTTTTGGTAGCATATAGAAAAGCCCTAACGTCCACGGCTATGTGGCAGGCTTTCAAGACCCGTTTCTTCGGACCGTGCCGCATTTGGAAAGCAGTTCACCCTGGTTACTGGCGAACGTCTCATCGAGATAGGCATTCCCGACGAGTTATCCATTCGAGGCGCCTAGTACCCTATTCTTTACGCCCTTTCTTCGTACAGGATTAATTCCTGAATCCGTCCTCTAGACGACTGCAAGTATTTATCTTATGCTTGTCCCATGTATTCCTGTTTGTTCTTCTATCCCTTTTTTATCATCTGAATACAATTTGAACTTTTCATGTTTTTCCAAACACTAGAAAACTTCTACTTCAAGATGGAGGCTGCTTGAAAGCAAAATAAAAGGTGTCTGATCAACGCCTTTGGTAGGAGCGGACTCTGTAGTTGAGAGTTTTTGGAGGGTCCTTGTTTTTGTTTTCCGGTAGCCAGCATGCTCAAAAAATCGGACCAGTCAGAGTTCATATAGAAGGAATATACGTGTTGTAAAAAATTGGTAAATACAATACTAGTCAGCAAAAACATACTAGCCCATCAGAATTAAGTAAACGGAGAATACGTTGTACAACTACTTAAATTTCAGCTAAAAGGGTCAGCAGACTCTATGAAGTTCGGTAATTGGTGGACCTGGTAATTCTGCCAAGCTGTAAATTAATTAGAAGGCACACTAGGTAGGTGCATGATGGGAACAGATCGGCGAAGATGAGATTTTCAGATCTAACTATCTCACGATGAAGGTGTTTCAAGTGACCACAGTGCTGCAGTAGTATATTTGCGGAGATAAGAAGAAAGTAAAACGACGAAGGATCCAGGGGCTACAATGGAGTGTAAAAGAGACAGGGTCTTCTACATATGCTCAGAGACTACCGTAGGAGGGTATGCCTTTTGGGGCATAATTTGAATTTGAATATCTCAATTATTTGATTCTGCACTTGAAGATGTCCTCTAACTTGCTTGAAATATCATAGAGGGAGCGGTTTTCTCAGCTTACATACTTTTTGGCTCACCGCAATTTCTCAAACACAAATATTAAATACCGTAAAATGCATTCAAAGGAATCTTGTGGACCAAAAAGACTAAAATTATATATTTTAAGGAAAAATATATGGATCTACTTCTCAAAATATCCATCCTCGAGGTCAGAACCAAGGAATTTATGCAAAATATCCATACCTTCAATACATCTACTGCGAATTCCCTCGAACCTCTGAAGATTGTTAACAATATTCTCAGACAGGTCCAGATCTTCCGATATTTCTTCATGATTATCATCTTCCTCCTCAGCATAACACTCTCACTATCCTCTCCATCCCCCAAATAACTCCTCAACAGTTCTACACCAGTGGCTCGAACGGATCCACCCATCCCCCTCATTTTCGGATCCTTTCACGTCGGCATCAGGGTATCCCCCTACTTCTACTTCTCTGATTCCTCTGCCTCCTACAAAAATTGATGACTTCCCTCTCCCGAAAGCGTTTGCGGTCCATCTTCCATCCTTCACGGTTGTTTCTCGTAATCTGTTTGCCCATTTTTCATCAAATCTAGGTAATGACCTATTGATGCGACGGGGGCTGTAATTAAACTTTTAGAGTTTAGGGGGCGTGCGAAGGAAATTAATACTGATGTAAAAGTAAAGAAAAGTTTGGGTTAGATGATGGAGTGGTTTATTGTGGGGTTATTCTTCAACGATGTTGCCAAAGCAATTTGAATAGGGGCATGTATTCGAAAATTTTCTGGCCCTGGTCGACATGAAAAAATTTGAGATAATGCTGTGAATTCGAATCTGTATGAATTTGGACGAAAAATCTGCTTGGAAGAACATGGGAACGTTTGGAGGAAGAAATGGATCACGTCTCGAAAATTTTCTCTTCGAGAAAGGAGTACAAAACCTTTAAGAATAAATTAAAGAATGTAGCTGGGCAATGAAATGTAATTAATAAAGGAAAAGGACCTCTGCAATTTAATTTTGTAAAGAAAATGTATAAAGTTTGGTTTAAAAGGGAAGAAGTCAAAGATTATTCTACGAAGAAAAGAAACATGAATTTGTAGAAACGGCTTTTACCCAGCAATGTTGTCCTCATATGGCTTTATTGAAACTATACTAAAAAATATTCGATTTTACCATGATAGGAAATTTAACGAATATTTCAAGCGAAAAGTGAAAGCATTCTCTTCACGCACAGAAACTCTTCCTCCTTCCTTTTCTATACATACTTTAATTTTTCTTGTAGGCGACGGAATTTTTGTTTCTCCGTCCTGCTTCCCTCTTTTTCTCTTTTCTGTACAACCAAATTCTTTTGCAGAAATTACTTCAGTTATCCCAGGTTATTTGATCTTCTTCAGTCATAAATATATTTATCCATAAAGAAGATCTCGCGCTTTTTTCGCCATAAATATAATTTAAAGGCGTTTTCTACTAATATACACAAGAAAACCAATTTGCACCTATGCTTTATTCAAAAGTTCTATTAATCCGAGGTTTTAGACACTAAATAAACCCTTATGGTGCTTTAGAAGATTTTGCTACGGCTCCAACAAAAAAGAAAAATTTTATCCCCCCTTGGATCCACCATGAACAGACTTAGCGCTCTTCCCGCTCCATTTAAAAGTATCGCCGAAAAGAATCATGCTACATGACCCTTCATACACCGTCTTCTTAGTAATTGAATTCCATAGGTAATGTAATACGGCAGCATAAGTGCGATAAAGGCCCAGTCCACACAACAAAGAGTCCAACAAGGATCTTGTAATTCTGCTGACAAAAGCAAAAACGTAAATTTGTTATTTTATGAAGTGAATTACTGTACAAAACGTCACAGTATATCTGAATTATAGGAGAATTTAGAACTATGTCGCCAAAATCCAGCCGAAAAGCCTGATAGTTCTTCCGAAATACCTATCTAGTAACATTGAAAAAAACATGGACGCTTTGGCCGAGGATCTCGCCAGCGTGACGTAGATCTAAAAGAAGACGAAGTACGAGAATAGGGATTGATCTCTAGCAGTACTACAGATCAATTATAGTGTTCATAAATGTTATTATTGAAATTATTTAGCAAAAGTACCATAAATGTATGGAAAAACAGAACTTACTTACCCGTGGTCACTTTCATCGTGGAGTAGGTCATTTTGACACTTCATGTTAGTCCCTCTCACCTAACAGGGTAGTATATCGGGAATATTTTGCCGAAAAGTAAAACGATGATGAGCCATTTTTCTGAGCGTACATCGCATGTGAAAAATTCATCTTGTAAAATTAAATTATCGAGTAAGGAGTCAGTTTTTGAAAAATGGAGCGCAGATGGATAGGATTTGCAGAAAAATCCTAGCCGAAAGGGCTACGGAGGTATTCCGACTCGCAGCCCTTTGTTGGCAGGCAAAAATCCCATGAAGTGCAGCCTAGAAATCTGGCCCTCATTTTTTTCGATGTATTCAGCTCTAAAATATAGTGCCAAAGTCTCTAGCGTTTTTGGGCTTTGGAGCTGTCCCAAATTTCATATACGCCGAAATTTCCTGTTAATTATACCTTTATATGTAAAACATGTCGCAGAATATGTAACGAAAGAAAGTAGGGACAGTTTTTCTTCCGTTAAATGATTAGTAAAGGCTCAAACAAAGTTAGGAGACCGATTAGTTACGTTACACTTCCTTTTCGTCGAAAGCCTTCCATTGTAAATAACTCTTAGACGTCTCAATTTCTTACCTCTGCGTCCGAATATATATATTTTGGCCCATACTTACACATATGTTCCGAATAAGTTGTCCTCCCTTTCGAGCCGGACTCTGCTTTAATCGGAATAATATGGCCGAATGTGGTGGAATCGGAAATCTCAGCGATTGTTTAATGTTCTATTTTAGGAGCGTAAATATTTTAGTGCTCAACTAGTAGATTTGCGAGGATATATTAAAAAGGATCAATATATTGCTCTTCGACATTTAAGTCATTGCAGGAACTATGCATAAGCTAGAATATACATCAGATTTGACAAATCATATTTTCGAGATAAAGAAACACGCATTGATCTACCATAGGACTCTGTGAGTTTCGCATAGTCACAAAAAAACAGCCCTAAAAGAAATATATAGCATGTTTGATGCCGAAAAATCCTGAATTCTCCATATTATCGTTTCCTGCCATCATTGAATCCAAGAAGAATGAATAGCACGCTTTTTGTGAATTAATGCACTATTAACCATAAAATTAAGGAACAGAGCTGGTGCCACTGAATATAAAAGAAAAAATAGACAATATAAGGGGTAACTACCTCTATGCTACCTCGGACCTATTTCCTGGATGATAACAGGTATTTATACGTGAAGAATTTCAGACGGTGAAGTTTATGGTCATCAATTTGTGTATCTAAAAGTTCGAGTTGATTCCTTGGGTTCTTATTGATGAGCCCTCTTCATTATAACTCAGAATAGGATATATCTTGCGGAATCGACATTTTGCTCGTTTCTTATTGGATCACGTCGTTGCGTTCTACAACTATACTCAGGATAACATGGAACACTTGCATGCTGTTTTAGAAGTCGTCGAATGGACCAAAATGAAACTCAAGATCAATAAATGCGAAGTTTTCAAGCCGTTGGTCAAGTTTCTCGGTAACCGAGTCAATAAGAATGAAGCTCTTGTCGATAATAAAAATATTTAGGCCATTCATGAATAAAAATTTACTGCTAGTAATCCTGTGCTTCGCAGCTCCGTTGGCCTTTCAGGATACTACCTCTGGTTCATCAAAAGAAATTTACCGTTAATTTAATGGGTCTTCATTCCGCAACTTGGGGGGAAGCGAAAAGTTTTGGTGGTCGAAGTAGATGGCCGTCCATTTGGAAAGCTTGAATAAAAGCCCATATTTCTACAGATAAAATCTTTTCGGACTTCTATTACCTTTTAATTGTACTAAAGAACGCTTCAAATGAAGCCGTTAAACTATTTATCGCGTAAGGGAAGGAAAAATCCAAAATTAATCCCCAGTCAATATATGGGCCATAAGATTTACTCGGAGAAGAGTAATTATTCCGTGTTTGAAATGGAATATTTCTCCTTTGTCTCCACTCTTACAAAGTTAAGATTATTATTTTTGTCCACTTAGCCTTTCAAGCTGGTAATGGAACACAAATAACTTCTACTATCTTTCAGCAAAAAGTGATTGAAATGGCAATATTGAGCGCTAGACGAAATTTCTTCCAGAAACTTAATTTAAAGTCAACTAGTGGTCGGGAAAAAGCATTGAAGCAGCCGAATATATGCCCTAGTAAATCTTTTCGGTACATATGAAGTCTCTTTTTGCCGTCGAAGCAGATCTGGAGGACGTGTTGAAACCTTTCACGGCCAACTGTATCCCCACAAACAAGCCCTCATTGCTCTAATTAAACCAACATTAACCGGGGTTGGATATTAGAGAATAGGATTAAAATAAGGGTATTTCAGCTAATACCCTGCCAAACACTTAGTGCTTTAGCAAGAAAACGCATTGAAGAGCTCAAAGCAGCTTTAAGCCCGTTTTCTCTGGATGTTGTAAGGCAGCGACACTACACACCTTAAATGACGATATTGATAATTAGGACATAGGAGCGACAAAGAATTTCGCCACTGACCGTTTAGAGTGGCCAAAATGCGTCTAAACATCTATATCTATCTCCAGAGGACTCATTCAATTTGGTCGGGTGGCTCAAATGTAATAACAGCGGTGATCAATATATTCGGGACCTACTTTATCGAATATAATGGCCATTTAAAGGCAAGAAAAAGTTTTTGCTTGTCTTCTCGGAGCATCAAGTAGGCTTTTCTATCGAAGATTTCCTTCTAGACTATTTTTTTCGAACTGTCGGCAAGATCACATTGATATGTTCCTTTTGCCCCCGAAAATTGTCATCTCAGACGACGATTCATGCTTAGCCGTGCCCATTCTTAATAATTTAATAAAGTAGCTTGGAGTCAGCTGGAACACGTTTCTCGTACGCAGCCCCAAGTACAGCCTAGGGCTGAGAGGATGGTGCACAATACAGAGATCAAAATCAGAAATTATGCTTGGAACAGAACTATATTGGGAAGAGTGTTCCTCCAAATTTTTCCTAGATGAGCTTTTCTTCAATTTAACTCTGCGACTTGAACATCCTTGTTAGGAAATAAGTTTGTCCTCCGCAGCTAATCTTCTACTATAGCTTCAGTGATCTCAAAAGAATCTAACCAACACCACAGGGTGGAGGTAGTCGCAAAAATGGCGATAAATTGTCAGCGAAAGAAAAATTATGTGCTCACAATGAGAAAATAAGAACTTAAAGAAAAAGAAAATTTCAACACTGAAGATTTTTTTTGTCGAAAATGGACTTGCCCAACATTATGAAGCTAAGCAGAAAACTCTTCGGCCCTGTTACTTTGAATGATCCCACATATGAAAGGTAGCTAAGGCAAGATACTGACCAAATTCGTAATTTGTATGAAAATTGCGGCTTTCCATTCACAGAAGGAGCTTGAATCCTTTCAATATGATGGCCCACAGTTTTCTCCAACTCTACGATATAATTTCAAATATAGGCTCTATTTTACCTTTAGTTCCTGGATACTTAGCTATTTGAATTTTCAATTACTTCAAACAAATAACAAAGTTGGTGTGAAACTTTGTTATTTCTTAAGCTCAAATGATATACTTTGGGATAAAAAGGCCTTTTCGGTTCCAGTAAATGAAATTTTTTTGTCTCTTAGAACTTTTTTCCACCAAAATGTACTTGATTGACGTTTCTGTAAGCACTTTCTCGATTGAAAAGTATATTGTAAATTTATAGGTCTTCCTCAGTTCCTCTGAAAAATTATTGAATAATTGACTAACTTAAAGACTAGTAAGTTCAAATAATATTGGCGCACCCGGGGCCAAAAATATATATTATGAAAGTGTATTACATACTTTTCTAGCAAATAAACGGAATTTTGTAAATTTCCTGGCCTTTGAAGATAAGAAATCATTTCTATCGACTCTTTTGCCGGAATATACACAGCTCTACACGTTTATTCTTGGGAAAACAGAAAGTTTGAATTGATAGAAGGGATAAAATCGAAATTTATAGGATGCAGTTATGGTTTACCTTTACAATTGTGCTTGAATTACCGTTCTTAGTTTACGCTTCAAACGTGAAAATTGGCGACTTTAATCTCTCCTTCCGAGCATTTTTGGCGCATTCAAGAGTGAGAATTTAGATTTAATCTGAGTAATGCCGGAAAGAATAATAAATAAACTTCGGCAATCCTGGAGAGGGAGGCTCCTGCCATATTCATCACTCTGCAAAAATTTGAAGGACTTTTGATTCCGATGGAGACGGCCAAGCAGGCAACCACCCATCAAAAAATTCTGCACAAATTGAAGAAAAGTACTGGTCATGTAAGCCTAGTATGCTGAATATAATTCCTGGTCTGGTTCAACTTGAAATAAAAAATAAGCACAGAACTGGCGATAGAACAGTAATTTAGAACCCTGAGTGGATTCTGTTGTTCTCTTGTGTGCTTCATTCAACTATGAAGGATACCTTATTGCGACATTTTACTCTTTTTCCTCGGGAGGAACCCAGCACCTTACATTCTGGTTTAAGTTGCAATCGATTTTCAGGATATCAGTATTTGAGAGTATGTATGATTGCAGATATATATATATTGTATCAAGAATGTTTATTTTTTATTTGTAATTTTTAAATGCCAGCTATTGAGTCACAAAAACTAAGGGCTCAAGTAGGTCCCATTCATAGAGTAAAGTACTACGAGATAAAGCCCATATTTTCGACTAGTTCTAACCTTAGGAAAAGAAAGTGACAAAAGAGCTCTATGAAAGGCTGTTACGAGTGGCCAGAAATGCATCAAAAGTACAAAGATACAAGAGAAGTTCCGAAATATAAAAAAGACCGATCCATCTCCGCTTTATTGTACGAACATAAAAGTAAGGTTGAAGAATATAATCGAGAGGTACTTTACTCTATTGATTTGTCGGGGCCACCATCAATGTTAAAAGGAAAAAACTTATACTCATCGCAGTTGAGCATCTGAGAGATTTATAAGTCACAACTGCTACCGAAGCTTGGTCGTTTAAAACTGTAGAAAAGCTCTCAGAGAATGAACTCTTAACTATTCTCCAAAAAAACTATTATCCCGGCAAACGCTGAATGAATCAGAGATTCCGCTACAAATATTGAGAAGTAATATAAAAACAAATGGGACTTAATTTTTCCGTACGAATCCATGTGTCATGAACCAGCCTAAATCGTTATTCGCGAGATCAATAAAGACATCAGAGGAATAGAGGTACGCCGGCCAGAAAATTAATTGGAAGTAATGAATATTTCTAGTTCATTGTGGGTACTGCCGTCGTCGTCTCATTTTTGGAAAGTTGCCGTTCGGGCCAACCTTTGGATAAAAAACACATATTGGTCACTATTATCTTTAATCATTGACATATAACGCTAGCAAAAAACATATTCGACAGGATTTACTCGTGCCAATAGCTCTACTTGCTGTTTCAAGGTGCCCTGTCGGCGAGAACCGGGGAGTTTAAAATTTTTCAAAGAATGAGATTTGATTGTTGTTTCACAGAAGCTCCCGAGACGACTAAAACCAATTGATATCTACCCTAGTTTACTTATTTCGTGCTTTTTTTGTTTCTAGAAGGTCTCTTTCTATATCTTTATTTTATTTCACACGGCGATATCCATGGGCAGGGGCAAAGTCACTCAAAGCGTCTTTTCCATATTTCACGGGACCAAGTGATCCAGAAAAATAAAGGTCTAGTAGAATTAATATTATTAATATGTTTAGTGCCAAATTTTACTTAATACTTTTTGGAAAGTTTTGCTGTTACTCTGAAGTTGTCTTACCGAAATTTATCTTCCACCCTTGTGTAAAATCACTTTTCATGCAGCATAATACCACAATCTGTATTGAAAAAGATGACAGCTGGAGAATTGCAGATCTTCGTGCACAAAAACTAAGATTAGAAGGAAGATTTATTGCCAAAATATAAAAATGGATGAATTGGTGATCATTTATTTCCCTTCTCGTGTTTCTTAGTGCTATGAAAGATTTTAGGTACCCATGTTCCATAATGAATTCATTCTGTTCTACTCGACTGACCAGCACTCTGAGTGCTCTCACACTAAAGAAGTAAAATACTGCGTTTGTGAAAATTCAATCTCCTTATACTGTTGCTCTTCAAATAAAGAAGCAGGGTACAACTATCTGCAGAAGTAGTTCAAAGTTTTTACGAGAAATTAGTTTGAGGTAATTTACGGCTCCTTTGTCTTTTTCGTCTGGTAATTTACGGATCCTTTGTCTTTTTCCTGCCATAAAAGTGGCCCATCAAGTTATTTACGAATATTTTCTCACTGTTTAGTCCTTCATTCATATTTATAGCGATAGACAAGTCATGAAATTTTTTTTGACCAATTTGAGATAACAAGAGCGGAGTATTGATGGTTATTTATGCAATGGGATGTATTAAAGTGTGTAAAAGTCGCGCAGGAGTATTTCACAGAAAAATAGAATACACAGTAAAGAGGAACCAGTTTACTGGTTCCTGAAATGAATTTGGGTAGGTTAGAGGTTTCATTATGTGATTTTAGATGGACTACCTAAAAATAAGTCTGCTAAATACTTTTAGGACTATGTACTGCTGGCTAGAGTTCCCAGAAAGTGGAAAAAGAAAAGCAATAATGTTGGTGTTTGGTAGCGGCAAAATGGCGACAGCTCGTAACCAAGCGAATGTAGTGCATTAAAAATGCATTTTGCAGACCTCGGGCTATGTAGTGCATTAAAATATTACAGGAATCATTTTATCGATATTTACCGTTCTGTTTTCAAACCTTACTGGTTATCGATTTATCAAGTACTAGGAGAGCTGAGAGATCCCCCTCATTTACTTAGCACATAATACTTCATAAATTTTTATCGTGTCTTACGACCTAATTAAGTCCCTTTGCAGCTTCCGTTTAACGTGAAATGATTAGACTTGCTTCGGGTAGAGTTAGTCTGATATATAACAGAAACATTAGTGTATTTTTAAAGTCATCCTGGGCTGAAATAAGCATTTGTGTGTACTTCCCCCTGAAATGAGCACTGAATACCTTTGGATGGCATAGACGTATTTTATCTTCGTATTTCCATGAATTAGAATTAACTTGGTGAAAAATGACTTAAAGAACACAGAGTGGTATCTGGAAAAAAAGTACACGAATCTTTTATTTCATTTGAGTCTCTATTTCACTTCTTAAATTTTTTTGAACTTTCATTTATACTATTTTTATCAGAAAAAAATCAGAGAGGGGTACTTAAGAGACGTCTACAAGGTCAGATTTTTTTGGGCACATAAGAGAAATACAAGTTAACTAAAGTACATTTATTGTTGCGTCTCTTGGCATAGAGGGCTATATAGTCGAGAAGCTTGAAGATAAGGGATATTTGAATCTATCGGTTGCTATAAAAATGGCTTGCAAAGTAAATAATAGTATGAAACACTTCAAACATAATATTAAAGTACGGACATGAAGATACAGAAGACAACATCCGTCTCAGGGCCATTTTCAACTCTCCTATAAAAAAAGAATGAAACATAGATTCCTGTGCTGTTGTTTTTTCAGATAGTACTGATAGGTACAAGAAAGAATAAAACAATAATGTGGGGACAATTAGGACGAGTTAGTCAAATTGGCCGGCCTGGTCAATCGGATCTTAGATGATCCCACATCAAAAGTGAAGATTGCGTCTCTGCAGTGCTGTCCTACTTAACTTGTTTGTGCGATAGCCGAATACTGTCAATTTAGAATACGCTAAATTGAATGAATAAATTGGATGCCCCCACTCATCCTATCCGGACTTCGGAGGTACACAAACTTGCATGTTCTCTACCTCACTATCGTCGAAGTTATTCATACTAGGGACCAGGAAGTAAACCTCGGTTTGTGAAAATTTGGGGTTTATTACATCGGACGGTGGCTCATAAAGCTTATACGGATCCGAAATATCAGGGCTATCAGAGAATAATAATAATGGGGGTCAAATTGACAGCAAACGCTGCAAGGTTTCTGCGTTGATGCTGTGAATTTATTTTGAAGTTGAGAAATATAAGCTAAGAATAACATGGTAAGCACGAAAGTTTTGCAGCTTAAATGCCTCTCCAAAGAAAATTTCAATGTAGCAATGATAATTTGATTTTCGTGAGAAATCCATTTCCTGTATGCTGTTTTTTTCTAAGTAAAATTCAGGTTCGAGGCAAAAGATGGGTGAAAATGTGTAAAAGGCATTTGTTTTCCTCCTCGAGGGTCACAAATACTGTCGCATATTTCTGCCTATTGAATGAAACCTTCGAATTCAGCTCTGAGAAAATTGACTAACAAATTAGTGCATCGAAATTATGAGTCAAAAAAATTGTGTTGTAGTGGACGCGATGCATGTTTTTCATGCACATAAAGTGGCTTCTGTCGGCAAATTTATGATAAAGTAAGTTACAAGAACGAAGCGTTCGTTAGGTAGGGATGAACTTCAATAATAACTAGAGAAATGTACCAGAAATTGTGCGTACATATGAGAGACCTTTGTATCAAATGAGATTAACATTATAATGAGTTGACTTATCTAAATTCTAATAATTCGCGAATTGCTAATTAGTAAGAAAAATCGAACACCTCACAAATATATATATAAGTTCTCTAAAATATGAAAAGAGCTACAGAAAAAAATATTACAATCATTTGACGTGTTCAACATCAAAATTTTTAAAGTGGCGGAAGAAAACGTACATTAATATCATTTTAATCATTTCTATATCCTAAATTCAATACAGACAAATTTTTGAGGAGGGATGAAAATGTTAATGTTCGGTACTATGTTAATTATTCTTGGTACAGATCTGGCTTAAAAGTAAATAAATATTTTTTTCTTCAATTAAAGTAAATCCATTCTGATGAGTTTTTTTGGGAATTTCCTAAGTAGTAAGGCGGGACTAGAACATGGATTTTATGTAGATACTTCCAAGACTTTGAAGAGGCGACAGAGGTACTATTGGACCGTTTCTGAGAGGACTGACTTTGAATTTGGGTAATGAAAAGAACAATAAACTACAAATATGATTTAAAAAGTTCAATGAATCACCATTTACCTCCTTCTATTTGAAATTCCGCATACAAAAATCAATATACATTTTTTTTCAAACTTTAAAAATTGAAAACACGCACAATCTAAAAGAAAAATTATGTACAGACATGAATAGGGCTTCTATTCAATAAAAAGTTTTCAGTAATTAGCGAGAATAAATTATAGCAGTTTTAGAGCCGCGGCTAAATACTGAATCCAATACTCGAATTACCATAAATTGAGATATATGAGGATATCATTTTAGTTCTTTGTGTATAATTTCTCCGAGGGGGACAATAAATGCTTAAAACTGACATCTAATTAATATAATGGAGGCTAGAAGTACAGATGTATAATATGAAAAATAAATGAGCATTAAGATTAACCCATCTAAGTTTTCCCTTTTTTCTCAGAAATGTTTTCCCAGAGCAAACGGTATCTTTAACATGCATTTCTTGTAAGTGTTTTCGGCCTTTTGAAATGTTCGGATTTACCCAGATTTTATTTTGGACTGAAAATGAGGTTTTAGGTCCGTCCAGAGTCTATAAAATACCTTAAATACATTGAGCTTCACTTTTTGGCCGTTACATTCAAATTTATGATCCTAAGACCTCCGCAAATTCGCATATCTAAATTTAGAAATATAATTTTTTATTTTATGGAAAATGTTTTCCTAATTTCTCGAAAATCCACTATTGTTGATATATATAAGTTTGATTCTGTACGATACATTTTTTATCAAAGTAAAACTCCAAAATTTTCGACGGAAGTCTACATGTTTGGCATTTCAACAATTTCTCAATCAAGTTAAGAATTTTATAAAAATTATAGGAGTTCTTGTGTGTCGAATAGTTGTTCTTTAAAAATTATAACTAATTCTCTCCCAGTTTTAAGTCTAAATGTGCTTCAATTACGTAGTATGGAATTTTATCTGAAGATTGCATTTCACTTAAATGAAGTATTCCAAATTTATACAACAATTAATTGATTTTAAGGGGGGATTCTTTTGATTTCGATGATTATTGAGCAATTCTTGACCGGAAATGTTTTTCTTTATATTGAGTAGTTTAAAATTTTTTTATTAAAATTTGTGTCGAGGTTAGTTCTGAATTTTCTCATGTATCTTTGATTTTCTGAATCCTATATAATCAGTGAATATCGTAATATCTATTTCTTTCAGTTCAAAACTGCAAAAAACATGGCTCCAAAAATTAATGGGGCATTTTTGCGGCAACTGGTTCAATAAAATAAGAACGTTAATAATCAGGAAAAAAACAAAATTACCAGTTTAAAACTTTATTTTGATGAAGATATTAAGTATCATTTGCGCTTCGGCATCTTCTTTTGTCAATAATCCTATCCATTGCCCTTCTCGCCTTCCGCCAATTCTGAACATCATGTAATTATGGGCCGGTACATTCTTTGGGACAGTGTAGGTGCCAATAATACAAAGATATTCCGTTCTCTCATAGTACGGAATGAGTCTTCGTGCATGAATAGCCATCCTCGACCTCCTCCCAGAACTTGAGCAGAGCTCGTAATGTGGGTGCCTCACTTTTGTTATAACGCACGGATTGGAATGCTTCATAGGAATGGGGGCCATTTCACAGGCTGTTTTAACGCCTTACAATGAATTACCAGAACCTTCGACCCGACAGCAAATATCCGCGGTAGTTCAGGGGGGCCCTTATTTTTTCCCGTTTCTGGCCCGGTTGCACCTCTATATTTCGGAGGCTAGGAGCTCCGTCTTTCTCCCCTTATATTTCATGTTACAAGAGTATGTTGAGGGTTAGCACCCTCAACATACTCTTGTACCATTCTACGGGCCTTTCTATACATTTGTCAAATAGGGAGCCCCCGTCGCTGCCTTTTCTACGCCTGTATCCGTACAAAACACTTGTCACAGCGTCCTCCCAGGAGGAGTCGTTTCCCGACATGATCCTTGATATGGCCCTTTTGACTGTTCCCACCATCCTCTCTGCCTTCCCGATAGACATAGGGGAATAGGTCAGGACCTTTTGCTCTTTATTCTGTTTTTCCTCATAAATTTGGCAAGAGATGTAGCCGTAAAGCAAAGCGCGTTGTCCGAAACAATTCTCATAGAAAGTCCAAAAGGCTCGATTAATTCCTTCTTTATAAAGTTAATGACTGCCTTGGCGGTGGCGTCCTTAACCGGCAATGCAGATGGCCAACCTGTCAGCTGCCAGAGGGGTTTTTCTTGAAGGGGCCGGCGAAATCCAGGGAGAATGTACCAAATAGCCCGGTAATAGGAACACTGAGAGTAGATTTGTGTTTTTGGAATGGAGTGAACTTTTGGCAACTATCGCAACTTTTCACGAAATTATAGATGTCTCTATGAACGTCGGGCCACCCAAATCTATCCTTGATGAATTGTTTCGTTGTTCGAAGGCCCCAGTGGCCTAATTCATCATGGAAAGTTGTCAGAATCTTGCTTCCTTTTGCTACTAGAGCCTTTAGCCGGGGAGCTGCTTCTGTCAACCGAATTAACTTTCCTTCCCATATCGATAATATTTTCTGGTTTCTTCTCACCCGGTCCTTATGTTCCACACCAATTTTCATGGTTTCCAGCCCCGTCAGAAATATAAAAGGGATTTTAATTTGGCCTCGAGGTCAGCCAGTCCAGCTGTATCGACGATGGCTACTTCGGTACTAGGGTTTCCTGCATTTGCGACGTTTCCTTTTGGACCCTTGGATCTGGAAAGAAATTCTGCTAGCTGAATGACTCTTCCCGGTCTGTAAATTATTTCAAATCGGTATTCTGCAAACAAGTCGAGCCAACGCGCCAAACGGTTGTGGAAGTCTTTCTTATTGAACGCGCTTTTGAGGGCCTGACGGTCTGTTATCAACTCAAATTCTTCAATTGAGAGGAGGTAGACTCGGATTTTTGCGGTGGCGAACACCACCGCCGGCGCCTCTTTCTTGCATACTGTGTTCCTTCTTTCGGCATCATTCATTTTACGACTCGCAAACTGTACTGGGTGTAATTTTCCATGTTTATCCCTCTGGGAAAACACCGCGCAGATTGAGTGCTAGGGAGCATCAGTTTCGACGACGAATGGTTTTTCGAAGTCCGGATATGTGAGTACGGGTGGTTCTCACAATTTATTTTTTAGCTCGATGAATGCGTTTTATATTTCTGGGCCCCAGAAAAACCTTCAGGTCTTGAAGTTAAAGTGTGTAGAGGGGTGGATATCTTAGCTAAATCTTGGATAAAACGTCTGTAGTACGACGCCAGGCCATGGAAGCTACACATCTCGGTTTTAGAAGTCGGCCTGGGAGCTTTTTTTGATCCGAGAGGTCTTTTCTGGGTCAACCCCAGTACAATTGTCGTCCACCACATGAAAAAGTAATTTGATAGAGGGTTGTGCGAGGAAGCACTTGCTCAGTTTGATTTTCAAGTGATACCGTGATTTTTTTTCCATCACTACCCTAATGTTGTCCAGATGGGACTCAAGTGTTTCCGAAAATATCAAGGCGTATTCAATGTACACTCTTACAAAAGAGAGCCCCTTCAATACTTCAGTCATCTTTTTCTGAAATGTCGCCGATGCATTCATAAGACTAAATGGCATCAACTCAAACCTGAACGTGCCCAGATTGCAGATAAACCTCGTCATAGCTTTGCATTCTTGAGAGACGGGTATCTGACAATATCCTGTATACAAATCTTTAGATGAAATGAAGCGCAATCCTTTCAACTCTTCTAGAATCTCTTCCATGTTTGGGAGAGGGAATCGATCGGGGATCATTCTTTGGTTAAGTAAGTGATAATCCACAAAAAAACCTCGACTTACCATTCTTTTTAGGAACCATAACAGATGAAAAAGACCCAGCTGACGAGTGCTGCTGAATAGTTACGTTGCGTAGCATATTATCGACTTTATCTTGTATTATTACTTCCCATTTGGATGGTTGACGTCTTTTTCTATGATAAAAAGGGTCGGTACTAGTCAGCTCGAATGAGTTCGTGACAGAGTCTTGGGCCAGTCGTAAGTCTCAAGCGTTCCAGGTGATCAATTCGTTTATGGTAAGTATTGCCACAATTTTCTGCACGTCAGGGAGAGAAATTTTGTTCTGGTTGTTATGAATTTCCTCCAATTTTTTCAATTTACCCATAACCTCTATACTCCTATCAACTGGTTCTTTCTTGGAATTTTTGTTAGCTGCGGGTATAATATTTTATACTGCCACCACAGTATTTTTTCCTGAGCCCTCTTTACTTAAGCAGTCATTGTGCGCGAGCAGGTAGCACCCAGGGCATTCTCTTGTTATCATGTGGCGTTTTCTGATGTCCTGTGTGCGATTTTTGCATAAGGCTACGTATTTGCAGATTTATTCGGGACGCATTGTCCTATTGCAACCCGTACATTAGCCGGGATCTGCGTCGCCGCAGGCGAAGCTCAGAATTTTCTATTTGTCCGATTCTGTTAGCTTTTTTCTCCACCTTGACTTCGGAGCCATCGCCATCATAACCGGATGTGAAATCTTTGCTACGGGCCCCACTCCATTTCACCAAACTAGTTCCTTTATCTTAATTCAATGGCAGCCTCACTTGTTTCCCGTCATTTTGGACTGGGAATTTTTGATTTCACAGGACGATACAAGCTTCCAGTTGCTCCATTGTTGGGCACCCTGTAATTGTGCCAAGAGGAAGTTCTTGCATCACTAGGAAGTCCAAACTCACTTTTATCCCCGAAAAGAATACTGAAACATTTTCGATATTGCAGAAGCAGTGAGACACGGTCCCGTCTGCGACAGTTGTCCTCCTAGTGGTCGGAAGAATATCAAGGCCCAGTTTCTCGACAAAATCCTTTAAAATAAGATTTGGGACTGCTCCAGAGTCAAATAAAGCCTGTGAGTCTCTTCCTAGTACCTTAACAGGCGCTAACTGAGGACGTCTGACGGTAGCGTCTGCCGAGGTAACGGCAGCCTTCTTCTCCTTATTAGCCTTCCCGGGCCTCAGGGCCTTCTTCAACTCTTTCCTCGCATTTTTGGCATCACCCCTCAGTAGCTATGCAAAAGTCATACCGGATGGAGCCGTAGCGAGCTCGGATAATAGCTCGTATTTTTCAACCGATAATAACACATCCCTAGTCGTAAACCGCGGCTTGCGCATTTTCCCTGGTTTCTTCGCCTCCGTAGCCAGAGGTACCTCTGGGGCTAATATATTCATTCTTTTTGCTGTATGTAACGATGGCAGCGGGTCTTGCTCTAGCCTTGGTTTTTCCTTAGCACATTCCCCTCAGCGTCTTGTTTGGTAACGCTAACCTGCTCGGGTTCCCGAGCGACTGAAACTCACCCCGCGTTAACGGGACCCTTCTCTTGTCCGTTTTTTAACAGCTTCAGCTCGGGTCTGTATTCTACCCTGGCTTCCGTTATTCAACCCTGGCGCCCATTCATCGACCATAAATTAGTCTCATGATGCCCGCACCCGCATTTTACGCAACGTGTATTCCGGTGCGGGTTCTCAGGACACCGGTTCGCGAAGTGTGCTGGCTTGTTGCAATAGGAGCACACGTCTCCCGACTTTGGATTCGCAGCCTGATTCTTCTTAATGTTTAGGGTGAGGTTCTCGAGTTGCGAAATTATCAAGTCTAAGTGGTTGTCAAAGTGGTTCTCCATTTTCTCCTCGAGCTTCCTGGCTTCCCTCCGAACAGACTCCAACGCCGCTGCACTCGTGGCGGGCCTAGAGTAGTTCTGCTCGGGGTCAAAGACAACCTTTTTCGCTTAGCTTTCCACGTGCTGGGAACCCAGCGACTGGAAGACCTCGGCGTTCATGACGTATTCCAAGATCTTATCCTTTAGATTGCTGAACTCGCGAGGTATTTTAATAAGAAGGAAGTCCGCCAGTCGTTTGTAGACCGTCGCTGCTTTTCGGAGCATTCCGTACTTTGCTTCGTCGTTGAAACCTGATTTCTCGTAGAGACAGCACACCCTAACCAATGAACACAACAAATTCTGGAAATATAAAAGAGCTTCGATAGCCCTACGAATCATATCATCGGGCTTTACCACCCTTGCGTATTCTTTGACTAGCCATGCCCAAACTTTGTTAAAGTCACGGGAATTTTCATTTAAGGACCATCCTGTTATAAAGTTTGCCTTGTATTTCACCCTCGCGTCACCAGAAAAATAGGCGAAAACACTTGAAGCCTTCTCGTTGTCGTTCTTATCTCTCATCAAAACATTAACATATGTATAGAGAAACTCTTTCACGTCCTTACTTTTGCTACCCTTGAACTGGAAGTAAGCATTTATGATGTCCATCATTCTGATTCTAGTATACTGTAGTTACTGAACAAGCATTCGACCTTACAAACGAACCACCAAGTATCATGCTGCCGGTGCAAAAACCCTCGACAGAAGTACCAAGTGATAGGTTGAAAATGGCGCTAAATGAAAAGAAAACAACTAACTACCCTAGAAGAGAATAGTTTCGAGCGATTAAAGTGCTTCGGTAGACGTTAAGACGGTGGAAATGGGCGTGAAAGCTACCAATTCGGACTTGACTTGAAGTTTTCTGCCAACTCGCTTTACACTTTATGTTGTGTGTGACTTAGTTTGGTGAGCGTCCTACTATGGATTGCTAGTCCCCAATTAATCCACTCATTTCATGAAAACAGCCCCTTATATAGATTTTCCAACCCTCAAAATTTGTAGCACCTATACTTAACAGTACTTATGTGCCCTATTGGCACCGCTACAGTACGGTGCAAAGCATACCTCTAAAAATTTTTGAAAAAAAAATTTCAATTACAGTGACATCGCAGCCAGCGCAGCATGCCAGCTCATCCAGCGCAGCATGCAAGCCCAGCCAGCGCAGCATGCCTAAATTTTCATTTACAACAGAAGCATGAAAGTCAATTGCGGCCTCGGGTCTACAATAGTTATCCCCGGAACATTTTAAGGGGTACCATGTGGCTTGCCCCTTGATTTGTACCTGGCAGTTGTTCTATTGGCAATTAATTGGATGTGTCAACTGCGGACCGTATTGTGCGCGTCAATGTGATCTTTTAGTATACCATTAACATATACCAATACTTTCAAAGAACAGCGAGGATTTTGTAGACAAATAATACCATCATAAATACCTAGATTTCGGGCAGCCCTTCGTAAAACCGGTGCCCAATACAAGAGGTATCAATATGGTACCCCTTAACAAAAGTTACTCGTGGATAATATAAACTGGTTACAGCATCCTACAGCTTCTTTACCTCATGCCACTCCTCCCGAAAACTTCTCTGAGCTCGGTGGCGAACTTTCTGCCAAACCAACCTACACAAAAACACACTACATTTTGAACAAGAGTAGCGAGTTTTATGACCACTTCAAAAAATTGTTTTGCATTTGTTCTTGGTCTTTGAGCACAAAATACACGATTTAGGGTTTCCAAAAACTCGATTTTCTTTTGCAATTCGACCAAGAATATGCGGAATAAATCTGTTTGGTTTGACAGATTCTAGTCGAGTTACATCCATCTTCCTGGCTCGAGCAGAACCTGTTTTGTATCGCAAGGGTTCTGATATACATTTGTCTCAAAATTTCAATGCTGTCTCATTCTTACTGCATTCTGTTTCGTAATTCTTTTTGATCTCAACAGATTTGAATAGAGACTGAAACATATTTTCAACACCATTTTGAACGTGACAGAGTTTGCACAGGCTCTTCTCCATTTTTGGTAACAATTATACCGAGATTCATTTACTCGTAAAACTAGTGCCATATAGTATGCGTTTACAAACAGCATCTGAATAAATCGCCAAATTATGGTACCTCGTGGAGAGATCTTTGACATTCGAGATGGGCAGTTGGAAACTATTCGAGATATTACGTCTGTACCACCTTTGTGTATGTTCAACTCAAAAACCAGCCTCGGTGGTATATAGTGTACCGCTTGTAGTGGGCCGCACTGCCGAACCATCTCATGAAAACTAAACAACAATCCTAGATATGAATGTACAAAGTGACTGTCTTTTGCGAAACCGTACACCTGCTTCTTGAACGCAGGCACTGGCTTTAGATGTATCGAAGACCACGGCATGTACCTCTGCTGGAGGCTTCGCATTGGAGTACAAACTGCATATGCAATGTACTGTGCGATGTCGAAACGTACGGCGTATATTATCTCGCTTCTCAAAGATGCTACAAATAATACTGGAGACTGGCAAACAGCAGCGTGGTGCAGAAGTTGGTATCTGTACTGCTTCCATAGTACCACAGAATGGATTGATTTCGATTGAAATTCTAATTCACCTTTAGACAAGGGCAAACTTTTTTGCATGCTGCCACTCCCAATGAGAAGCTCAGATTATGTTCCGTGCGTCTTGCTGACATCATAACCCATTGACAATGCATCGTTTCCACTAAAAGTTTTGAACTCACAAACGAACGTAGTAGTACTCCATTCCATCTCACCCTACTGGTTACCTTTTTCATTCCCTTCTTCATGCCCTTCTCTTTTCATGATCACAGCAACCATATCAGGTGGCGTGGAAATGTGCATGAATGGAGTCCCCTTTCGTTGCACGAGACCATAAGACCGAGCGCATAGTGTTCTGAGATTACCGTGTAACAACAAGAAATCTGGGAGGGTTTGTCTCAACTTCACTTCATTTCGGGATCCCGCACGCATGTCTTCACTGGCCCTTCACGGTTTGAAACATCATGACTGTAGTGCTAAATGAACAATCAAATCTGGGAACATTAGACAATCTGCAGAATCCTGCCTCCAATGCGCTAACGAATCTATCACTCCTTGCTTTGTTTTGCTTGAGAACCCCGTAATTTTGCGAGCAATAGATTCAGCTTTGAGTTCCGGCAAATTCATTTTGTCACTATCCTCCATTGCTATGGCTGTCATAGGCGTAACAAATTATTCTTCATTGGATACAGTAATACCGACTAGAAGGCAGACGCATTCGTATTCTGTGCTTCTCAGAATCTCATCAGGCTTATGTTTTGCAGCAGCTTCAAGAAACAAGAGCGTCATCGTTGAATAAAATTGAAGTCCTCGTGCTAAAAACTACAGCTTATCTCCAGGGGACTGTGCTCTGGTGATGGGGTTAAGATTGGAAAGAAACTCCTGTTGCGGTCGATGGCCGAGTACCTGAAAGGGTACATTTTCAAGGCTTTACTTCTCGCTGGAGACTATTGGAATTTCCTCGAAGACCGAAGCCTGTTCTGATGTACCACGCCTCCTTGCCATCCACTTGTCACCTGCCAGGTCCGTCCGAGTGGTAACCAACATTGCGACTCGCCCACGCGTTGTGCTTGCTTCTCGTGGTGCAAGATTATATGACTTCTTTCTCTTCGAGTGCTCTTTCTCAGCCCAAAACGCTGAAAGTATACCAAACTCCTGAATTCTCTTGGTCCATTCATAAACCCTGCTATCCCCATACGTAAATGGGGCCCTTGGCCTCTCTTCTGCGTGACTACAACATACAATCCTATATCACGAAGCAATGAAATCACGTCATCAGACATGTATCCGCTATCAATAAAGAGGGTACTCGCATTCCTAAACATACACGATGAGACCTCAGAATGGGCTTGCAAGCGACAAAGAAGATTCCCAATTGTAGATATTGATGTGTCGTGAATAACAGCATATCTGAAAGACAGCGTGAGTTTCGCAAGTATATTTGACAACGTTGTCTGCTTTGCACCTCTCGCTTTGTCGAGATTTACCTGTTCAATTCCAGTACTTGGAGACAATTCATTACTCCGCTGCCTTGTCACATCGTTATCAGCGGAAAAGCTCATCCCGGGAAGATAAAATAATGGAAAACCTGTCGATGCAAATGCTTCCTCTAAGCTGTTGATGTTACGATCATAAGAGCCCTCAATATTACGCAGCACCCCAGCTAAGTCCGATCCTCTTACCTCTACAGCCGTTATCATTTGTCTTACTCTGTGAACATTGACAGAACCAAACGAATACACACATCTATTCTTCGCAATACTGTAGTTAGATCATCAAACCATGTTTGGTAGAATGCACAGGCAGCCACTATCTCAACCACTATATTCAGTTCCTCTCCGCTGCATACTGGTAGACTGCGTTCACCAAAATCCACGTTGCAGATCCGCAGTAATTCCTGTTTGACTGTACCAGAAAACAAAACGTACTATAGAGAGGCCGCTTTCAAGGAGGATAGTTGGATCTCTTGTATCCGTAACTATTGTGCTAGCCGCACTTTCAATACCTTGACCACCCTTTTGACCTCCATCATAGCGCATTCATCTACTTGGGTGGTTAGAATTTGTGCCGTTGTATATGCGGGCGTGTATCGGAACTTGACCGAAGAGAGCGCAGCGGTGCGGTTTCTTTGTCGTCGTCGTCGTTGAATAGCTCCGTATCGGGGCAGAGCTAATCCAAATCATCATCATCGGTGCCGGCCATGTGTTGTGTTGCTTGTCTCGTGATTGCTTGTCGAGACTCAAAGTCGGGTACATTAAGACTGTGCTTGCCGTTTCATAGAAGTGTATCATTCACGCACAGCCGGAAGTGCGCATAGCTCCAGAAGTCCGCGCTCTTTGAGCGCACTATGCAAGCGCACCCATTGTTCGAAAAGCGTGCGCTTTCCAGTTGAAGCGCTGCTTCTAGCGCGCTGTCAAAGCAAGTTGTAAAGCGCGCGCTTTTGAGGCGAAGCGCCCGCAAAGGAGGCAAAGAGGCAAAGTCAGCTGTGACAAAGGGCGAGCTGATTATGGGGCACCAGTTTTGAGATTATGGGGTACCCGCGGTGCCCCTTGTGAAAGAAGGGGAACCGGCATGGGAAAAATGTCGATTTTGTTCAGGGGTACCGCTGGGTACCCCATAGCTTTCGTGGGTTATCTGCTCCCCTACCAGGTTCCCAACTCGTCTGAGAATTCGCAGGCCCCCGCGCTACGAATGGACATTTACATGCCCGCTGCATACGGGCTTCACAGTACCGATATCGCTGTCGACGTTAATGTTGCCCACCACTCCGCACGCCGCCACATTTCGCCAAGTACGGTTACCGCAGGCGCTGCCGCAACTCTCGCAGACCGCGAGAAACATCGTCATTACGGCACTTACTGCAACCAAAACGATAACCTCCTCTCCCGCGTCGCGATTGATATCTAGGGCGCATTGGGCGACGAAGACAAGGGCTTTTTCCGCCGCCTTGCTTCCTTCGCTGCTTCTCGTCACGGTTCCTCCCCTGAACAGGAGCTCCGCGACTTCGTCAAACGTTTTGCGTTTAGTCTCCAAGTAATGCAGGTTACTAATTCTCAGTAATCCCCATTACTGTGTCGGTATACCCTTTTTTAGTCGATTGTGGTTGTCTGGAAAACCATAGGATAGATCGGATATATCTTCCAAGAGTAAAACACCCAAACCTTTTCCCCAATAATGCAGGCGCAACAGGTTTCTACCCGCCGCCCCCATCCGTGGTCAATTTATAAATACCCTCCGCACACTTCTGTGCAACATGGTACAACCCATAAAGACTTACCACCACTGTAGTTATCTCTACAGGGGCATAATTGGGGTGTTTTTATCCATGAAAAATGCGGTCAGCTGTTCCCTGAGGGATGTCGTGATGTGCTTGCAATGTAAGGTATCTCTAGTATCTGTACAGCTCAAAACATTATTTTCTTTGAGATTGGTTATTTTTCGGTTCAGTTTGCTCAAATTATTTGCCATAGACTTGTGTGCAGTGACCTTTCGTTAGGAATACACGGGGATGTGTGTAGAAGTTCAAACGATAAAATACATTTGAAGAGATCGGCAACTGCAATCCTTTCAGGGTTTTATCTATTTGTTTGAAACATCATCTGTCAGTAGGGTAAATGGGGTTTTATTGATGAGCTAGGGTTAAATGGGGTGGTTTGCCTAACTTTCCTAATAACAGCAATCGCAGAGCTAGGTTTGTTTACTTAAATCTTTGGGTAAATGGGGTGGTACCCTATCACAGAGCTGGTGTTATTTTACTGGGAGTTGTGCTAAGGGCAAAACTCGAACTTGCATTCAAACCATGTTTCAAGATCCACGTTAAAATAAAATAACATTTCCACTACCTAAAAAGTAGCTGATATCCCAGTAAACAGGCTGGTGAGGATGGAAGTCGCCATCAATGCCGCGTGTCGTTGAAGGAGAATGGTCAGTAATAGAGCCTTTGTTATAAACATCCCCATCGATAAAATTAGGCCAGTAGCTACTCTTCAGTTGGAGTTATTTCTAGTTTATGTACAGACTTGCCAGTTTGTATACATAACATCTTTGCAGAAAGAAATTTGCGCTCTCTCCGTCGCATTCTTGCTTCAGAACTATCAGTTCCTGCTTCGTTTTTCGAGCCATTTCCAATTGCCGCACCTCGATTCTTTGACAGACAAATGATTGCTCAAAGAGTTCCTATTCGTTACAATGTAAAGAATTTCTGCCTCTGTGTCCTTCTCCTGTTCATCAGTGGGTCAACGTATTCGCTTGGTGTCTTTAATTCAGCCGTTGAAAAAGCTGCTCACACTCCCAATGCTCTTAACGGCGCATGGTCTTCCTCAATGCCTCTTCTCAGTATACTTACGGTCCCTGTCATGTTCATGGCTGGTGTTATTCTCGGCAACGCAAGGGCCCATATGGTTGATAAAGAAGAATCGAGTCCCAGCTGGTTTAGTTCTATTCATTGCAAAATTCGCATACTCTGTTCTTTCGCTTGTGTTCCGTATGCAGTGATGGCACTTTCACCGCGAGGGATAGCCTCCCAGAATACGATTCTACTACGGTTTATAGTGACAGTTCAAGCCATTCCTGTCGGAATATGTAAGTGTCCCCACTAATCTGTACACTCAGCGTAAGTACTGGGCTATTTAACCTGAAGAAGCTGACTGACTGATTCTCTTTCGAATATTGGCTTTAATAAGATTATATCATTTGTCAAGAAATTTTAGCAGCATGCAGCTCTTCACGGCCTGGGTTACTAATTGGAACAGGTTTACTGTCTTTTGGCATTGGTGGGCTTTCTTTTACCGTGATTTTCCACTCACTCCTTGAGAACTTTGACATTTTTGCAGTATTCAGGTGTGCAGCTGCCATACTTTTCTTCCCGGCTTTGTTTTGCTCCCTGTTTGTGTCTTGGCCGCTCCATAATCCTTCAGATATTGGCGATTCAGAACAGATATCTATTCAAGAGCAAAATAATGTCCTAATTGAGAGGAAGAAGACTGCAAGAATTTCATGGAAGCAGCTGCTCCGTTCGCAACAATTCTGGTTTTATACCATGACTATACTAGCAGTCCAAGCTGGATTTGCGTTTTACCCATATTTCTTCAGGGTCGGAGTAACATTCGGGCTTTCTGAAGCTGCAGTAGTGAAATACTTTCAAATTTCGATGTTTATCAGCACTATACTTCGACCACTTGGGGGGATAATGTCTGATTCTTTTAGGTGGGGGAACGGTTGGTTTTCATTCGGACCTCGAAACGCAATGGCTTTCTTATTACTGTTCCAAATATTCATGTTTGCGGGGCTAATCTGGGCATCCTACGGAAGATACTTTTACGGATTTGTTGTGGCTACAACAGGCGTACTGTATGTCTTCTCTGCTGGTGCCTGCGGTCCCGCCCTTTTGGATCAAAAAACAGCTCTTTGGTTTTCGGAGTGGGTGCTGGAATTGCCACGGGGGTGGGAGAGTTTCTATTCGGAGAAGTCATGGCAATTGTGGACTGGTCAACTGAACTAGGTTCTGCAAATCCATCGACATACATTCCGTTCTACGCTTTCTCGATTATATATAGCCTTCTTGGTTTAATTTGCTGCATAATGCTTCGGGAGTATGGAAATGGAACGAAAGATCGAAATTTGGAAGCGGTTTTGTCTCCTCGTGGGCTTCATGCTGATACATTTGTTACTGAATGCGGCAGTGACGGCTGTGGAGGTTACGGTGGTACAGATTTGCCCCATTCGCAGCTCAACTGTGAAAGTCAGGACAACCGTCTCAAAAATACTGCAGTCTGTGCATTGAGTCAAACCGTACCCCTTCAGTAGATAGAGCGACTTTTTAGTCGATTCTGTAAGTAGATACCCATTTTAGAATTTCCTATTGCTTATTTTTCATCAAGGATTCATCTGGAAAACCCTGTTGAATTTCGCACATGCCGGGATGAACCGGAAAAGTTTTAGTAAATGACGTCACGAAACGGGGGGACTGTTAGGCGGTAAAATAAGGTGTGTGTTTACTGTTGGAGCTCGGAGCGCTTTAAACCGGGGAAGTTTTTGGAAGGCACTCTGTAACAAAGAAGATAACAGACGTTTTCATTCTATGGAAGATCTAGGGTGGTGGTAAATCTTTATGGGTTGTACAATGTCGCACAGAGGCGTGTGGAGGGTATTCATAAATTAACTACGGATGCGGGTGGCGGGTAGAAACTTGTCGCGCCTGCATTATTTGGAGACTAAATGCAAAACGGGTAACGAAGTCGTGGAGCTCCTGTTGAGGGGAGGAACCGCGACGGGAAGCAGCGAAGGAAGCAAGGCGGCGGGAAAAAGCCTTGCCGTCGTCGCCAAAGGCGCCATAGATATCAATACCGACAGGGTAGAGGAGGATATCGTTTTGGTTACAGTGAGTGCCGTTATGACGATGTTTCTCGCGATCTGCGAGTGTTGCGGCAGCGCCTGCTGTAACCGTACTTGGCGAAATGTGCCGGATCTAGGGAGACTCAACTAGAAACAGGCTGTGAGGAGACCACTTGTGTGGCGTGTCATAGCAAAAAAAATTTATGGCGCTCCCGAAAATGCTGCATGGCTCTATTCGCGACAGCTCTTGACAGCCCGGTGACAATGGCAAAAGCTTCCGGATGACATCCTCCCAGAGTAAAACAATCAAATCTTTCCATGCTCCCAGACTGGAGCTTAGAATATGGAGGAGCCTGTGATGTGCGCAAAATTCGCACACAAAAAATCTAGGAGAGGACCAATTTGTACACAGTACCGGAATTTGGAATATATATTTTACAGTTTCTGAATTTGCAAGATATTTTTAATTTGGATGAGTGTGGCAAAATCATGGGTTGATATTTTTTTATTTTTAGACACGATGTCGTTAATAGATGACATTACTATTCACGTCCAAGGTCGTCATACTTTTCGAAGACGTCGCAGTATTCAAAGTTCGAAATCGACGTCGTTGAGGCAACCCCCCGCCATCAACTACACCATCGGCTCACCCCTTCTTCTGGCCATTAACATGACCAATCTCCGCCCTTCCCTCACCATCACCAAGTCATCCCGAGTCCGTCTTCCACTTAAAGCTTTGGCCCTGATGACAAATGGTCATACCGACTACGTTGATTACTGTAGAAGGTTGGACCGGGAACGCGTTCGGGAGTGGGTCCGCCGTAACTGCTTCGAGCAGACAGAAGAGGCAGAGGATGATGAGGAGGGAAGGGACAAGAGGAGTTACAGGAGGAAGAGAAAGAGGAGGAGGAGCAGGAAGAAGAAGAGGAGGAGGAAGAGGAGAACAAAGAGAAGGACTGGGTGGATCCGTGGGAGCCACTAGTGTATATCGGTGGGGGCTTCCATGGAGAATGAAGGGGAGACTGAGGGAGTAATTGTTATCTCTGACTCTTCTGACCAAGATTAAGAGAGGAGTGAAGAGGAAAATGAGGAGGACGAGGGGGAGGAAGACATGGAAAGTGCTGGATTAGTGGGGAAGGGGCCAGAAAATATGGACCAGGTGGTCCCGACTCTGGAATCGGATGGGAGCGTCCGTCCTCAGTGGTCTAGATATTTCGAAGGAGGCAATGGAGATTTCTAAGCCATTCGCGGATATTTGTATGGACTGCCTGGGTGGAATGGATATTTTGGAGGAACTGTTTGGCTGTGATATAGAGGAATAATATATTAAGGAAAGAATCTAGATATTTATCCTGATAGTATCTGCTGTTAGTCTTTCTCGTTCACATGATTCCATTTGATGCATTTTATGGTTCTGGTATGTGTTTTTGAGATTTTAGGGGTAGCCAAATGTCTGCATAAGCTGAGTAAACTGCTTCCTGTTCCGGAGGTCAAGCAAGTTGGCAGAAAACTTCAAGTCAAATCTTGAGTAGTAGGAAGTTGAGAGTCAACTTCAGACCCAAGAAATATTTTTCCTACGCTGCTCACAGAGCACGAGTGGTAGACCTTGCTCCTTCCATACTTGCTTGTAGCCCTCTCAACTGCCTTTCTTAGCTACTCCTTTTTGTTCGTTCAACTATACCAAGATAGCACTTTTGTCGCTTGCAGCACCTCCTTCTTGGGGTAGTTCGTTCTGAGTATCTCTTTCCCCGACGGTTTACCCCTGCAAATTAAACGTTCACTTTTGGATGCAACGTTGAGTGGAAGAAGTTTTTCTTTCATTATCGTCCATATGTCATTGTGGTTTACTGCATGTGCTAGTCTCTAGCGCCAGATTATGAGGATTGGTGTGGCACTCCCAGACGGATTGAACACAGTTGCATCTATAGTGTCATTGACTGATTCCATGCTTTTATCCAAAGCTTTGCCGCAGCCGAGTCCAAAACTTCATTCACAGGTTCCGCATCGGAATTCTGTTCTAACTGGCGTGAGTCTACAGAATTGTTCAAAAGACAGTTTATCTTTGCCATGAATGTACAGGTGTCTTCTGAGAGGACTGAGGAGTGGGTTGTTTTTCTAAAGTACTCTTCAATATAATAAATACCATCCTCGTTTTTGGGAGCTGCGCCAATGATTTGGAAGTCATGGTGAATGTTGAATAGAAGGGCTTCCTCTACAAAAAAATTAATGGCAATTACTTTTGTTTCAATGCTGGTATCAATTGCAAGCTCATTGCTAGCTTCGAGAAGTCCAGAGCGGTGCGAGGATGAACAGATGGAGTGTTTTCTTCAAATTTACATTCTACTTTGCACACTCCATGTTCTTTTGCGTAGATAGTGGAATCTTCTCCAAGGGAAATTGGTACATTACAAGACTGAGAGCCGTTGAGTCGAGACATTTTTGGTTTGAGGTTCTTTGTTGTCCCAGAGTCCAATATGAGCAGATCTAATGTGTTTGGACAAGACATTATTGCTCTGGTATTTGCAACTGCAGCTCAGCTGCGAATATTGCCGCTTGTATAATTAGAATTTTTAGAGTTCTTCTCATTGTTATCCGCAAGGAACTAACTTAATTTACGTTTCCAATTCTGTTTTTTGTTGTCTCGAAGGTTGAGAGGTTTACTCGGATTATGAGGGTTAAGAAAAAAATTATTTGTAGCGTGATCAGTTCTCTTGCATATGCCACACGTTTGTTCTGGCAGAATTTAGTCTCTCAGTTCGAATCTTGGAGAGGTAACTAGTCTGTTGAAGTAAACGAGAGGACACTGTGTCCCACGTAACACTCTCAGGAGGTATAGTCATGATGGCAGGACAAGCAGGATTCAGTTGTGGATCGTGAATAGAAGAGAATAACGACGGAACCGCCAGTTCTTCTGGTAGCTTCGTGCCAACACTTGCAATTAATTCAACGAACCCATCCATTCTGACAATGTGCTTACCCATGTTTTGTTCTGTACTTGAATATAGCAGTACTACTACCTCGCACACTTTAGCAATAAGGGATGACGCATATTTATCGTCAAGTCGTTTAAGAATCTTACAGGTATGTCCAATTTAGGATTGGACAACTAGTAACGCTTCATTAGAGAGATATATGATACCACTGAATTTCTTCTGGTTGCTTCCGAACTCTCTTCGCTTTTGGTCATCGCTAGAATAGGAAATAAGATTGCGTAGAATTACATTTCATATTCTTTGGGCATCATAAGCAGCTTCAATTCTAATGAACCAAAGCTTTTAGTCATCATTCTAGTCGTAAGGCTTCATCCGAATTTTGTCTGTCTCCATCATGTGAGTGAAGGAGAGTAGAACAATAGTGAAAGATATATTGATAAGCACAGTAGTGTGTTTAGGCCCAATAACCTTTCAGAGAGAAAGCAGTAGGTACGACAAGGAGTTGCCTCCGAGGTGAGAGAAAGAGGAGTTCTCAATACGAGGTCTTTATATAAGATGTATGTAGCATAAGGAACGTATGCAATCAAATATAAGTGGTCGTGATACTAACAACACAAGAACGTACAATTTGAAACATTTGAGGCTCCATGAATCATTGTGATACTAGCACTCTGGACAGTAAGTCTTTTCCATAGCCTACAAAAAACCCGAAAAATCACATCAAAGCTACCTGTCACTCCGTGCTTTGACTTAGGAGCCATTTGAAACACCATATACTTCCTCACTGCCCATAGAGCTAACAAAGCGAGTATTTCAAGTCGTAGATGCTGCAGTATACCGTTCAGTATAGATGAAGCCAGATTTAAAATGGTCGACCGTGGTACGAGACCAAAAATAGGTAAAAACGGCGAGGCTCTGGAGATAAGACGACGGAGACGTTATCCATGCAATGCTTCAGGCATACATCCATCCTAATCCCTTCCTTGTCCAACGATTTCTTTCTTTCCAGCGGACTTGATATTGCGTAAATTTCTTTCAGATCTACAGTTAGACATATTATCATACGAAAAAAATGGTTTTCTAGTCGATTCCGAGGTTCTTCATAATAATTTTTATATATGTATAATAAATGCAGCTGTGACTCATTCGGAATTTGCGGATATAATAGTCCTTTTGAGGCGCCAAAAATTTATATCTTTCTTCTCTACGACCATGGTGACAGTTTCTGACGACAATGCTGCTGCGTCAACTGCGATCTTCCAGCCGCTTCTTGCTCAAAGTCTAGGAACAAATGATTCTTTTCCGTGTCCGTCATTGGAAGTGGACCCGCGAAGTCGATCCAATACGTTTATAAATTATTATTAAATGGTATATTTAGCGTAGTCCGATAATTCAGACGTTGCTTGGCCTTCTGACACCCATCGCGAATTTTGACATAGTCGTTAGTACCTTGAAGTATCTGCAGCCACCAATAACGGTCTGCGACAAATTTTCTTGTCTTTTCTTTGCCTTAGTGTCCATATACTCCTGAAAAGTACGTAATTTAGCTACCCTATCAATTATAGAGGCGAGAGACATGACGTTGCTCTTCGTGCGCCTCAACGATTTCTATTCATTAATAATGAAATGTTCAGCCATACGCTCGACGACTGTCACTTACCCTCATCGTCCATTCGGAACCTCAACCCCTATAAAAGACGGGAGTTTTCGAGCAGAAAGGCGTATTCAAGTTTTGGGATCTTTTCAGCTGCATCAGAATCCATTGCGACAATTAAGTGTTCTCTATTGTCTTCAGAAGAAAGTGGTAGGCTAGCTCGTACTATGCGAGGAAGATATTCGGCCGCTCCAATAATACAGATCACCAGTGCCCGATCACTAATTAATATTCAGCAAGGAATTCTATTCGCCATGTATGTACGTTACTCTTCTTGAAGGAGTAACGAAGAGCTTGGTGTTTTGCTAACGACTCAAAATCTTCTGCTGAAAAGAGATAAAGTTGAAACTTATTAGGGGCAAAAAATCACTTCGAGGGCTTCCCTTTCGCAGGCAGAATAATTCTATTCCGCCGAATTTATAGTTCAGCTTTTGTGTTATGCCTGATAAATCTTGCCGTCTTCTTTGTTTTGGGCCAGAACGGCCCCAACAGCGACGCAAGAAGCGTCAGTTTCCACGATGAATGAGGACTCGAGGTCTGGGAAGCATGTACAAAGCAGCGGGTCCTTCTGGCATTCTTAGTGACGAAAACGATGGGAAAAAACCACATGTACGACCCGTGCATGATAATTACAGCGTTTAAATTGTTTTCGATATCTCTATAGGGCTTCTGAATTTGACGATAGGTCATTTGACTGCTCGATGGAAGAAATGAGTCATATCCTTCAAATCGAATGAATAATTAATAAGGGCCGAAGAAGGGAGCAGTTCCTTGATTTTCCATAGAAAGATTCCCTTGTCGCGGAGCGCTGCTTTTATAACTCCTTTCATTTCCTCGTCTGATTGACCCAGGCGCTACCCTCATATTATTTCTCCTCTTATCTGCTTCTTCATCACTGGCGGCAGCCGCGAACTTCTCGGTCAACTCCTAAACTGCCCTGCAAAAGGTTATATGGGCATCTTCTTGGTAGTTAGTACTTTGGTAGCTAGTACCAGTTTTTCTTCTGATGACTCGTCAGGTCGAACGGGTAATCCTTCTCGAGAAAGTAGTCCAGCTTGACGGCTTGATCCCCGAAAGTTGTCGCAACACTCAGCAACAAGCCGACACCGGAAAATCTATATCAATTTGCGTGAGTTATCTCCCTTTTAGTATGTGTCGGTGATATATACAGCCGGTGGTGCCTGTATAACATTAGGAATGGCTCCAAAATCCAATAAATCCCATCCTTACATACCAAAAAATGTAGTTGGATGACTCGTATAAACGGGGCGGGAAATCAGAAACGACTAAAACTCAGGGTGTGGACTTCTTTCCCAACAGGCGATGCATGAATTTTTTAGCATAATCGCCGTCTCCACGGAGATATTAACCAAACATAAGGCTATAAATTGCTTTCTTAAGCTCCAAAATCACATTTGTTTCCCTATTCTCGGATATTGCTCGAATTATTCCTTGGTCGGTTGCTCTTCTTGTTAAAAATATTGGGTGATTTTCACCATGCAACTCGTCTCCGGGAATCAGAGGAGCTGGAAAATATTCGGGAGAACTGAAACGAAGCGGCGGATTGGGATCCCTACACGTTCCTCTTGCCTCGGCTATTCCGGTAATGCTTCACCACAGGCAGCCATTTTCGTGGAATTAATTATCTCCTGGATAGCAGAGTCGTTGTCAGCTAGATCTTCACGGAAAATTTGATCATGTCGTCCTCTTATATTTTCATCTATAATTTTATTTTAGGCGACTTTATTCGCCTTATTATGAGCTTCAGTCGCAAAATAGTACCTCTGAGTGGCCTCTCTTGCCGCAAAAATTGCATTGATGATTACCTTGTGGTTTTTTTCGCACCTTGAAGATATATGTCCTTCTCATAGCAGTAATAATAGAGTCAGAGTACATTTTGTTGTTTATTTGAAGCAGAGGGTTCGGCTACCGCTCCCCCAGCTTCTTCCTCATTCTGCTTGATGTAAATATTAAAGCGAGAAAGATCTTCGGCTAGTGATTCCTATTTAATCTCGATATTCTCTGAGAATAAATCGGAAGAACCATGAATTTTGTCAGCATGGCCTCGAGCCGTCGAGATGAGGTTCCCAAATATGAAAGCCGCTTGGATTGTAAGTCTCTCAACGCCTTCAAGATGCTAACATAATTCTTCGCGCCATGAAAAGCCATTAACTGCAGTAAAGCTTTATGAAGGCAATTAGCAGCAGGTAAAAAGCCGAACTTGATGATTTTGTCAAAGCCATCCTTCTCGAAAAGTCTTTCCATCTCCCTTGGAGAATTCAAAATATAGTTGAAGCCTAATCTCCAGAGCTTGGCGGCTAATTTCTTCGGGCTCGCAGTCCTTCATAAAGCAGTCTAGAAGCTTTTCTTGACAGTCGGTAATTTTTGGCTGTAGTGCAATCCAAGGGGACACCTTTATAAAGGTATCAAAAAGAAGTGCCTAAGGCAATGAGTGGGAAAAAGGTCGTGGACCGTGCAACTACAGGGCGTCCGAAGGATCCTCTTTCTCTTTAAGCACTGTGAAGGGGAGTATCTCGGTGTCTTTAGAGACGTGTGGTAGAGGCTTGATAAGCTAGAAAACACTGAAAGTGTACTAGAATGATGCAGTGCCGAAGGCGAGAGCTTTGAGGCGGTCAAGAGGACTGAGTTAAAGCGGCGGAGCCGAGGGCTAAAGAGCGAAGTGGTAAAAGCCGAGCGTGCAGCGGCGGGCGAGGCTCTGCTAGGGGATTTCGATCCTCCCTCAGGGGACGGCGGTAAGCCCGCGGGTGTCCATGCACGTCCTCGACGGGGAACGGCCACAAGGACCAAAAGGCAAACAACAAGCTGCGCAACACGCGCAACGGAAAGGAGAAAAGGGGCGAAGCCTCGGGGGTGATAAAGCCGAGAGGCTACAAAGCAGTGACCAAAGGCGATAAAAAGGCAATAGCCAGCAACGCGGGAGTTGCCTTCGAGTTGGTAAAGGTGGGCGCGAGGGTGGGAGCGCGGCTCATAGCCAAACCTTTGGTAGCTGTTTACTTTGGGCCCTACTAGTTGCCCGTTAATTAATACCAAGTTAGCAGTTAGGCTGCTCTAAAGCTAGGACACGTGTCGACTAGTTAGCTACTGTACACTCAATAAATATCAGGGGCGTTTGTCCGCCAATGGCACGCCCCTATGGGCCCATGGCCCAGTAGACGCTTGTCCTTTCAGGACAGTAAGAATTAGAAGTCTTACAGTGATCGAATTTCGATCTCAAATGGATCATTGATCCTATACAGTAGACCCGGAGAGTCATTGCACTACATTGGCATCCTCCGTATTTTCGCCATCTACCGCGAAGTTGTTGTAGTGGAATTCAAGATAATTCCTTCTCCTTGTTGGACTTAGCGGTACTAATGACGTTATAAAAGAACAAGAAGAACTCCTTCACATCTATGCTGTCGTCGTAGACCAGCAAGCGAGCCCTAAAGGGAAATTCTCCGTAAAAGAGTACCATGCTGTGTTCCCTCGAGACCCGTTCAGGCTTTAATAGGAATGTTGCTTTGTGTGGACTTCTAGAGCCGTATTGTACTGTACACTGCAAGATCGAAAAATTCAAAATTAGAAAAAATAACTAAAATATATAGTACACTACATTATCTTGTCACCGTAGGAAATAGAAATATCCAAGCAAGTGGTCAAGGAACGCGAGACCTCTGTTCCCACCAAGGCTTTTCGTCTGGAGTCAAATAAATGTTTCACCACACCAAGAGCTAAAAGCCGCGTATCGCAAAGCGGGTTTTATGGACATGGAAACGGGCAGCTGCTGGCCGCCTGGCTAAAGAGTTTGAGTACCTCTCCATTAGCGCAGCACTCCATTTACAAGTAACACTCTCTGTTGACGCCAAGGATGCTCTTATCGAGAGACCACTGTACTGTACTATATCAAAGACCTGACTTCCACCTCCCGCGCATGCGGTTGATGGGGGATACTGCAGGGGGTCAGCATCACCACATACAGTACTGTAATGATCTTTTACGATACAATAGGTCTCTCTACCAAAGACCCAGTAAACAAGCAATGGATTCATGTTTGCAAATAGATTCCAGTTCCTTGTAATTTATCTTACGGCTTTTATCGATAGGAAAGCAAAATGGAATGGATACGTCAATGTAAATAGAAAAAACTACTTAATACACGTAGAAGACTTTCAATTAAAAATTCGTTGATTCTTATAATAAATATTACTCAGAATCTACTTCACAATCCCAAACTCTACAGCACGGAACCGCAAATCAATACAAAGGCGCCGCATATTTCGATAGCTCTCTTGCACGCACTTCCGTCTCTTGGCGATATCATCCAATCGAATAAAGGAGCTTTTTGGAGCGCCTATGATGGCTATCGTCATCATCTCTCAACGGATGCATTTGAATGAGAATATTTGTCAAAGATACACATAGCCGGAATACTCCATCATATTTCCTTTCCTTTCATGACCACTTATTACCTATTACATTCCATAGCGAGCATAATTTCACCGAAAAACTTTCTACCCTTTAATACGATCCGAAGCTACCTCATGAATATTAGCTTCAGCCTCACGGGAATAAATACCGTTCCTCTATTTCTTCTTCCAGGTCAAAGCACGAACCACCTCAGCGGCTCCTTGGTACCCTTTTTCCATCAAATCTGCCAAATGATCTGGATATTCACTCTAAAGTAAACATAAATCTGCAAAGCGAAGCGCAGTATTATTAAAGTCGATGTTAAGGTGTTAAATTTCCAATCTGTAAAATTTCCAAGTGAGAAACAGATCCAGGATAGTGATTCGAACAATTGATGGCCAGACCGTTGGCAGGAAAATCGACCTTTACCCTAACCGGTCCAACTTTTGTTTGCCATAGAAATACAGCTTTACGTCTTGCGTGTTCCCTGATGGACGCTTTCCTTGGTGAAAGGTACCTCCGTTACATATGTGGCAAATAGGGAGTGTTTAAACGTCTTACCATCCTTGGGAAGTTCCTCGATGGTGAAAAAGAACCATTGCACAATACAGGGGCCCCATACAGCGGTTCATGTATCAATCGATGAATTTGGTCATCATTTGTTCAAAGGACTGGCCCTTCAAATTGAAAAGTTTGGCGATAATCTACCACTGTCCTTCGTACTTGAGAGCAGTGAGTAACATAAACAACATGTTCTTTGCTGAGTGGTTAGATTTGCGACCGTCTGAAAAATTGTTTCACACAGTCTGAAACTCCGATGCATCAAAATTGGTCGTGTTGTGGACTGCCTGGGATTCCCCGGGCTCATAAAAGACATCGAAAATTGGGCATGGTGAATCGGATTCATTGCCTGTGTCATTATCTGGAGTGCCACTGTACTGGCTCCGTTCGCAGTGTCTTTCGACTGCAATGTCAGCAAGAAGTTGTAGGGCGTTAGCGGCTTGATGGGAGGAGGGAAGGGGGGCACTTGGACAGGGCAGTGGGGATTGGGATTAAGATGGGGCCATTGGGAGAGTGTGGTTGAGTGATGCTGCGGTGTGCGGGGCTTCGTGGTATGTGGCGATCGTCTTGATTTATAATGGTTGAGACGTTGCAGATGAGAGCGGGGACACGGTTTTGGTTTGGACTCATTCGACATTCATTTTAATCTCAAAATCTCAAAATCCCAAAATCGCGCGCAACAATTGTTTTGAATCTATTCAATTCTAAATGTTAGATTGTCTTTTATTGTTTGAGGCTCACCGCTTACCGTAATTGCTGTATTTTATAGTGGTGGTAGATCTTTATTTGTCGTACAATGTCGCACAGAGGCGTGCGGAGGGTATTTATAAATTAACTACGGATGCGGGCGGCGGGTAGAAACTTGTCGCGCCTGCATTATTTGGAGACTAAATGCAAAACGGGTAACGAAGTCGCGGAGCTCCTGTTGAGGGGAGGAACCGCGACGGGAAGCAGCGAAGGAAGCAAGGCGGCGGAAAAAAGCCTTACCGTCGTCGCCCAAGGCGCCATAGATATCAATCCCGACGGGGGAGAGGAGGATATCGTTTCGGTTGCAGTAAGTGCCGTAATGACGATGTTTCTCGCGCTCTGCGAGTGTCGCGGCGGCGCCGGCAGTAACCGTACTTGGCGAAATGTGGCGGCGTGCGGAGGGGTGGGCAACAGTAACGTCGACGGCTATATCGGTACTGTGAAGCCCGTATGCAGCGGGTATGTAAATATCCATTCGTAGCACGGGGGACTCGAATGCCCAGATGAGTCGGGAACCTGGTGGAGGAGCGGATGTTCGACGAGGGCGACGATCCCAACTTCCTTGCAGTAGCGGGCAAGAACGTTGCGGAGGATGTGGTGACGACGAGTCATTCCGTCTTCGTATTTGCAGGTCAACGCGTGTTGACCACTTGGATCTAAGACGGGTGCGATGTCGGCCGAGCGGCGGGAGCAGACCGGACAGCGAGTAGATCCAGGGAATAGCGCGATGCCGAGACGTAGAGCCAGAGCGACTTTCCAGGCGGAAGAGGACATGTACGTACCGCGGTGGGGTGAGGAAGCGAAGAGAAAACAGTCGATGCGGAGGATGTGCGCACGGAGAGGAGCCGTGCTCGGTCGTGGGCTGCCGCGGACGAGAACAAGCTATCGGACTTCGATAGCATGAGTTCAGTTGTGATCGCAGACTGGAGCCTTTCGCCGGGGACCGGCGATGAACAACGCTCGAAAAGAGCCGTAGCTGTAAGCGACGAAGACAGCTGCGGGTGGCGGGAGGATAAGAGCGAGATGGCAGACCGAGGGATCTCTTCCAAGTGGCGGTCCTGGGAAAGGGTAAGCAGGTCGGAGATAAGTCGAAAAGAATCAATTACAGATGCTGCGTATGCAGCCTCGGTAATGTCTGAAGTTTGCAGGAGACCTAGACCGCCCATTGAGAAGGGGAGAGAGGCTTGGAGCCAGGCTCGCTCTGGACAGGGCAGCTGCAATTGGTGGAACGCTTCCCTCTGCTTCTGATCGAAGCTAGCGGCGAGAACCGCAGATTGAGTGGAGGGAAGCGTACGCAGCAAGTGCATGACCTTGGAGGCGTTCGCGCAGAAGCGGTGTAAGTGGAAAGCCAATTGAGCATCATCCAAGTCTCGAAGGGATTGGAAGATGCGGTCAACTTCGTTTTGGCGGCCTGCGAAAAATTGGGAAACAAAAGCGTCCGAGCCAATCGGGGATCCCAGCACGATAAAACCAGGGGGGGTTGAAAAGGGGCAAGGAAGTGCCAAAGGGGAGTGGGAAGGGGAGAAGCCGTAAACTTGGGTCTTGGCAAGGTTGAGCTGGAACCCTAGTGGACCTCCTTCAAGCTGGATGAAACGGATGGCAGCAGCGGCTTGGGATCGAGGAAGAACAATGTTACCGTCATCTGCGTACCAAGCGTTCAGGGCAGGTGAGAACTTCTCCTGTAACGATAGCAAGAGCGGATGGAGAGCCAGGGCAAAGAGCAAGGGACCGAGGGGATCACCTTGCTGAGTGCCCTCTGAACTACGGACATAGTAGGGTCCGAAAGCAAGCTCTGTAGGAGCATCGTAACAAGAGTGTACCCACCGTGCGAGGCCTGGGGCATGTGTCTGTACGGCTTCCAGAATGCGCTGGCGGGAGATGCAATTGAAAGCGTTGCGAGCATCTATCTGGACCAAGACGTGATCGTGGAACTCGGGTCTCTGGGAAAGACGACGCACAGAATGAATTATTGCATCGATGCCGTTCTTGACGCCTACCCCGACCTGATGGGGCAGAAGGTAAGAGCGGATGGCGGGGGTGGCTTTGTGTGCCGCGAGCCTAGAAATTAGGCGCCGGTAGAGAAGCCCAACCGCAATCGGACGGATTCCCCCGTTTGGCTTCGGCAGCGCAATAAGACGGCCTCCGCAGAAATACGGGCGGCACGCGGCCGGCAGATCGCTGTTCAAACAGAGGTTGAGGAACTTTGTCAGGGCATGTAGGCAATCCCTCGCGGGCGTGACCCCACCTGCCGGGCGAAGCAGCATTCGCAGGAACACTGGGGATAGACCATCGGCCCCAGGAGCGGTTGAAGGATCCAGGCTGTGAATGGCACGGCGGACATCCGAGACCGAGAACTTTAGCGCCGGAGGCAAACCGTGAGGGGGCATGGGAGTGATTGGGATGGGGGCGGGGGATGAAGTGAAGCCAAGGATTGAAAGGTAGCTTCGCTGGGGAGAGTGGGGGATCGACTTGGAGAAGGGCTGCTGTGGCCCGGGAAGGGCTACCCCGGGAGAGGAAGCGACGGCATCTGCGAAGGGCCGTGTCAGGGCGGGCGAGGGTGGGAGGGGATGGAATCGGAGAGGGGGTGGCGGAGATGAACAACGAGGAGGCCTCATCGAAGAGGTCATCATAGAGGCGGCTAGAGGCCATGCGGATGCGGTCGACAAGGCTGGAGCAATTTTCCCTGCGGCGGCGGCCAAGAGCGCGGGGGCGGTTGTGTCGGAAAACCAACTTCGGGATGGCAAGAAGTTCCAGAAGGGCTCGAGTCCTGTGCTCTGGCGATGGAGCAGATATAACGCGGTACAAGGCAGCAAAGTATAAGTCGTAAGCCGCGGCTTGGACCGGGCGAGGAATGAAGGTGAGAACAGGGAAGGGGGCGGAGAGGAGGGAGCGGAAGGTGAGGGGTGACTGGGATGGTCCTGAAACTAGATTCACAGCTGGGAGATTCATGCGTTAGGATCCATGTCGGCATCGGGGGCAGGAATGTGTTCGAGGAGACCATAGGGGTTGGTGTCTGCTGGTGTAGTAGGGAGCGGAGGGATGGGCGATTGGGCATTCGGGGCGCCGACTGTAATCCAGCCATCCGTTTGAGGCGGAACAGGGGCAGTCTGGGTACGGCGGCGTTTGAATCTACCTGCCGCTGCTGGTGGGGGAGGCAGAGGGACTGCTCCAGGGAAACCAGGGAGGTCCGACAGTTTGGCAAGTATTTTCGTATCGATATCCCGGAGAGCGGTGGCGAAGGATCGAGCCGGAGACCATTTGCAATTGTCGTCTTCCAAGCGAGAGATTTCAGAACGCAGACCTTGCCATACTGCAACGAGGTCATCAGCCGAGAGATCATTCTCTAGATCCATTATGCCGGAGAAGGTAAGCTTTGGTGCGTCAAAGTTGTCAGAATGCTGCGCTAAGGTGCGGTAAGAGTCGTATGCAGCGTTGACCGTAGATAAGTCGCGCTCCGCCGCACAGATATAGAAGTGGTTCGGATCTGCGGATTGGATAATGGAGCAGGAACCAGGGAATCCCCCGGCAGAGATGGCGGCGCGAAACTGGGATGGGTTGTGGATCTGGAAGGTCGACGGAACAGAAACGCGAACGAAACGCTTCTGATTACCTCCGAAAAGGCCGCGGGTGGCATTGCGAACAGTGCCTGCAAACTTACGGGCTAGGCGGGCGTCGTCGAGATCGCGATGCTCAGTCAAGCCTTGACGACCGAGGGGCGGAAGCCGCCGAATAGGGTGGGTCCGCACCGGGGCTGGGGCCGCCGGAGCTTTGACTGCTCGCAGATACGGGGCCGGTGCTGTGGCCGCAGGATCCTCTTCAGGCGAGTTGGCGTCGGAAGCGGAAGGAGAACGGGGTGCGGAAACGTCAACGCCGACAAGCGCGTTAAGAATGTTCAGGACAGACCTAAACTGCGGGTTGTTCTGGAAAGACGGCTTAAGCGCGTTGAACGTAGAGGTTTGCAGGGCGGATGCGAGGAAATGATCGGTTGATGCGGGGTCAGCAAGGTTCACAGCTCCGTCAAGCAGTGAGGCGGATTTAACCAAGAAATCCAGCGCAGCATGTGATAGAGCAACGACGGGGTTGCTGAGGGTGGCAGCGGGACGGTTTGTTTTCGGCGCCATATAGTGTGGTATGACGAGGGCTGGCCTAAGGACCGATGAAGAAAGGGACCGAAGGGGCGGGACTGCACGTGCAGGCGCGAGATCACTCGGGTAGTCGGGAGATCACAGACACGAAATAGTGTTACCCGCGGGAGAATACTTGAAAAACAAAAGAGAAAGCCAGTGTAGAGATTGGGACCATATTTTATAGTAGCATAACCCTTGTTGCTGCCAATGTATTGGCACTTTCGGGTGTACCCCTCTCTGATAGAAGGATCTAATACTGTACCGTACATGTACTGTATAGTACAGTGCTTGCAGTACATTCGTCTAGGCAGAGGTCATTACAATTTTCAAGGTTAGAAAAAGGATAGTACAGTGCAACGCTGTACTATACTGTACAGTTGTAGTCCGGTTGAATGGATAGCTCGGGAAAGCAGACTGAGGCAAGGCAGAGTCGGACCCAACGACCCGACATCACAGCTTCGAGTCACCATCATGCGCAATCAGGAAGGTCCACTGCACAAACAGTGGCAGTACCGTAGCCTACGGTCCCAAGCCTCAGCTCTATCCTCAAGAACGATATCTGCAGTACAGTACTGGCCCCTCAAGCCACTTGCAGCGGCTCCACTACGCGATCCGACCTGGCTGAGGAGGCATGGGCGGGTGTGGAGGTCACTGCGCGAGGCGGGGACGGGGATGGGTATGCCATTCGCCATCGTTGCGGGGAGAGAAAAGAGTGTGCGACGGCCTGAGGTGTGGGTGTAGGATTTGCATGGTTTGTTCATGTGTGGTTTGGCGTGATTGATTCGGTGTGGTGGATTCTTCTGTTTTTCATTGCGTTTCCACATGCGGTTTGCCTCCGTGCGTTTGATTCGGGTAGTGGGTGTTGCACATATTTGGAGACGTGGAATGTTTCATCCCAAAGTTCTTACGACCCTTTTCTAAGTCCCTGTCGACGTTTGGATTTGCGTGCAACTATGACGCAGGGAGTAAGTGTCTGCGGTGCCTTTATAGACGCGCGATCGCAGCCACGGATGACAATGGAGCATCCTCAAATGCCCCTTCCTACGCCCTCACAATCAGGTCAGTATTGGCAATCAAAGGTCGATGTCCCCGTCATCAATGTAACCTCGCACACGACTTGACCCCAAACTCCCAATGCCGTCCCCCAGTCGCGTCAAATGATTCTCCAGCAGCACCCCTTCATTTGCACCACGACAGCACACTGCCATAAACTGCAATGCGAATCATGCTACAAGGCAACTAACATTTTCAGTCCCCATATGCCACCCTATAAACCGACAAAACCACAAGCACAAGGTGCACAAGTCAAATCCGACAACAAAAATCCCCACCGCAGCGAAAACCACCCACAACGCGTGTACCGTCCACACAATCCACACCCACGCAACCCCCCAAAAAAGCAACCAAAAAAAACCTTCACAAACCCCCCCCCCCACCGACCACTTACAACACCCTCACAAACCAGCCCCGCCCCAACCGCAGCATCCCAATTCCAGGCCCCGTCCACACACCTCCCATTCCACTTGTCCAAATCGCGGATGACGTAGAATCAGTCCCCAGGGCGCAAGGAAGCGCCCCATACAGCGAGCGGGGTAAGGGGAGGCCAAGAGAGTGACGCGATGGAAACAGCGGTGACGTCGGGGCGTGTGTACAATGACCTGGGGTATGCACCTTGGGCGATCGGAAACGAATGGAAGGTTCTTTTATCACTTGGTCTGGTTGATGGGGGGATGTGATCGGAGCGGGGGGGAAGGGGCGTTGGGAGGAGGGGTGGTGGGGGTGGGTGTTGTGGATGGGGGGATGTGGTGCGGATTAAGTAGGGATTATTTCGGGACGTAGATGAATTGGGGGTATTGGTGCTGATGGTTGTGGTGGTGGTGCTGCTGCTGCTGCCCCAGTATGTTGTGCTGAGGTTGAGAGGCGAGAGTGCAATGTGGCATAGACGTGCTTTATGGAAGTGTTTATGATGATGAGTAGAGTGGTTGAGCTGGTATTTGGCATACGGGCATTTGCTGGCAAGAGAAACTCGAGAGATTGCAAAGTTGTAGGAGATATTGACAGCATTATACGGTAGGATAATTGTTGAGGGGCCGCTGCCTGATCGTTGTGATGATTGCCTCGACGATTCTGTGCGGGGAGACTCGAGGAGGCAGAATGTACAAGCTGTGCGTGCTGTACGGTCCTGTACGGTACGGCAGTCGCTCTGAATAAACATGACGACAAGTGGCTCAAGGATTGGTGCCGTCGAGCGGGGTCTTATCTGCAAGGTACAATCATCCATGAAAAGTTTCTTCTTCATGCAGTACAGTAATGAAGAATCGTTTACGGCAATTTGTAACTTGTAACTTGGACTGTACTTGTACTCCCCGTACTGTGTAGTCATTGCATTATACTGAATTTTTCGCGATAATTGAAACCAGCAACAAACAATACTGCACTTTATTTGAAAAAAGTCCTTGTCCACGGGCTCAGGGATTTGGATTTGCCAGCAAAAACAATTTAAAGTAAAAACTTTTTCGATGAACGATAATTGCAACGTCGAGCCGTTCACCATTTCAAATATTAAATCACCCCACATTTTCCCCCCATTCCAAATGCTTTCCCCGATAATTGAAAGGGCCTTGTGAGATACTCTAATTTTTTTCATTTTCGCTTTATTGCTATTTCTTTCATAATTCGTACTATCTCCGCCCTGGCACTGCACCCCATATTGTGCTGGTACATGAATTTACTGTATTGTATGGTGAGTCGTACAGCACAGCAAAGAATCCTTCCGTACCATACTGCTCATACCGTCGTTCACAGTACTGTGCATTAGAGTCCATTTTACTCTGAGAAAGGGCCATGTGATTCGCTGGTTAGAGCCTTTTTCCGTGCGAGATTTGAATCCAGTCAATTTCATTTTTGGCGAATCCACCGGTCGGGAATAAGCTGCCATCGTAAGATAAATTATTTCAAATTACTGTGGAATGATAATCAAATTAAGGTGCAATATGACAACTTGGTCTTTTATTATCAGCGGCAGTGGAATAGCAAGGGGTCACAAATATCAAAAGGGTACCATATTTTAAAAAAAATGACAAGCAACCTGCATTACACTCAATCCAATTTACCCCAAAATCTTTTTGAAAAAACAGTAAACAGTGACTTGTTCACCCCAAGTTGACCCAAGTTGCTACAAACTTTGGCAAACGTTTGGTACAGGATTCGCCGAGATTATTCCCTCGTGCACAATACTGTACAGTACAGTACTTGCCATTTTCAAAACCATACGGTGCAATTGCACCGTTCGGTCATGGAGCCGCCCGCCAGGGCCTCTACGAACGATCTATGATGAAAAATATAATCCACCACATCTTCTCTCGAAAAAAATAAACAAAAATCCAGCATTGTTAAGGCGCACTTACGCGAGGCGGCAGCTACAACTCGTCACCGAGTTGAGTGAAACTATTTCAAAAAAAAGGGAAATCGAGGCCCTCGACAAGGTCCCGCAAATGCCGCGGCTTTCACAAAAACGCTGAAATCAGAGGGGGTCTGTTTTCATCCGTCTTATCGCTTGGCCGTTACACTCGTACAAATTAGTACCAAAGGTACCCACACGTGGCTCCGGCCGTATCTCAAAGTCCAAGTCGTGTATTTCCAATTGATCCCGCCCAAAACAAAGGAATGTAATTTTTGGTTATTTTTAAACCCTGCGAAAAAAAAAGCAACAATAACCAAACACCAAGGGACGCACATTCAAACAATCAAACAAAGACCTTTGTAAAGCGTTCATCACTGTCTCCTTACCCCTCACCTGTCCCCTGCCGTATCCGGCATCAGCAGCGTCCCGGTGCCCGCTTTTTTTTTGTTGCGTTTCAGCCCTTGCCACATTCCCTCTGCCGTTTCGGCAGTTCACACGGCCTACCCAAAGAAAAGAAACAACTCTTGTCACAAGGCCCCTGTTCTCTTCCTTGTCGCTGTCATTGAAACCGCACCAGCCCATCCGCCCATCCGCCCGTCAGCCCTTCACACAAATACCAAACATCCTCCTCCTCTCTCAGCCCCACCTTCGCCCCAACCGCACCCGCAACTCTGCCTTCAAACCAATCCCTGCACACCGCATCCTCTCTCATATTACTCCCCCAGTCCTATCCCTCCCCCTCCCCCTACTCCCACTCCCACTCCCACTCCCACGCATGAATTAGCCCATTTACCCCTTTCCTTGCTCCTCAAATTCCAACATCCACCCAACACATCCCATCTCTCGCTCAACACCGCCACAATCACCCACTGCTCCCCTCTTCACCCCGCCCCAATGGCATCTCCCGCCATAACCCTTTCCCACGACCGCCCCGTAGGTGGTCTAGACCACCTTCCCCTCCCCCCCCACCACTCAACCCCAACCCCCAACGCCTCTTTCGTTCCGACTCCGACGTCTCTCAATCCTCCACCGCCTCCTCCGTTCCTCGTTCAAGCAGTTTCACTCGCAGCAAACGTTTCCTCACCGGCGATGGCCTCTCCGCCCGTGAGGCCCTCGGGATCATCGATGAGCCCAATACCTCCGCCGTCCACACAAACTCCATAACTCGCTTGCACGACTTTCATGTTGCCCGTGCCGCTATGCATGCCGTTCTCGGCCACGGTCCAACGCAACACCCTCGCTTACCACCGCCACCGCCGGAGCCTCAAGTCTCCGCGCAAATCCTCAATGTCATCACCTCGGCACCACCGCCCAAGCCTCCGCCCCCTCCTCCCCTTCCTCGACAACCTTCTTTATCCCGTCTCGTATTTGGAGCACAAAATATTAATCTTGCGCCTGCTGGGCTACCAGTTATGACCCTCTGCATCTGCCCAGTCCTCCCCGCGCCTCAGTCCCCAGAGTCCATCTCTTCCCCCGTTCATGCCACCGCGGAACCCATCAAAATGCACCCATTCTCCATGTCTTCCACCAAAATTGCTACCCAGGAGAAACCCAAACGTCGCATGCGCCGCATCCTATCTTCCACAGGCGCCAGACAAAAGCATTCAAAGACGGCAAATCTCTCCGCTCCACGACTGCTTATGAACCCCGCACAAGACGCTTCAAAAGCCAAGTCTTCCTCGCAAACTTCCTCCGTCCAAAGATCAAAAACATTTGCACGTCTTTTGGCGTTCTTTTCATCGCCCGGGGCTTCATCAGATATTGATAGCCCTGATATCACTTCAAACGATTCCAAAGTCGTTCATGCCAAGGTATCTCACAGTTCCACTGTAAGAAAAGATCGATCCAATGGTTCCAAACGTGTTGAAGCGCGCTCTGTTTCGTCGCCTCGCATGGATGACCGATCAAATCTGATTACACCAAAATCTCATATCGGCAAGGCTGGTGCTGCACACCAAGTCTCGACCACATCTCAGAAAGTGAGCAATGCCGCTGCGAATGACAAGGGACATACGGTGTATACATCCGACGAGGACTCCTCTCTTTCAAATATTGCAGACATGTTAGTGAAAGAAAGGCCGCTATTCAGAATGGGGAGCCAATCCCATTCAAACACCGCTGGGAGCGAGGAAAATAGCGACGCTGCACATGATGAAGACAAGCACTCTGTTGCGAAGGAGGTCTGCGCCTCGGAGAATGACCTTTCCCGTGGAAATGTGACTGCCTCCTGTAGCAATGTGGAAAAGCCTCTAGCCCCTTGATGCATAGGGATGAACCCCTGGACGTGAATGTTGAGCCAGGAGTCGCTCCCCAAAAGACGGGCTCCTTGAGTCAGCCGAAAACTTCTCCGAATAAGCAGCGTGATCCTCTTGTTGGTGCCAAAATAGCGTCATCATCCGATCAGAATGCCACTCCTGAGAGGGGGCAGTTGGGAGCAGTGCAGGCTGCCGTCAAAAGGCTTGAAATGATGGAGAAAAACGCGTCAAGTTCATTCACCAAGAATGTCTCAAAGAGCAATGCGCACCCACGGCTGATGATAACCTATCCTTCACATCAGCAGCCGAGGACTTTGGGAGCACAAAGGAAGCAGAAATCAACAAGGAAAACACGCCAAAGAAAACTACACAGGGCAATGTCGAGAATGAAAAAGAAAATTCCCCACAGCCATCTGTTGAGTCTCCCACGGTTGAAAGTATGACCCTTCGTCGTCTGGAAATTCGAGAGCGGATCGGTATTGCGAGCACCCAGGAACAATGGCAAACGGTTCTGACTCGCAAAAGTTTCGTTCAGGAGACGCGGTCAAATTTCCCGATGCACGTGCCAATGAAATAACGCGCCCTTTCGGGCAGTTTGGGTTGCCAATACTGCACAACGATGTCCCGGCGGAAGTGAATGCACATGCCTTTCTTGACGGCCCGATTGTTAACGCAGTGATTGAGGAAGGCTCAGAGGCCCAGAAAAATCGCCGTGACTCTCATGTCGCATTTCTGCGACCCGATGAGCGTCCGCAAGAAGTGGAGCAGGTTGAGGACCTGAAAGGAGCCGAAAACAAGCCTGCCGTTGACTACGCCATGGGACAGGCTCGGAAGGGGGTACGGAAAACAAAATCCGGCCTAAGCCAAAGGATTGCGGCGACGGCAAAGAAGCTGCCGCGTGGAGCAAGTTTCCCGCGCTTACGATCATGGGGGGATCAGTCGACATCCGAGGGCAAACCGGGTGGTAGAACAATGAGCCTCTCGAAAAATGTGGGTAAGGAGATGGGGGGCGCTCTCCTAGTGTCGCTGAATCCGGTCGTGCAAGGGATTTCGCCTCCTTTGCCGAAAAGACCCGTAAGGAAGAAAACAAGGATAAACCGAGTCGCGGGGACCCTGGGCGGGAGGCAAAGCAACGGGAAACTGGACAGCGCAGTGAGGAACGCAACTGTACACCAATTTCACAGTTGCGGGGATCAGGGAACCAGAGGAATGAGGAAGGTAGCACTTTTTCTCCTTCGCGGAGCGAAAAGCAACCGATAGTGCCGTCTTCAAATGGGAAGAAAAAGCCGCACGAGGACATGCTGTGTATCTCCAAGCTGGCAGTTGAAAACTTTGCAGGAGAAGTCAATCGTGGAAAGAGAGAAACAACGTTTAGAAGGCCGTTACCCAGGCCGAAAACAATCGCTCATGGGATGCGCGAGAGTATGAATAAGGCGGGGTGTCTGTCAAAGGAGCCGGTCAGGAGCCTGCGAAGCTGGGGATTGAATCGACAAGGGAGGTGGTGTACAAGGGTGCGCAAATGATGCGGCAACTTGCACGGAAGCTACAGCGTCGAAGATCGGAGCAGTGGAGGACTGTATTGAAGCAGAAAAACAAAGCAAGGGTGTAGAGGTGGCTGGTAGCAAGGAATCTGCGGATAGTGGGATGGTGACTGTTGAGCGGTTATTCGTCGAATCAAGGCGGACGGGAGCTCGGAAACAATTCGGAAGAAAATCCGTTTACGTGCTGAGCGAGTGTTACCGAACGGGGACGTGGTTGTGCGACGGAAGCTGCAGCGATTGAAGGAGGATGGAAGTGGAAGTGAGACGGTAACAATATTGCAGGTCATCCCGCGAAGGAAGAAGACGGAGGCGGTAAGAGAGGGAGGAGATGATGGGAGGGAAGGAGGGGAAGAAAAGTGCGTAGGGACATCTTTGCCGGACTTGGAAACAGTGAAAAGGGGAATGGATGTGGACAAGGGCGGGGAGCAGGGGAGGGTGGAGAAGGATAGGGCAAATGGAATTGTTGATGCGGCTGGAGGGGATGGGAGAGTGGGTGCGAGCGAGAGCAAGGACGGAAAGTTGGGGTGGGAGGATGGGGAAGAATGTGGTCGTTTCAGGGTAAGGACGGGGCGCGCAGACGGTTTTGGCGAAGGTGAGAGGTTGTGTCAAGTTGGGTTGAGCTGCGGGACAAGAGCAGGATGTTGGGAGGAATGAGTGGCTTGTGTACGCGGGGGCGGAAAGTGGGGTAATCTCGGCAGGTGGTTACGAAACGTTGGGATGAGGGGAGGGATTGGATGTTTGTTTTGTAGTGGTTGTTGCGGAAGATGCGTGATGGAGGGGTGCATCTGCAGTGAGTGCAGGTGTGTGTGAGGAAAACAGCCCGCTATTGTAGTTTGTGTTGCGTTTTTGCATTTGTTGTGAATTTGATGAAGGTTTTGCGCCGATGTGTGAATACGTTTCCGTAGCGAGATTGACGCGTTGATTTATCAACGCAGCGCATGAACAGGGGCTTGCACGATACGGCAGTGATGTATGGCATAACAATGTCGTTTTTGACACGATGCAAACTGCCTAGGACGGTTGGTTGGACACGGTGAATGGGCCTGCCTGTCAACCGAGCGAATGACACGAGCTCGCGCACACTTACAGTAGCCAATTGGGCTTGTCATCGGTCCGTATCCTACCGCATGCGGAGCGATGGGGAGCGGAATGGGGTGAGCGGGCATGCCTTGCTGCGCACCGACATTTGAACGGGGCACACACACCACCGTCGGCGCGCGAAAGGATACAAGCGAGTGGGCCGCGTTCCCTACGGGCGGTGGGCCGTGCGCGGTACCGTTGCGGTTGCGGGGGATGAGAGAGGGGTACACGGTGGGATGGTTTGGAACACGGCAGTGGAGGGTTGGGGTGGGTGGAAAGGGGGTAGGGACGGGACGGGACGGGTTTGTAGGGGTGTGGCATGCATTGTAGAATGTATGCATTGTGAATGTTGGCGGGATTTGGAAAGTTTAATGCGTTCAGTATCTACTGTACCGTACCCGAGGCATATGTACAGTACAGTACTGTACTGTACAGTGACAATTACAGTATGGTACGGTACGGTACTGGCGCGAAATTTCCGGGTGTGTTTCCGGAAAGGCAAAGGGACAGGGTAGACGTAGTGTACTATACAGTAGTGTACTGCACAGAACAGAAATAAGCACAGCATGTGCGACCACAGGGGCAGTGGGGACGAAATGGCGCCGCCTGTTTCAGACGGCAATGTGTCGGGCATACGGTATGTACAGTACAGTATAATTTATTAACTGGCGCCATATGTACCAATCGGGTGCGATGCACGTAGCGCCGCCATAAATCTCAAACCGCCGTCCGAAATCCGGGCCACCGAGGGTCCCAAAAGCCCCGCAACACACCACTGAAAACCGACCGTTGGGACAACCCCAGCCCATGACGTCCCCAACCGGGCCATTCCACAACCCCCGCAAAAACCCTGCCCCCCCCCATCCCCTTTTTTTGGCGCGCCAAACCTGTCGCAAAAATACCCGAAAATCATCCGCGCAACAACCGAAACCAACCGAAACCAGCGTACAATCCAAACCCTCCGTGGACTCATGCTCCGCCACCCCACGCCACGCACGCCCCGCCGCCCGGCACCGCCATTGTACACGCCCACCGGCGCACCTGCGAAACAAAACACCCCACCCTCCACTTTCCCTCCTCATCCGTCCGCACCCCGCACCTCCGATCCGCCCCCAACTGCCAACCAACCACCAACCCACCACCACCACCACCACACCCGCACTCCATGGACCCTACAAACGACAACGACGACAACAACAACAACCGCACAAGCGCTCCCTCGGCCACGACGCCGTCATCGGTGGACGATGGGATGATGATGAGGAAGCGGATCCCGGCGCGTAGGAAGCGACCGCGCGGGGCGACACAGGGGGAAGACGAGGAGGAGACGTGCGACGCGAGTGATGTGACGCCCGTGGAGGAGGACGAGGACGAGGACGAGGGGGGAGGAAGAGGGCGAGGACGACGGACCTGGACCTAGACCTGGACCTAGACCTGGTGTGCCGGAGACGAGCTTGGACGAGGTGGACGGGGTGGACGGGTGGACGGGGTGGACGGGGGTGTGATGAAGGGTCGTGTGTGGGGGAGGGAAGAGTTGATGGGGTGGGAGGGGGCTAGGGGTTGGGCGGGTGGGAGGGATGAGGTGGAGATTGAAATGATGTGTGTGGCGATGGGGAGGAGGTTGGAGGTCGGGGGGGCGGGGCAGGGGAGGTTGGGCGAGGATGTGAGGGACTTGTTGGTGGATTGGATGATGGAGTTGGCGGGGGCGTATGGGGCGGGGGTGGAGACGGTGGGGGCGGCGGTGTGGTATGTGGATCGGGTTGTCAGGGTGATGAGGTTGGAGGGGGTGGATTTGCAGTTGGTTGGGGTGGTTTGTTTGTTGATTGCGTGTAAGATGGAGGAGAGTGAGAGTGGGTACGTGAGTGATGTTGTTTATTTGTGTGATGGGTTGTTTGCGAGGGAGGATGTAGTGAGGATGGAGCTTGTGGTGGTGGGGTTGTTGGACTTTGGGTTTTTGGTGAGGACGTTTGTGCATATGGTGGGGTGTTTTGGGGAGGGAGGGATGTGGAAAGGTTGGTGTGTTACCTGATGTTGATGGAGGAGGAGGTGTGGGGGATGGAGGTTGGGGAGGCGGTGAAGGGGTGTTTGGAGGTTGTCAAGGGGATTCGGGAGGGGCGTTGGGTGGGGGGGTGGTTGGGGCACTGGTGTGGAATGCGTGGGATAGGATGTCGCGGATTGAGGCGGAGGATGAGGAGCGTAGTGTGTGGATGTTGGGAAAGTGGAGGGATGCGGCGGATGAGGTGGGAAAGGTGGCGGCACTTGGAAGGAAGGAGGGGGAGTAGGGGAGATTGGTTTTTGGGGAGGAGAGCATGGAGTGGGAGGGTGAGAGTGGAATAATGGATTTGGCCACGCTTGTATGATTGATTGTCTTTTTGAGTATTGTGTTGTGTTGTTTGTCAAGTGAGTGAATTTCAAGTATTTTTCTTTTTTTTGTTTTATTTGTATGCAAACGCACCTCCAAAGGGATCATGCTCGGGCAAGATCCAATTCGGTGATCGGTGATCGGTGATCGGTGATCTAGATCCGAAGATGCGATGAGCGTAGGTGTGGATCCTTGGGTTGTACAGTATGTGGACAGGCACAGTACAGTACAGTACAGTACAGTACAGTACAGTAGTGTGGGTGGGGCAGAGTGCGAAAGCGTGCACTCGTCGAAAAATATGTGGCCGACAAAGAAAGCAATGGTGCCCGTTCCATTTGCGGCGGCATGTGCACTTTGTGAGCGGCTCACATCTGTTTTCCGCGAAAAGGCAATTTGTCTGTACGCTAGCCAGTTTAAAGTTACGCTGTGCTGATTCCATACATACCCGCCGACCACAAACCGCCTTGAGATTTGCCCATCTGCCAGCCAGCTCCAATCTGCTCTACCCATCTGCAACCCACCCCGCCTCCTCCTTGATAACCCATCCCCGCCCCCCTCCCACCACTTCCACACCACACCACACCACACACACAATGTCCACCAACGGCCACCTCCCCCATGCCAACGGCAACACCCCCACCCGACAGATACCCCCACTCCATCGCGGGCACCCAATTCGCATCCACCTCCCCACCCACACACCTCCACCTACGCCACAAAGGTAGGTCTCGCCCAAATGCTCAAAGGCGGTGTCATCATGGACGTCGTCACCCCAGAACAAGCCCGTCTCGCAGAGGCCGCCGGCGCCTGTGCAGTCATGGCCTTGGAACGCATCCCGCTGATATTCGAGGTTTGGGCGAGGTGGCACGCATGTCCGACCCTCTTATGATCAAGGCCATTCAAGAGGCAGTCAGTATTCCGGTCATGGCAAAGGTTCGAATCGGTCATTTTGTAGAGGCACAGATTTTGCAGGCTATTGGTGTCGATTATGTCGATGAGAGTGAGGTGTTGACACCGGCCGATGATTTGAATCATGTCGACAAGCATCAGTTTCAGGTCCCTTTTGTATGTGGGTGTAGGAATTTGGGCGAGGCGTTGAGAAGGGTCGCTGAGGGCGCCGCCTTTATTCGTACAAAGGGAGAGGCGGGTACCGGTAATGTCGTCGAAGCTGTCAGACATGCGCGTCAGGTCAAGGCTGAGATTCGAAAAGTGGTTTTAATGGATGACGATGAGCTGTATACATATGCAAAGGAGATTGGGGCACCGTTGGACCTGGTCAGGAGGACTAGGGAATTGAAACGTTTACCGGTTGTACAGTTTGCTGCGGGTGGCGTGGCCACACCCGCCGATGCCGCATTGATGATGCAGTTGGGCATGGACGGCGTCTTTGTCGGTAGTGGCATTTTTAAGAGTGGCAACCCAGCGAAGAGGGCAGAGGCTATTGTCAAGGCCGTTGCAAATTATAATAATCCCAAGATTTTGGCACAGGTTAGCGAGGATTTGGGCGATGCCATGGTCGGAATTGAGATGGATCAACTCGTGCAAAAGTGGGCCGGCGACGCCCGTCATCGCACCCATTAGACACCGCGCTCCAGTGCCACGTGCAAGTCGTGATGAGGCTGCCGTTCCGTGCCTGCTTGCTGCTAGGTCGCGTTGGTGTGCCGGTGGATGACGCCTGTTGGTAGCTTGTGGTTGCCGGTGCCAAGTATAGCAAGGCATTGCAGCGATTACAACCTGGTTTCCCGCTGGTTTCCCGCTCGCGCAACTGCCCATAGACAGATAGCCTCGTCCCCTTGTGATGTAAAGATTTTTCTAGTATCCCCGCCTCGTGCCCGTGTTGCCTGTCGGGTCCACTCCGATGCTTCGGAAAGCGGGCGCACTGGCGTATGCTTTTGAAGCCCTGTCCGGGAAGAGCGAGAGGGGGCGTGGCTGCAGCTGCTGTGAAATAACTGCTGTTCAAAGATAGACAAACGGGCCCCCTGCCCTCCGCCACAAGCTATACTACCGTCCTCCTTCCTCCAAACCGCAATCACCACACCCTCTCATCGTCCAACACCCGCCACCGCCACAACACAAAGCCATACACCGCAACAACCCGCACACTCCACACATGCCCCCCCCCGCACAGCATAAAACCATGCAGCAGCGTCGTGCGATAACTTGTGCGCTACTGTCGCATGTGTCGAAAGTGGAGACCGCTCCGACTCGGTCCGCGCTTTCATTCCCGCTGACGTGCTGCAACACCTGTTGACCTCGTGTCGCGACATGTGTCCCGTGGGTCCAAAGTTGCGGCAGTCGTGCATGATGTCTGCAACGCTTGTATTCATGTACATTGTCAGAACAAGTTTGACCTGCCATATGGCCGTTCGTACCCACCTGTGTTGGTGCTAGCCGAGCCGAAATGGGCACTCTGCCACTATGCTCCCTTTTCCGCCGCATGCCTTCCGTTGCCCCCTCAATCGCGGGCATTGCCGAGATTCTCCTCAATCAATGCTTCGAGAATGATTGTACTGTTGTGGGGACGCTTGGCCATCTTCGCGCTGCGCACCGCTTGAAACAATGTCACCGCCCCGCCGTCGGCCTCTACCTCGACCTACGCAAAACACAATTCTTCTGGCTCGAGCATTCTCGCGTTGCACCTCATCCCACACTCGCTTCTCCTTCAGCCGTGACTTTCCCCCCAAACAAGGCACCGATCACGGCTTCAAACTATGCGGTCCCTCGCCCGGGGAACACTATTGGAAGACCTCCTTCCTTCAAGCCAAAATGCAGCCATGTCGTCACACTCTCCGCTTGTGACACAGCCTTTGCCACCTTTTCGCACTCCTCCACATTCATCTCCTCTCGCCCTCGCCTCATCTCGTGACCCACGCCTTCCGTCGGCCCCGTCAACCGCATCGCTCCCGCTGTCTCACCCACTTGTATTCTCTCAATCCCGGCCACGCTGCACCGGAACGCCATGGCCCGAGCCTATTAAACGGACGACAGTTGAAACGTCATTCCCATTTCCTCTCAACACACTGATGCCAACATTCCCCGCCGCATTCGCTGACTCTCCGACACGCCTTCCGTCACAGCCCTGCCGCTGCCTTTTGTAACGCACACCTGGCGAACACTACCACTATCCCGCGAATCACTCAACTGGTGTGCTGCAGCGGTACCTACCTTCCTGGCCTTCCCTGAGAGCCCCACACTTACGCACCACCGCTATTGAAGACAGAGCGATATGTTTGGGGACAACACTACCCATCTCTGCCCGTATCCGTCACGTCCCGGCTGGTTACATCAACGCAAATCAGTTTGCAACGCTATTGCCTTCCACGTCACCGCAAATTCGAGGCCGCCCTCCGCGTCCCTATTACCGAGCTACGACTAGCAGACATCTTACTGCAGTCCCCAGCTACTTCCTCTGCGACCGGCCACCGCCCCCAAGTTGGCAATTTAATGGGAGTCCCAGTAGTCCTGCGTATCATCGAAGCCGGTGGGGAGCCGAGTCGTGGTCACAATCTTGCACAGAACCGAGCCCACAGCCTTGGGCGTGCCTTGTTCGGTTTTGACTGGAGGTGTAAAGTGGTCGCGGTGGCATGGAGGGGGATTCCCGATTTGCAGGGATTAGCTTTGCCAATGCGACTGACAGTTTTCGTTAGGAGTTTGGCAGCTCACGCCGGCTTTGAAACGAATGGGACTCTTGGTCAGGAGGTGAGCTATCGGCACAGCGTGCGGCCTCGACCAGCGGTAGTATGGCGCGAGAAGCCGCGTGTAGTCCGTCCGATTGCGGCTTCCTCAATGTGCGGGGTCTGCAGGGAGGCTAGATTCAGGGATGGCGGTTGATGAGTTACGGGAGCATGGAATGGAGTTGACAACGCTTTTGCATGGTGTAGGGGCCATTGACGTCGGCAAGCTTGGTATTGCAGCCGGACCGCATGGCCTAGTTGTACAAGGCGTCAGCACGGGATGCGTCAACGCTGCGGGGGCGCGGGGCGGGACAGGAGGGACTGGCGCCGCAAAGTCAGTGGCACTCGCCAAATCAGGGCGAGCTTAGGGTGAAGAGAAAGCCTCAGACCACATGGCGTCCGTTTTGGAGGCCCGTATGAGTACGTTGGATGTGGTCGGAGAGCGTGGCAGTTTGGTCTTTATTGTCATGTCAGCCTTGCTCGCTTCGGCGTTTTGGATGGAGGTTGGCGACGGGGACCGCATGAAGGCACAGGAATGGGCGGTGGATGGAAACCGGGTCACGCGCGGTTATTCGGGGTTTGACTAGCTAGATGAAGGGGAGCACAATGGGTTTAAAGGGATTTGCAAAAGTGTCGACTTGTCGACACGGGTTGCGCAAAGAGGCCATGGAGGCTCGGTAAGAAATGGGGGACGCCAGAGGCGGAGGAAGGGTGGGGTCATGGGCGGAAATTGGAAGTTGAGTGAGCATGCGTACTGGCGTGGATGCTGGCGTGGGTGTCAAAGGGGAAAGGAGAGGGGAGAGGGAGATTACGGGAAACGGATAGAGGTTGGGGAACAGCGTTGGCAAGGCGGGTTGACGAGCAGTCTCTGCTACGTCCTCTGGCACAAAAGTTACTTACCGGCTTCATATACCCCCTCCAGCCCGCGCGGCCTCTCTAACCGCTTATCCCCAGACCAGGTTGATCTCTCCCTCTCACTACGCTCACGGTCAAAGCTCGACACACGCTGGGGGCTTGAAGCAGCAGGTTGGGTGGAGCGTTACTGCGGTTTGAATGTTGAACCAGTTATATTGCAATGCGTGGTCTCAACAAAGCTCAAAGTTAAGGCCGCAGATGAACTCTTTCGCTGCCAACTGCTGTTGCAAAACTTGGCAGACCGGCCTTGAATATCAGATGATACCGAAGACCGTTCGAGCCCTTTCCCTTGCTCCCAAATTCCTGTAGTTGATGGTGCGTTTGATGACTGCGTCACGCTCTTCCCCGTTCTCCTCGGCAGCAAAACAAGCAAATTGTCGCAAGTCTTCTCCGTCTATCATATCATACAATGAAAATCAAGCAAATGAAAATGCAGCTCAACCCGTCTGTTACGATATCTGCTCTTGCGCCCTGCCAGCCGTGATTCACATTGTCGAGTGCAATGTTGAACGCGATTGATTCGTCGGCGTGTTTACCGCAAAGGCCCGACAGCTGTACCCCAAATAAAACTTGATCAAGACACTCTGGACCGGGTAGACCACGTGACTTACTCAGAGTGTGAGACAGCGAAACTTTGAAGAGCAAGTGCAAAGCACCTGCAAGCCGCAGTCCAAAGGTGCTCTTCGGCAGTGCGTGACGCGCCGCAACGTGAACAGAGTTTGTTTGCGCAGAGCGAAACAGCCAAGCGTGCAGGGGCATGGATCGCTGGAGCAGCAAGGAGTGGACTCCAGGAATGTTCCGCCATCGTTGCTGGCAGGGCGGTCATGTTCGCGCATAGTTGTCACTGTTACTAGGCTCAACCTTGAACGTCGAGTCTGAGCGGATGGACACTCTACTATTTACAACTGTGGTGCGTGCTTTTGCTGAGGTAGGAATGTTGACAAACATGGAGTTTGACTTTGGCCGACTGGGCGTTTGCCTAGAGGCGAAATTACGGTCTACGTGACCTTTGGCAGCCCTCGTCGGGAATATCATATTAGGCAACGCATCCGGTCACAACATCGAGCCCTACGGGTTGGCTATATCAACCGTGCAGTGGTGCTCCCTGCTGCTATGCGGTTCGGGCAAAAAAGGCGACGCCATGCGGCACACACTCAACGGCCAAACGTGCTCCCCAGGAACAAAGTGCTACTCTTGTTACGGAAAGATATCCAAATGGAAACTCTCTGTTACTGCCCTAAGGACATCCTCCCTGCTGGTCCAATTGTTCTCCCTCGCCTGTGCAGTCAAGGTGACCAAATACTTCCCCGGCTGCAAAGCAAACACAGTCAACAAATGGCGGTCGATTCCGCGACTCGAGATGGTATACTCTATAACATACGAGTTATTACGAGAGTCCAAGCTAGAATGAATCACCTGTCCACTAATATCCTTCCCCTCCTTTGGAATCAACGTGGCAATCACGTTATCGAGCCCACCAAAGGACGTGAGCTTTTGAAAATCGCCCGGCACAGGCGTGGTCACAACGCTGATATTCGAGTCTGCATCGTCATCACAAAGATAAATGATGGCCTGGCGAAACGAGGAGAGGCCTGCGGTGGAGCGTGTCCACCCGGACGAAGGGACGTGGAATGAATACCCGTACATGGGATCTGCTTCCTTGTTTGCAAGAGTGAGAGCTTGTGCGGAGGACGGGGGGAGTGGTAGGGAGAATGCGACGGCGGCGAGAAGGGTGGCGAATTGGCGGCGAGGAAGGGTGGCAAGTGTGGCGGAGGGAGTTTTGGGGGTTGTGTTGGGGCGGGGAGGGCGGTGGGGTTGGAGTGGTGGTATGGGCGGGGTGGTGAAGGTTGGGGTGGGATTGGGGGGTGATGGGGCGTCGGCGGGGTGGGGGGCATGGTTGGGGTGGGATGGGCGTTGAGGGTGTGGGTTGATGTTGGCTGGGAGAGGAGAGGGTGGCGGGTGGTAGGCGCGGTGGTGGCAAAGGAGGGATGGAAGTATGGGCGATGGGGGCATTTGTTGATTCGGGTTGTGAGGATGACCTCCGAGTTGAGCAATGGCCGATCAGTGCAGTGCCGAGAGATCCGGCGAGTCCTCTGGCGGACGCCGCAGTACAGTACATTACAGTCCAGTACAGTAGGTAGGTGCAGTCGGGGTGGAAAATCGCCGCCCTGTCACGCTTTGAATACACGCGTCACCACAGGGACTAAAACTCCCGCAAATGCTGGCGCATGTGCCCCGAGTTTAAATGTTCGACTGGACATGAGCGCACATGCACTACTCCCCACCCCAATGCACAGAGTGGAAAAGGTGGCGTTCTGGCGGTGTTGGTAGGGGGCTTGATTGTGTTGTGCGGGAGAGCACAAACACACCCATGGTAGGAACGGCGCAGAGAGGCATAGGATCGATGCCTTTGTCCGAGGCACTCAATCGCTTCTTTTTGAAGAAAGCTACATGGTTTACGTACCGTCCATGGATTCCACCTTTCATAGAGAAATATGCCTCTATCCAAATCGACTGCACCTCCGCTTGCTTGCTTGCTTATTTGGAGTGCATTCTCGTCGTGATATCATTGCAGACGTCTAGTCCAAGCTGGTCGCGAGCCCTGCACAAATTACTGCATACTAGTGTTTACGATAATCACGAGTGCAGCTCCGCGAATGGTCTCTGCAACTCGTTGACCTGGTCTCCAGACCCCTACTCTGCGCACGTTAGGAGCGTCTTGCGTACACCTGGGTGCAAACTCTAGAAGCTTTTGCGGGCGAAAGCATTGTTGGTAACGAAACCCTTTAGATTGAGACACATGTCTCTTGGTCAAGTCACAGGACACTTTTCTTGACGGAAAGTGTTTCAAGGCGATTCATGGATCAGCTACGTGACACGCTTTTTCCAAGCTCCTATTCCTTGTGTTTCAACTGTCATTACCCTGTCTGCGGTAGCGACGAATATCATTTCCTCGTCACCAAAATTGACAGCCACGTTTTGCGGCCCAGGTGAAACTCCCAACTCTATCTTGTCAATCAGGTCTGCATCCTCTTCCCCTCGGTCTCCGACTCGCAAAGCCTCGACCCCATCCCCTACCCCTGCGAGCATCCACTGACCTCCCAACACTGTCAAATGATCCACTATAACCGGTGCAAATTGCCTCTGTCCCCATCGATGGAGTTCTTGCTTCCACTTTCGTACGACTACCCCTTCCTCTCGTAGACCTCCTCCCCAAAACTCATACCTACGTAGCTCTGGTTCCCTCGGTGAGGACGTCGCCACATACAAACTATCCCCACCACTGCTATCCCTGTGGGGCGATCTAGTCCGCCCAGTACCATCTTTGGTTCGGAACGTATTCCCGTTGTTATAGTTGATTCGATCGCATCGCCACGCAAATGGTACAAATTCTGGCCCTCCTGCTCCACACCTTCTGCTTCGTCTAGCTTACGATCAAATTCGTCCTCTTCCAGAATTAGTCCAAAAGATGGATCTGTGAAGAAAACTCCATGCCTCTTGTCCACGACCACAGAATGAGGAGAATTGAACATCGAGCCATTGAACGACGTCGTCAAACTAACCACAGACGCCACAGTCGGAGTGATGGATGTCGGATCTTCGCTTGTTGTTAACGTCAAGAGGGCCACATCGCGGGAGGCTTGCCGTGTGATGAGAATACGCACATCCGATTCAGAATTATCGTATATGGCCATGCCGCCGATCCCTGGGCGCCGTAGGTAAAAGGCGTGCGTCTCATTGTGGGCGTTCCCAGCATTGGAAAGAAGAGGGGTTGCGTAGGAGGGGAATGACGTGTCGATATGGAACAGTGTATTCGTCGATATGTCAGAGACCAAGAGGGAGGTAGAGAGCGGGGCAGGGAGGTGGAGGATTGCTGAGACAGCTCGGAAGATGGGTGGTAATTGAACTGAGTGGTTTGAGGCAAAAACTCTGGATGTGGTTGGGGGTGGAGAGCGAGGCGCGGAATCGGAGAGCTGAAGCAGAGACCAAACTGTCAAAGATAGAATTGCAATGGGCGTCAAAAGAAGGAGGAGGTTCACAACCAACGGGACGGTACGTTTTGCGTGTGCAGTAGACATTATATCCGTCTGGCAAAGACCGGAGCTGAGAAAGAGTCGGGTTTTTGAGTTTCCCACTGCGAAAACGAAGATTGTCCACAAATCCTAGGTTCTGCAGATAGAGCGTGCGAAATTGTAGCGGGACGGCGGTCACGACAGTTGGTGCATCTTTCAACACGAAAATAAAGCTATCAAGTCAGGGGGAGGACCGCTTATGAATGGCCCGTTGCGATGGTGCGGAATTGCCCCCAATTTCAAAACAGTGACATCCAAAAGTTGTGATGCGGAAGAGGATGCTCCTGGGAACGGAGAGGCTGCACAATTGCAACGATAGACGGGGTCATGCAACGCTCTTTTGCGACTGGATGCTAGATTTTTCATCTGTGTCGAGTCATTTGCCTTGAGGACATCGCCGAATATCCAAGATAAGCATCAGCTCAATTCCAAAATCCGAGATGAGGTATACTGTGAGATGCCAATAACTTCCCGATTGAGCCCCCTTTTCCCCAAGCTAACAGTAACATGAGCCATTACGACCTCTCCTGTCAGAGTAAATTCGTCGAGTTTGAGTGATACTGTACCTAAAATCATATACTATTTTCAGTGCGCTTCCTCGTGTTTTCTAAGAAATCGATCAAACGCCGTCTAGACGGATGCACGATAGCCAACATTGTCAGTGCTTTGGGGGGAAATGAGACCTTTTATATTATGGATTTGGGGGACGCAGATCCTGTTCATCCACCTCGGTAATCCTAGCGGTGCATACCTCATGCTTTCACACATTTCCAAAAACAATTTTGCTCCATCACACTGTATCGCTCGCATTGTCTTCGCTGGACACCGCAACTCCTTTGCAGCGTTTTGACAAAAACTGCGAGATCCACCTCCTCATAATGAACGGCGCCAAAATCTGCTATACTCGCGCCCAAAAATTCGTATAGTTGTCCAATTAGTTCCACTTGTCTCGAATCTAATTCTGGGGAACAGCGAGTCGTTACCTCAAACACCACTATTAGAAGAAGCTTTACTTCATTGAGTATCTATTGAACTCTTCCTCGACTTGCATTAAGGGTTATGTCTTACGACCTACTCACGTTACGACAAAAATATCCGCATGCTCTATAGTAAAATTCGCATCTGGTTCAGTTGAGTACCACAGAAAATGGGATCATTCTGCTGGTGTTGTGTTGATGCAACTATTCATGTAATGAATGGGTGGTGAGAGATGAAATGATAGTTTCGTTTGCTGGCTTTTTGGAGATGACGAATAAGGGGCTTCACAAATTCGTGTCGCCCTGGGTCGTCAGCAGGCGTAAATCTTAACTAAGAAAGAACTGGACCGTACTGGTCGCTGAGGTGTGTAGGACGTCTAAAGTATTGAATTACCGTGCGTCGCGGGCTGGTCAAATATCCTGATCTGTCATTTTGTTGTGCGGGAAAGTTGAGCCAAGCGGATAGGTACTAGGGAATTCAACCAGTGGTGCGTGACTTTCTAAAGCTACTAGGAATCATGAATGGATATATACTGGCACGAAAAGTTAGTTTGCAGAGAAAGAGGACATCTTTTCCAAAACCCTAAATCATACTCAATGCCGTTGCTTCTTCGGGTCCGTAGGACAGGCCTTCGACCGACCTGTTTTCTCGCAGGTCGCGTTTCCCGTCGGTAGAACAGAGCGAGGTAACAAGTGCTACGAAAAGACAAAAAAATGCGGCCAAGAAGAGTTGGAACTCCACTCGGCCGAGGGAAACGGCTCTTATTGTCAGCGTCGTCGCACGGAAGTTTGTTGTAGTAAATCAATTAAAAGAAAATACTCTAAAAACAAGTTGCTTCGAACACCCCATGTCTGCTAACAGGGCTCGCAGTAACTTCTTAGTCGCCGTTCCATGGCACGCCCATTTTCACCGTAGTGTTTTCTCCGCCGCCGCCACGCTACACAGGCTAATAGGAATTTCACGATATGTTTCACTCGCAGTAAACTAACCTAAACGTCCCCACCTCTAAAAAAAAGCGAGCAACAGCCAACGAGACCAGTCTCAGTCATCCTCACACTCCTGCACTTTCAATATGGACGGGAATGATGGAGTAGTTTACTTCGTCGTCTTACACTTCTCGCGGGGGGGGTTTCAATACAAGGAACTTGTTCCCTGCGCGCAATCCATTGGTACACAATGCAGTTTTCCACTCCGGAGCCCCAAAATGCTACCAAAGCTCCATTGCCTCTCATCTTGGATGGTTCTTCAGCGGGGTTGTCATCCGAACTGACTAATTGTTGTATCCCACATGTTCACCTTATTTTGTAAGATTTTTTATCACTGTAATATCCTTAATGCCTGTTATCTGCGATATAGTGCCAGTTAGCCAAAATTTCCAACTGGAGCTTTTACCCGTTATGTGCGCTAAAGCGGACTTCAGAGACGTTTTGAAGGTCAACTTGCACCGATCGTATCTTCTTTATTCTTAATCCAATCACCCCCTAACTTTGGGCCACACATTGTGATCCTTTTTGGAACAATCCAGGCCTTCAAGTTCGTGAATCGGGGAAAAATTGACGGAGCTAGAGCTATCTATGCACAACCCCCGCCAACATGGCGTCACCAAGCAATGCCCCTCACCTAAACACCACTTCAGCTTCACATGCTGGTCATACAGAGACAGCACGGGAAGCGCAGAACGCTAATCAGGCTCAGGGAGGGGTTGGGTAGTCAAGCATGGTGAATAGAGTTATGGAATCGGGTGCAGTTGTGCTGGAAGGTGATGAAAATGAGCAGAGGAGATCTACAAGGAGGTGCGGTCCCCCTGCAGTTCGGAACGACAGCAACCTGCCCAACGCACAGGGCAGAGCTGAAGGCGCGGAACATCAGCCAGGCGCAAGAGTCATTCTCAATGTTGATGGCGAGGGAGATGAACTGCGGCTAACTATTCGCCATTGAACGGGCCGGAGGGGAAGATGGTCGCGTAGTCATGGTCAAGGCAGAGTAAGAAGGCACGGTCGAGGTTGTGGTCGTGGAAGATCGAGAACGAATGGCTTTGCCGATGACGCTAGCGCGAGTTGGACGATGAGTGGTACGCAATGCAATCGGGTCATGATGGAAAAGGGGTTCTTCGACAATATGTTGCAACACAGGGCTAGGTTGTTGTGCAAGGAGGCTGTTATGAAAATAAATTTAGAGACGAATGTCAAGAGACTTTCTCAGACGAAGTGTGGGTTTGTTGTATTGGTAATAAACGCATTGCTGCGGCAATTTATGGACTGGCCAAATGATTTTGTGAGGCTATGACACAGTTCAAACCACCCCCTCTGCGCTTTCTTACTTTTATCGCTATGTTGCTGTTTTAATGTATTCCCACATGACAAGATTTAGCTTTGACAGGGCAATTTCAGTCCTACGACAGGCTGGGAGCATCCCTCCCTCTCTGGAGCTAATTCGGTTAATATCTTCACATATTATGGCGTATACAGCAAGTGGTAGAGGGAACAATGGACAAAGAATCTGGTCAGCACAGCGAGATCAGAATCGCCACTTGACAGAGTTTGAAGCGATCTCGTTCAGGGAAACTCGAAAGATCGTCTTAATACCGCTTCAATTAATGACAACTTTGTATGATGAACTATTCGGCACACGAGCAGCCGACAACCAAATTAAAATTCTCAGCACGCGGAAAGCGGATAAGGAAGGTCACTCGGCTGACGCCGTCGCGGATGCACTGCTTCGGATAACTTTGGCGCTACGGTTCAGAAGAAGAGAAGAAAAGCAGGAAGACTCTGTTAGAAAGCTCCTCGGGACGTTTTTGGATGGACGCAATGAGGAGTCTCTGAGTGGGTGCATTATCACAGCCGACAGAGGGTATGGTAAAGAGGCTTTCACGAAAATACTGATGGACTTTGGCCTTAGTTCTGTGTTTGTAATGGCGGAACACATTTTGCGCTGCCATCTGTTTGTCGGAAAGTTGTACTTGAACACTTATCGCGGTGATCTACCCAATCGCCGTAATTAACGTGTGTGCAATATTAACGTGTGTGCAAAATTAACGTGTGTGCAGATTTAGTGAGTGGAACGTTAATTTATGAATGGGTCTTCGAAGAGTCGTTACAAACATTAATTAATGAACGGCTTTTTGTGTACATGCCCCGAAAATTGCTTGTTTTCACGGGGCAGCATAACTTTTAGCGGTTCAAACAAATAAATTGCCCAGATACGCAATCTGAATGAATATCTATTCTATTTCCCGTGACAGTTCCGTTCAGATTGCTTTCGTGAGCTGCAGCATACATTTCCTTACCAACACGGATGTACATAAACACCAATATGCAGATGGAAACGGGAACCATTACCCATTCGCCACTGTCTAAAAACCCCTATGCCCACTGTCGGCCCCCTTAACCGCCTGTTTCGCGCGGCTGTGGCACGACAGGGGTCCAGCCATCCTTTGCCTGCCCCAAGCTCTCTTCCTTCTCCTCAACTACGTCGGGATGCAGGAAAAACTGCCAACAACCCAGTAACTACCACCCCACGCGAACAAGTCACCATGTCAATAGCCTTTCCGAACGCCTTTGCGGTGCCAATGGATGGTATCTGAGGCAAACATCAGTGGACCAACAAAAATTATTTCAAAGGTTGTCAAGCAGTTTCCGCGCTTATTCACTGGAACACCTGGCGCGAAGTTAGAGAAGGCCAGAAGATGGTGGAATAATAGGGAGAAGACGCTGACTTTTGTGACAATAGGCCGCCGTGGAAAGCATTTAGTAGCGACAAAAGCCACCGGGATGCATCGCTTGAGTTGCAAGAGAGTTACTGGGCGAGGTAGAAAGGCGGCTGGGTGGAGTGCAACAATGCACGCAACCCTGCTCGGGGAATTCGAAAGGCTTGCCGCCGCGGGGTTAAAGTTTTACCCATTTATTTTACAGCAACTGTCTCGAGACCTTATTGCCACGGCGCCCGTCAGCTCCCCATTCCATGCTGGAGGGCTGTACAAAGGTAAACGGATTGCGTAAAAGGTAACCATCCTGTGGATTCAGCATTTTATGATACGGAAAGGGATTGTACTGCGGAAACAAATTGGCTAGTTGCAAACGAGCCCTTAGGAAAAGCTATTCATAGAACGAGAGGTCGCCTTTCATCTCGGTATGTTAAAAAGGGGGTTCGAGGGGGGCATTTTAGAGAGAAAGACATGGAAAATGCTGATGAGATACATTTCGATTCTAATATGGACAACGGGAAGACAATGGGCTGCGCGGTACGAATCAAGTCAAGTATGCGGATGTTGTTTCGGGAGGCGAAAATGTCACCATGATGGTCCGGATCACTGGGGGACCGCAGGAAAGGGTCAAAGTGCCGTTTTTTGTGTTCAAAAATAAGAGCAGTTCATATCCTATCAGAGGTATTGAAGACAATGTGCCAGGCGTTTGCTGCAGGTCGCAGCCGAAGGGATGGATTGGTGCTGTGACGTTCTTGTCTTGACTTAATGAGACTCGTGCCATGTCCCGAAAATGGGGTGGAAAGCCACACTTGTTTGTGGAAAACTGTGGGGTACATAATACAAAAGATACCGTAGAGTTGAAGTTGGGGCAACTGAATATAAAGCTCTATAAGCTTCCCGCAGATGCGACGCACCTGGTACAGCCAGCCGAAAGCTATTTGATACAGAAGATAAAGGAGCTGTGGAGGAGGCACTGGGAAGCTTAAAAATCCAGATGCATTCAGGCTACTGATTGGAGTAAGTCAAGTGGCTGCTTGCCGAATCCGGGGAAACGGTTTTACTTGGCACTTAATGCTCGTGTAGCTCGTGAATTTAATGCCATGAAGGATCAAAAAGGCGTTTCATATTCAAAGAAAGCTATCTTTCATACTGGCATGTCTCTCGATCTGGACGGTGTCTGGCGTGAGTCTTAGCTCAGCGGTGAGCTGCAAGAAATTATTGCCAAACACCGCGAGCAGTTTAATGGCGCAGTAATGCATGGTAGGACGGCTGATATTGAAACGGAAACCGACGACAACTAAATAAACATTTCGATCCCTGCTTTTAAGTGTGAGGAAGATATGCACTCGTTAATTATGCACTGTCAAAATTAATGTGTGTGCGCAAATAACGTGTGACACGTTAATTTATAAACGCTGCGTCAAAAATCAACTTCACAATTAACGTGTGACACGTTAATTACGGTGATTGGTGTAGAAGAGGAAACCGATGCGGGTGTGGAGTCTACTAATGCTTATATTGGAAATTCTTAGAGCTCTGCAGAAGATGCTAAACCGAACCCTAATGATAGCGTCCGCACAAGCGTTCATTCAAGAGTCCCTACAACTGGAGCTGCCAACGATTCACACAGACAACAATAATCGACAAGGCCCGACAATGAAACCAATGCTGCAGAGTGGCGGGTAGGCAGAAAGTAATGGTACGATAGTCTAAAGGATTTTATGATTGACGACGATCCAGACATGGGACCTGAAGTGTTTTTTGCATCGAAGACAATTCCGTCGACTGGCCGCAGGATAGGCGACAAAATTATCACTACTTTCGCCATGCGGGAAAATGGTATGAATAAGTTTGCTAAGGTGCTCAGGTTTATGTACACAGTCCCTCCACACATGCAGCAAAGTTTTAATACATGGATTGCTGTGCTAAAACCAAATGTTTTCGTAGACAAGACCCTATTCAGTTGTGTGGAACAAGAGAGTGAGGGTATGCAGTTTATGAGGGCTAAAGCGGAGGAAAGGATTGCTAGAGTGTGTGAAGTGCTAACCTCAGGACAGCGTTGTGTCGAATGGTTTGTGCTGCGACAATTTCGAATAACAGGTACAAATGAATGCCTCCTGTTGATGTCATCTACAGCAGTCATGGACATTACAGGTCTGGCAGGTGAAGAAGGAGTTGAGAAGACACAACAAGAGTGGTTTAGCTTGTTGCTAAAGAACTGGTTTCGTTCTAAGACTTCACCTGAAGCGATGATGACGGGTACAGTAAACGAGTCTGCTGTCATTACCGCGCTTGAGGCGCTGGAGATCGTCAAAGCTGTGTTTGATGTGGGAATGCTGTCCATGAAGACAGGTCGCTATCTTTCCTGCTCGCCTGACGCAGTGGCTTTTCTGGACATAGCGTCGTTTGTGGAGTGGTCTAAAGTAGAGGGTTTGTCTGGATTTCGGGAAAGCAAGGTTGTCATGGTCTCTATTAAGATTGAGACGAAGGTAGTAGCGTCCGCGCTAGGTGGGGCCGCCCAGCTATCATTGCGGGATGCATCACGGGATCTTTGCATTCGCTACTGTTAGACTACATTTCCCTTTAGTATGTAGCTATTTCTAGTTCTATGTAAACACTTGTTTGGAGCGATCGGCTTAACACAGCAAGCCTCAACCAAAGTTTCAACCAAAGTTTTACCTAGATCTACTCGTGTGCGATTAATACCCCACAGTAATCCTACCTTAGTTATCTTCTTAGAATTGTACGCATCAAGAGCTGCAAATATGTCTATCATAAGCCACTTCTCAGTAATTGGGCGTCCCTTTGTGATAGAATCAAAGGGCTGCTCGTAGTCAGTGAAAAAATGCAAGGGAACCAAAATTCTAATGTTGAATGACCCACGTCTTTTATAACCGTGGTAATTGTCGATAGAGGAGAGGGAGACTCTCAGATGGCAGAGTTGCTAGTCGTTCCATCCAAAAAATGGGCGTTCGATGTACGCGACGCACTTCACAGCAGTCCGCAACGTACTTACCAGACTTGCTACTCGTAGTCAATAAGATGGCAGAAAGGATGTGCTACGCGGACGGGTATACCCAACAAAACATAGAGTTGCTTTTAATGTGTTTTGTCGAGACAGTAACGCGTTCTCAACGTTAAATAGGGACGTCTTTTCGCATAGGGGTAGAGTCTATTGATCTTCAGTTGGTAAAATGTTTCCCTCCATTTCGGGACGACAGCGAAAGAAGCGTAATGAGTCCCTTTTATAGTGGGCACTGTGCTCTTAGCAGTGAGAATCATAGAAATATAACAACTTTTATTGCCTGCCGTATCAATTTGCTGTAAAAACTTCCCTAGGTTTAACATTCGCCCATTTTTCTTGACGAGCATAACGACAGCTTCGCAAAAGTCTTCATTCAGATAAAAATAGACTTTTCAATGCGAATAATGAAATGTTTGATAACAAGAGAGTGCTTTCCGTGGCTTATGACGCGACGAAGTGGTCCATTGTTCCTGTCCTTCTTTAAAAAAATTAGCCAAGTTGTCTGCACTGGCGTTCAGACCAACATCAGAAATGACTCCATCACGGTAATTCTCCCTTTCTGCAGCCATGTATATCATTAATCGCTTTTCAGACGTACTCACTCCGTCGGTCAAAGAATTGAAAAAAGCATCCTGATACTCTGTTGTTGCACGGTGGTAGAAGATCGCACCATAATATCACGTTCACCATCTCGATGTCCAGTAAAGATGAAGCATGCATATTTTTCAATATCAATGACTGGTTCTTTAATGACAAGGACGTAATGACAAGACAGATTGTTTGCGACCTTCGATATCTCATAGCTAAGAACAATTTTAAAAGTACCCCTCTTGAGTTACTCACGTGTTTTCTGTCTTTAAGCTTAAATAATCTTGGTAGGATGCACTAGGGTCATTCTTGTCCAGAATCTCAGTAAAGAAAAGTTTTGTACCTCAAAACCTGTGCTGTCTGTCACGAATTATCTTGACATGCGCAGTTGAGGCGTCCATTATAGAGCCAGATGATACTAAACGCTTGATTAGCCGAACAGAGAATGGCTTCGGACCCTTGAGTGTCGCGACCACAACTTTTTTCTTGTCCATTGAAATGACAGTAAGCGGAACATCCCAATAAACCGTCTTCCTTTTGTTGCTATCAATATCTTCTGTATTCTCACTACACACAAGAAAACTGTCGCCCGGTTCAAAGATAACGCCAGCGGACGCCGGAAACTTATGAGATAAATCCCTTTTGATTTTCAAATCGGCCATAATGCGCTGTATCTTTTGTCTAGTGTCCAAAGGACAAGCATATGTACTCATATGAGTACAAATGATTGTTCGAAAATACCTAGATTTTTTAATTAAAATTATACCTTAGTATGTTGCATCCCTGAAAAATAACATCCCCTAACTATAAAAGAAGTAGTTTCATCCCCATTCACAACAACCGCTGTAGCCTAGTAGACCTCAAGTATACAATGGAAAATGAAATCGTGAGTCCGACTCGCTGCGCTCCACAGGAGGGCAAAAAAATTCCTTCAGGAAGGTCGACATTTCTGCGATAGCTGCTACCTCAGTTTGCTAAGCGCGCCCACTTGAACATGAGCAGAGAGGTTAATTAACTGATCACTCATAAAGGGGAATAATGCCATAGGTACGTGCGCTAATTACGCAAGTCGAACAACGCGAATCAGAAATGTAGGCGGCCGTAGTCAAGGACTCAATTTTTTTTGCTTAGTCAGCCTACAACGAATGTAAGCATAGGCAAGTAAAAATCGCTATAGAGTAGTATAAAGCATCATCTAATTATGACAGAAGTGGACATCGCGTAAGTGTTTTTGAAAGCAGTTACGTTCTGCCTATGAATAGCATATCCAAACCTCCTTGTTCAGTTTCAGGCACTCAGAGCAGAGAAATTTGGACTTCTTACCAGATCTGCAAAATTTGCATCTACTTTGAAACGCCTCTTTCGTTGGGGTCCCATTGGCTCCTTTGCGCCTTTTCACTGTAGGCACCAAGTGGATTCCAGTACCATGCTCCGGAACGTCAACATCTGATCTGCGGAGGCCAATGGAATCAAATGAATTGCCAATGGGTTGCTCTACAAGTTTTGCATAAAAATAATTTTCGACACAAATTCTCACAACCATCAAATACTTATATAGCAGCCATAAATCAACAATGAAAATTCCAAGCAAAGATGTATTAACCCTTAACGACCAATCATTGACTTCGAATTTCTTCTCCAATCCGAGATCATCCTTTCTGCATATGTTATGCCTGTCAATCTGGGAGAAGTTTCATAGTATGTCCTGACAACCGCTGGGACTGGAATTTCCATTTCCCCAAGCACCATTTCATTGCCAGCAGATCTCCAACGATAGGCTCTGAAGGAAGTGTTGTAACAGAAGTACTGAAAAAAAATCTTCTGTCTCTATACATTCACATAACGGCCATCATAGAAGGATAGCTTTCCGTCCTCGAAATTACCATAGAGATATGATCCCCACGCCTAAGAAGTTCCAGCCTTGACAAAAATGACATAGGAATCTGCCTTGTCGCATTCTTGACGACATCTGTAAATCTCAGTCCATATTCGAAAAGTGCATTTGCTATTGTCACAGAAGAAAATGCAGAGTCCGCACAAACAAGGCGATTGGAATGAAACCGAGGCTCTGTAAGGAGAAGAGCAATAGCAGTTCCATAATGGAAATTCGACTCGTATCTCTGATTACTGTTGTCAGATGCTGACAAAACAATCTCAAAATTCAATACAGTTCCACTGACACCACAGCAAGCAGTCTTGATTTCACATCCGTTTTCAGGCTTACGGTCCATAGCAACATAGTGCGGGAGTCCTTCTGACGTCCAGTTTCCGCCCATTCCGTACCAGCGCGACATGCTTTCATCCACGCAAATTCTCTCCGATGGCGACACAATTTTCCTCCTATGCCGTTTTATGGCTTCCACGAATCCAGTGACCAAAGAACATCTTCTGTCAGTGCTTTCAGTTTCCGTGTAGCGGCTGAACGTAATACATGAGACCAGTGCTTCGAAAAGGTTCCTCGAAATTATTTTTCCAAACGTTGCCAGTGGAATGTATTTGGATGTAGACTGTGTACTCCAAAGCGACCTTCTGCTTGTGAACTCGAATCTGCATAGCAATATGAGAATTCCAAAAAACTTCAGAATTTAACTAGCTGTTGCACACATGTACCCACCATTAGCGAGTTTCCGGTTTGTAAGTTCGGTAATTGTGGAAAGGTATTCGAGAGGAAACATGCAAAGGAAAAAATCATACGGAGTCTTCTCACACTCGATATAAACTTGAATGGATGTGTCACTTGCTTGACCAATTACCTTCCATGGCAAATGTGCAGTTGATCCATTCAACGGTAATAATACCTCTTGATTGGTCCAAATTTTTCAATGCATTTCTTTGCATACCCCTCCTACTCCGGCCATCCCATTGGCGTCTTCTCGAGGTTCTTCTTCTGAAGGTTGACGATTCGGTAGCTCGATCACGGCAGCAGATGCCTCCATTTCATTGGATGATGCTGGACCATCTTCAGATGCTTGTACTGGCTTGATGTTGACAAGTTTCAAGCTGACACGCTTTGTCCCGTCCTGAATGGACCAGTCTGCGGTGACCGCTGTCTGACGTATTCCGGTAGATGTTTCAATTTAGATGCTGACCACAGTTCCGTTGACGCGCTTACTTTTCCAAAGGGATCCAAATAGTCGCCTACACTCAGCAGCTGACGTAACAAGGGTTGCTCGAGTATTGACAAGGTTTCCGGGCTGTTGACGGGGTCGTTTGGATTTGTCATTTTCGGTTAAATTTTGCGATGTTGACAAACTTGTTGTGTGATTGGTTGAACAGTTGAGATGTAAATTCCGAAGTTTTGCACGGTTGACTATCTAAGGGTGCTACTAGATATACTGAAAAGCTAATGGTGTCATTCTGTAATTTTTTATATAAAATTTTGCCGTTAGAACTATGGACTCATATGAGTAAAATTGTCCTCTGGACACTAACACGTAGCTAAAATTTTGAAGTTTTGGCCACGGTTTTGTAAAGAGCCTTGACCGATGCGAGGTACGACGACAAATACATGTGTTGTCGGTACTGGTAATTCAGGACCTTCTGTGTTGTTCGCAGCACGAAATGCACATAAAAGTGCCAATTCTCGCGATATATGCGGATAGTCGTGCGGGACCTTGGAATAGGTTAGTTGAAGTGAATGATGGTACCAAGCAGACCGAGGGATTTGTGTGATTCGATCGGGTGTGTCATAGTGAGATGGTAGCACTCTTCGCCAAAATGCGGAAAATCTAGGAGATGCCATTCGAGTGCCCTGATCGGTTAGTATATTATCAGGGAATCTAATATAAACGTTAAACCATGGTCAAATGAGCGTATCCTAGAGTACGTCAGCGCTGGTCGACTCCATTAAAACGGCAGCGTGGAAGTATGTCTCCTTATTAATGATGTTTAGTACGTGTTTTTGATTTAAGCGCATTAGTTAGACAAATATCTGCCGTTGAATATTGTATCGTGCATGTCCGGAGAACCGTCGACAAAACGCAGCAGGCGACGAGAAAATCTTTGAAATTTGTTGCACTCACCAAAGGTTTTCTCCATAGTACGCATAGTTTCCGGTGACAGATCAGAAGGACGAACGCGAAGCAACAGGTTGTATTAATTGACGGAGTATGGGTGGAAAAATTAACAGTGTAGTTTTTTGAGTTATACTTTTGTGAACATCATTTCGATCGCTGACCAGTGTAGATAGATATGTCGGTCAAAGCGTTCGCTGGGAAGTGATCATCCCCAGTGGAGTCGAGTGTGTTTTTCAGCATGATTACGGTGACATCAACACTGTCCATAATGTCCAGTCCAAGTAGTAACGGTATGTCGGCTTTGACTACTTAGACTTCGAAGAGATAAAGACCGGAAGGGGTTGGGATAAATAGTATGATACGTCTGAGAGAACTGTAAAGAAATTCCGCAAAACGGAATCATAGGAAAGATATCTGTAACATAAATGGTATTCCGAGAGCTTGGCAAAGTTGACGAATAGTTCGCTCTCCAGCAACGGCGATAGGAGCTCTCGTATTGCAACAAACTGCATCCCAAATCTACCTAGCTTGTTTGGTATTAGTGCTAAACATGATCAGTATATAATCGGGAGGAAGTTTTCGGCGTTGTGTGAATATCTCCTCCCTTTATCTCCCGAGGACCTCTATGGGACTGCAAGAAAGGTAATCAGCCGCCCATTGGTAGACCTAGGTCTGTACTTAATTTCGAAATCCATTTTTGCCATCAGGCACATCCATCTAGCCAGCCGCCTATGGATACACTTCTTCTTAAATGCCGTCCGCAGTGCATGGTAGTCCGTATATACCTCTAACGGATAGTCAGAAAACAAATAAACGCGGAAACTATTGAGAGAGAATACCACAGCAAGTGATTTCCGCTCGCTCATATAGTAGTGGTGCGCCTGTTCGGAGATACGAATTTACCGGGTGCACTTTTCAATCATATTTCTGATGTGAGAGAAACAATACTAGAGACGCGGAAGAAGCATACGTCTCCACCACGGAAGGGGAGTAGAAGAACGTAAACGCGAGTAATTGTCAGCTTTTCCTTCAAGTAATCGAAAGCCTCCTGCATCTCTGGGTCCACTAAAAGGCCTTCTCAACGGAGGTTGCGGCGTGCAACAGTGCTAACCTGTCTGCGAAGATCCTTATAAAGCGCCGGCAGTAGCCCACAAAACCGAGTAAAATCATCCGTTTCGTCACAATCGACAGCTTAGGAGCTTCCAAAATGTCTCTAATTCTGTCAGTGTCGACCAAAGGCCCGTTTTGTCGCAAATTTGACAAAATAGCTTGACTATTGAATTGCAAAGCTATATTTTTTCACATTTGGCATCAATCTTGCCTCTTGAATCCATTCGACTACCTGAATGAAGTGCCCCATGTTTTCTTTCAGCGTCACTGAGAAGATTAAAACGTCGACCACAAAGACCGTAGGGAACGGAGGCCCGCGGAAAATTCTCCCATCGTACTATAGAATGTCGTCGGTGCCTTTTTTAGCCCAAACTGCATCACCTCGATCTCAGAAGTCCCACATTGAGAAAAATAGTAGCCTTCTCCTTACAATCTTCGGCTATCCTTACGTGCCAGTAACAGGTGCAAAGGCCTAGCGTCGTGAAAAATTGGCAGTTGAGAGCTCTTTGAAGAGCTCTTTATCTTCAGAAGCGGCAAATGGTCCGACTTCATTACTCTGATAAATTAAAGACAGTCATCTCAAATCCGAGGCTTCCCATCCTTCCCCGTTGTGATATCTGATGGGAAGGAATACGCAGAACTCGACTTTTTAATGACAACAGCCTTCAATAAATTGCAGATCTCTTCTTTCACCGCAGCGATGTGCCTGGGCGGCATTCGAAAATCCTTTGAGTGGATCGGAGCATCCTCAGGCAGATCGAAAGAGTACACCACTGGGACTCCGGCTGATTACAGGCCATGGATATCCTACGAAATCACAGCCTTATCCTTCAAATCCTTCAAAAACGACCTCTGATCCTTCTCCTCGAGATTTTTCACCTTCGAGACTAGAAGCTCGGCGCGATCCTCCTACTTGTCTTCCCCTGTGATTTTCTCCTTCAACGTCAGGCCCTACAGACCGGGCTAATACGGTTCCTTTTTAAGATTGCGAGCACCAACTTGTGCTCGGTATCCGACCCGCCGTCATTTCCACCTGATTTTCATGACAACGAACGAACTAATTGCTCGCTGCCCGATTCCTCTGGGGAGATAAATTAATCCCTATCGGTCCGGGGTCTGTCGATCACCGGCGGCTCTCTGAGAAAGGACATAAGAATATATTTCATCCGTACCGCCCAGGCGACTTGCTGGATACCATAATCCGTATTTACTGAATTTATTCCAAGACGTGTCTGCCGAAAAGCGCGTCGAACGACGCGTTCTGGACTTCCAAGAAGCTCGAGGACACCAACAAGGTTCCAAAACAGACTGCAAAACTATGCACATAACCAATAATTTGGGCAACTGTCCCATCAGCGACAGTGACCTGTTGCTCCGTAGCAGTCGGACCTAGTGACTATTTCTCGCAAAAAACCCAAATTCAGGTTTAGGACTTCCTCGTGTCCAATAGACCGTAATTATTCGTTCCATAACCCTTAAAGCCACAAAATTCAACAAAAGAGGGCCTTAGGCTGGCTTTCCATGGAGGCCAGAGTCACATGGGCGGTCTTGAAGACCAGAAGCTTCACCTACTCCCTCTCTTCGTCAGTTCCTCTGCAAAATTCATTCCCGAAGAGGCTGACACCAGCTCCGTGACCACATTGTACTTCTCAAAGTGGTCCAGGAGAGCTCCAGATGAATTTTTGGTCTTCTTCGTCTTTTTTTCTTCCTCCTTGGATTCGAGAAGACCATCTGCGGGCGGATGCAGGGGCTTTATTCGTAAAAGCGTCGATGTCCATGCCATTGGCTCTGCGCTGTTCCGTACGGGCTTGGCCGTCTCCGCGGCTCTTCGCCGCGGCCAAAAAATCCCCCCTTTGAGACTCCTGGACGACTCTGCGGGCTCGTCGTCGCTCGTATCCCTCCCCGTAAGTTCTTCTTTGGACCCTAAATTTGCCCCGAAGCTTCCGCTCTGATGTTCCCTAGACCGGCAGGTTGCCTGCGCGTGTCCTCTGTTTCAACAGAAGGAACCAAGAGTGTACCTGGGAAGTTCCCAAGGCACTGGGTAGCACGGTGCCCCCTCAGCCCACAAAATGATTAAAAGCTACAGGAGAAATGTTCAGAACAGTTTATTATACTTTACACTGCTCAAAATCCAGCATAAAGCCCAGTTTATACTTCATTTTTTGCTGGCTCATAAAAATCATACCTAACTTAATCACATTAGCCAGTGTTTTATAAGTTACGGCCTACAAACTTCTTAAAAAAATCTATTCGGCTAATATCAAAGAGACTAAACTATACCATTAAAATTATTATACGTAGAGGTACATCAACAATAAAATGCTCATAGCCAACCTCTTTTCAAAGGTCGGCAGCTATATGGTCCGACACAAAGAACTCCCGCCCTGATAAACGTCTGAAAGCGATGTCGGAAAATGGTGAATTAACTGGACCAGAAACCGCTGTAGTTGTAAAATATTACGATCCTCTAGTTCATGGGATTGGGGTATTGGCGGCGACAACTTCGAAATCTGCTATTTCAAGCTGAAGGTCGCGATGAGCTTCGGAAAAAAGTACCGTTTCTTTTTTGGTTATCTATTTCTGTTGCTAACTAAAATTTGCAGCTCAACATTGCCAAATGTTTTCTGCACCGCCTGGAGTATATGGAAAAGGTCGAATGATATGTTCTTGGATGATTCTGACGAGGCGAAGGAAATAAAGGTGGTTTAGTGAGTGATGGTGTTATTTCTGGTGGCCTTTTGCCCTATTCATGATTATTCAATATTTTACGTTGGGGAAACATATAAAAAGCGGTTTTCGGCTGCAGTTATGCTGCCTAAAAGTTACTATTCTAAGGAATACCAATTGCGGGGTGGTGACGGGGGTAATGCGCTAGAGATCAAAGTTGCCTGGCCTGCCAAGCTTTTGAGTTAAAGGATACTTTAAAAGGGCTGGGATAAGGTAAAAGACATTGCAGTGCGCTTTTTTAGCAACGTGAAATGTTTCGAGTTCGATATGGGACTTCTAGAGCACCGGTGACGGGTGCACGAAAAAATCATGTTTACTGGCATACTTAAGTGGCCGTGTAGATTTTATGATTTTATGGAGAATCAATTTTATTTAGGTTGGGCCAATAGTTAGACACTCATAGCAAATGTTGGATTACCAGCCGCATGCTGCCCGGAATCTCACTGTTCTAGCCCAGTGTACCTGTTTTTAACCAATAATGAACTGTTAGTTGATATCCGGTGTGTAAAATGATATGTATGGTTTTAATTCTCTTGCTTCAAGAGATATTGTACATAAGTTTGGGCTTTTTTAAGCTATTCGTTTTTAATTATTTACAGTTCGCGAAATAAATTGTATTGTTTCATACGAAAGCACGCATTTCCCGCCCCTTGATGCCGGTTCATCGCATGTGCCCCAAATCACATTAGAAAAACGCGTTCCTTTTCTTTCCTACTCACCATTATCACTGATCTGACGGAATATCCTGGGACACAGCCATTCCAACCTTTAAAAAATTAAAGAATCCAACCTTCCCCTCTCCTCCTGTATATCCGAATAACAGTGCAGATAACCGGCCAACGTGGCCGTGATTAGTCAGCGTTATGGTTCTTGCTGCAGTGCTCGCCCTTGGGACACACTCCTCTCCTCGACAAGTTACCCAATATCTTCTACGGTCCAATCAGCAACTAGTCCCTCACCCCAAGATCCAATCAGAACAAGAACATTCGCCCCTGATAATGTTTTACAGCCGCCGAAAACGACAGCCCTACTTGTTTCATTCCCTTCGCCACCCTTCCCGTTCTCGGATTCCTCTCAACTGCGTACCCGCACCACCTTTCCTGACATATCGAGACTATGTAGGAGTGAGGAAAGCCGGTCGCTGGGGATTTATATTCCCCTTTGGCCTGCTTCAGTTACAGTAAGCTCAGCTGTGGCTCGCTTCTCCTCATAAATATCTTCATCCATATACAAAAATGTATACGTCGCGATCTCATGATATTTTCAAGAATGGAAGTTGCCTGTACAGGCAGATAAACTATCAGTATAAGAATGCGTCTCTCCCTGTAAGATAGTGGACCTGGTGGACCGCCATCGTACATTATAATGTTACAAGACCACTACTGTGATGAACGACTGGGTACCCTACGGTGGTACATAATTCGGACCGGCACAATGCTCGACGTTTCCCCTGATCAGGAGTAGCGATCATTTCAATAAACTGTATTCTAGCATGGTAGCATCGCTCTGAGGCAAGGATTTAGGTTTCTCAGAAAGTTGCTCAACGGTGAGGTAATACTTCCAGTCTCTGATTTGTTGCAAGTGTAGATCGCTCGAATGGTGATACAGAGTTATACACAACACCTTCTCACCATAGACTTGTCTGTCGGCTTCGGAAGTAGATTTTTCCGGCACAGGATGAAGGTGCAGGACAAACTCCTTTTGGATTTGCAATGGTCATTCAATAATACATCCGTAAAAGCTCTCCACAAGGACGTACCACGTATGCCGTAATGTGCATGTCACTTCCGGTGGTGACACGTTTTCATTCTACTTGGGTGAATATTCTTCACAATATTCTCATTCACCACAACAATTCCAAGGTGCCTCGTGCTAGTAAGAAAGAAAGAATCCAATGGTTCAAAAACATTGAGGGATACGATCTTCTTGATGGAGACATGGAAGATGTATGTACTTGAGGATGATTCTGACATGAAGAAAAACAAGGAAAAGACCAAAGCAACCACACAGGATATTCAGAAGATCCTTTTATCAATGGAAAACATCTCTCTGTAAAATGCTCGAAAATCTGGCGTAGAGGATGATAAATTTACAGAAAAAACTATTTCCTATCTCAAGTCAGATGGATGCGATACAAATTCCTTAACAAATATCACCTAATGTCCTGTTCTAGATGACTTCAGTAAATGTCCGTGAAGTAGCATCCCTAATTAGAATTCATGGAGCCACCTTAGGTTTTCTCGTGAAAAGTATCAATGATGTGGTAATTTACGATGTTTCGGTTCAGGGTCGTCGATTTAATCGTTGAACTGGTCCTTTCTGTAGGAAAGCGGTCTCCCACAAATTTTGTCTTCTTAATCCCTGACCTCTGATTTTTGAAAACAACTCTTCCCACTTCTTTTCTTTAAAGAACATAATCCTGGAACAAATTACCCCTTAAGAATAGAAACTCTCGGTAAGACTCCATTTTCCATTTCACTCCTGAGTATTTTGGTCCTTTTAAAAAAATAATTCTCTCAACTTGTGATCCGCTTCATCCTCCAAATTCAGTTCCGATATTTTATCAAGCATATTTTTTATTATTTCCCTAATTTTGTGCAAATTCAAAGCTGCGGCATTGCCTTGCAATTTTTATTTCGCTTAAGGCCGTGAAACTTTTCGAATGTATCCCCCTATTTAAAGTTCGACATCATCGTCGTTGAAGCAAAACCCCTGCCATCAACCACCCCATCGGCTCACCTCCCGTTTAACCTCAACATGTCCAGCCTCCACCCGTCCCTCATCACCGCCAATTCATCCAGATTATGCAACCCTCTCAACGCCCTGGCCCTGATGGCCAATGGAACAACGGAATACGATGATTATTGTGGAGGAATGGCCCGGGAACGCGTTCGGGAGTGGATGTGCCGGCACTGCCTCGGAGAGGCAGATGAGTAGGAGAGGAGGAGTCTGAGGCTGATGTGGAAGAATCGGAAGGTGAGGAGGACTTGGTGGACCCGTGGGAGCCACTAGTGTACAACGGTGGCGGAGCTGCTGTGGGGAACGGAGGAGAGATTTAGGGCATAATCGTTGTTTCTGACTTCTCTAATGGTGATGAAGCGGAATTGGAAGGTCTAAGGAGGAATTAGAGGAGCTGGATATTCCCGAGGAGTCTATCTATCATTCTGGGTCGTTCAAAGGGATTTATAAGGACTGCATTGGGGTTACAGATATTTTAGAAGATTTGTTTTGCTATGATCTCGAGAATTAAGGCTTCGACGATTAAATATAAATATTTATTGTGATATTATATACTTTTAGTCTTTTTTGTTCATAAGAGTCCATTTAATTTATTTTTTGGAACTTATTATGTCTTTTTAAGAGTTTAGGGCCAGCCAAGAAGTTTATATAAGCTGAGTAAACTGCTTCCTCTTGTAAGATTCAAGCAAATTACGGGAAAAAATCAAGTGCATACCCAAGTAGTCTAGAGTTTGAAAGTCAACTTTTGTTCCAAGAAAACATTTCTTCGACACTAGCCCCTGAGCATAGGTTGTACACCGTACTCTTTCTACACTAACTTTTAGCCTCTCAATACCCCTTCCTTGTTCAGCTCTTGGCATCCCCACCACCATACTTTGGTAGCACTCTTGTCGCTTGCGACGCCTCCGTCTTGGGAAAAATAGCTCTGAAACATAGCGTCTGCCATCTGATTTCTCACCCATTTACGATAACCAAATGTGAAGTGAAACTCGAGGAAGAGTGAACCATAAGGGGCCAATCTACCCTTTGTTAAAGTTGATGAAATTAACCAACGTAATACTTGGTGATCCATGACCAGTTGAAAATTTCTTGTTACAGATATGGACATAGCAGTTGCACTGTCCATAGAAAATCGAGTATTTCTTTATCAATAATTGAATAATTCCTCTCTCCTCGACCGGAACAGCAGCTCCAATAGTCTATTGAATGGCGAACGCCATCCAAGAATTCATGTAGTAGGGCATAGATTATTTGCTCATCATATGAATCCGTGTATACCGAATATGATAGTCCTGGTGTCGGTAAACTCAGTACAGGTGGCTAAATTTATGCCTTCTTCAAGTAAGAAACGGATTCTAGCGGCAAGAAATCAAGCACCGAAAGTTGAAATGTATCGACCTTCTCACAAATTGTTGAGTGGCTCTGTCACCCTGGAAATGTTAGGGATGAACCTCCGACACACAATGCAGATACCGCGGAATCTCTGCAGTCGCGTGAGCGTGAGCGTCGCTTTGAAAGGTTTCACGGCTCACATGTTCTTCTTTTTACCATAAAAGTCTTACTAACCCGACTAAAGCTCTTCCTCCCAAAGTCAAACAACTTGGAAGAGAACCTCAAGTTCACACTCAGGTAGTAAACAAGTTGATAATCAATTTCAGGTATGGTAATTTCCAGTTACGTAGTAAAATCCTGCCCTTTTAGAGACACCAGTGGACCGCCAGTGTCCTGCTATTTTTTCTCTTTAGTTGTTTCTACAGCTATACTACGGTAGTTTTTCGGCTTGTAACGACTCTATTTGGAGATAGTAAGCGCTTAGATTGTCACAGGCACCTATTTACTCCCCTAATCTTTCCTTGTTTCGTTCCCGCTCGTATTTCCGTTTCAAAGTTTCAGAAACTGGCAAATATTACGCAATGGTTTTGCAAATATTTCCGGCTCCTGTAGACTTGACTATTAAACTACTATGTATTTAGGACCCCGTTTCTCACTCTTTCAGCCTTTACGAATGATCTCTTTCAATAAATTTTTCACATCGCTCGGCGCCCGGACCATGCTGGGCTCGGGCGCAGAGTCATCAAGGCCAAACGGATCTTACAGATCACTCGTCCTCGCTTCGGAGTTCTCGTGTCGATTTTGGGTTTTGCCGCTTTGGTTAGATCGTCATAACTCGCCCCAGTGCACGTCAACGCGATCTCGGAAAGGCTTGTAAGGACTGCCGTCCTCCTCGATCAGGCTCAACAATGCTCAGCGTACCATGCCGCACTCAACCAGTGCTATCTTTGTCACAGCAAGCGAGGGGTCTTAGCTGTTGCTATCCTTTTGGTGTTACTCAAGATCGCTCACTTCGAGAATTCGTCGCTGTCGTCGTCGCTTTCTGTATGCACATCGCTTACATGAGCAGTTTTTCAACCTGTTGTGTTCTCGGCTTACCAAGATTTCACTGGGGGAATTTTCTTCCGTCCTCTTGGCTGGAGAAGGCATCGGTTAAGCCCTTGCCGGGCTGCGTCTGTTTAGCAGGCCCACTTGAATCTTTAAAGCGAAGTCTCAGTTTCTCGCATCTGAAGTGCTGAAATAGCCAAATAAGACCGGAACATTTAATTAGTGATTTTTTCAGGCTCCTCAAGTGCAACGCCCATATTCTCCCGTAGAGGTTGGAACATTGATGTGTTTGATCACCGAACTAGCCGCGGGCGTACGGATGAAGGCTGTGGAAACATGCAAACAGGCCCGCGGGATACGCTTGTAAAAATACGCTGTAGTGTCTATCACGTCACACGCAGCCTGCCTGATTTATGGCCCCGAGCCAGCTTTGTAACGAATTTAGCTCGCTTCTTGCTGCTGCTCCCATGCCTTAAGTCAACCAGAGAGGGCTTGATATACTTCGGAACGCAGGTGATCCTGCCTCTTACATATTTAAACACCGCAACCTTCCACCATTCACCACTTCAGCTCCGTACTCCGGCTCCAAATCCTGTGAAAAGTCAATATATATTGCGGAGCAAAAGCAAAGGACGCCTTCATAATGGGGATTTGAATGATGGGTAACTTTCGAAGAAATAAACGTGATCCTTAAGGACTAGCTGGGGACAGACACAAAGAACCAACATTGTGCTTTGAAGTCGGGAGGACTTTAGCACGGCCTACTACACTAATCTAACACTTAATACTAATGAAACTAGTAAAAATTCGCAACTAAATCACGGGAGAGCACAGGTGAAACCTCTAGTGTCCATGTGACTGAGTGGAAATGATATTATACCGTTTAAAGATTAAAGGGTGGAGGTATCCTTCGCAGTGAACCCGATCTATAGGATCACGTACAAGAGAGATTCGGAACAAGGAAAAAGGTTTGGGTGTTTTACTGTTGGAAGATATATCCGATCTATCCCATGGTTTTCCAGACAACCACAATCGACTCAAAAAGGGTATATCGACACAGTAATGGGGAAGGAACTACGCTCCCTAAAATGCTACCTTCAGGCCAGCCATCAAGCAGGCCGCATTGGACATGACGGCTGCTGCGGCGTGCCTTTGCATCAAAACCCCGCGAACCTTTCCGTACGTCTCCAGTGCCCTCACGGCGACGTTCCTTGCCTCGGAACAAGTGATTGTACAAAGTTAAAACGCACTGATGCCATGCACAGTCTACCAGACTATATTCAACTCAACAGCGCACTGGTTCGAGACAGTCTGACGACGGACGAAATGGGACGATTCAGTTTTGTACCAAAAATTGCTGCCATCGTGGCAGTGAATACAATTTCGTTCATTTGTCCAGAAAGTGAATTGCGGAGAAAGGGATAAACCGTACAAATTGAAATGCCTTGATTTGCATTTCACTGAGGGAAGTGTTAAAGGGGCAACTCTTCGAGAGTCCAGCAGCTGCAAAGCCATATTTTCAGTAAACACAAACTGTTAAATTGTTGACGTAGCTCGTGGTCCAAGAACATTAATCACAAATCATGGATGCGAAAAAGATGGCTCATGTTGTAGAGGCAAAAACAGGGGCACAAAATTGCACACGTTCCGCCGCATAATGGTCAATTGGCAAATGGTTGTCCGTATTTCCGCCTGGTCCGGATCGTGATAGTACAGGGGTAATGTGCTTTTTTGGTTCGGATCGGTATAGTACAGGGGTCATGTGCTTTAGGCTTATGTCAGCAATAACCTTAAACAAGAGGTGCATCAAAGATATGAACAAAAAATGGAGATCATTTGTTAAAATCAAGGCATTTCAGTAGACCTCCAAAAGGCAGAGACACAGGTAAAGGCTCGACATATTCTCTGTTTCCGATACACAGGGAAATAGGGGGTGTGTTTGTTGTAGGAGCTTGGAAGGTTGAGAATTATGGGAGTTTGTAAGTGTTTGCCGTAACCCGAAGTCTCTGGGGTCGCGCAGTGGGCTCAGAAATACGATTTGTGAAAGGCTGCGCGATGAAGTCACGGGCCTGCGAGAGGTTAGTACTGTAGCACTTTGATACTGTTCATGGAGGTGAGAAAAGTTTACAGTAGAATCCTACAGTAGTTCAAACTGCGCCTGTACAGTACAGGATACTGAGTTTAACCGAGGGAAAAGGGGGGGGGGTCTTTATTGAGATGTATGGAGTGGCCGGAACCCCGGAACCCATTTGGAGTTGCAAATCTGAGTGTCATATTAAATTGTTGAAACGTATTGCGGTACTGGTACAGTATGGGTACAGTACAGTACCGTTTGTAGCCGAATATTTGGCCCTGGTTAACTTACAGTTGCTCAATAACTTTCACTTGACTGTATACAGACAGTGTTACTTGGCTGTCAAGAGAATTGTGCCAACGGTATTGTACGGTACGCACTCATGCATTGTACAGTAGTTGAGAAGATTTGAACCCACTTGTTCCTAGTTAGAGATCAAATTTATTCATGAAAATCCAGGGCGGAGATGGCCCATTGATTGCCCTTTCTAAAACGAAAATCTGCCAATTGTTTAGGACAAAAGCTCAATTCCCAATCCCAACACACTGCGTGACATATGATTGGCTACTTTCAACCTATCAGATATACACCTCTTGTCCAGTCAAAACACGCCATCAATTCCCACCTTTTTGCATAAAAGCCATCTACCGTACCCCTCTTTGCCAAACCCCTGTCGACGTTAACCAACTCATCCCCTTGTCCCCAAACAACCACACCTCAACATCCTATCCCAACACTTCATCCCCCTACCTCCGAATACCCATCGAAACCAACCATGAAACCAGACTGGACCGCCGCAGATATCCCCGACCTTTCCTCCAAAGTCGCCATCGTCACCGGTGCAAACATTGGCCTCGGCCTCGAAATCACCACCCGTCTCGCACAACATAACGCTCATGTCATCCTCGCTTGTCGCACTGCTTCCAAGGCAGAAGCTGCCAAAGCAGCCATTACATCCCAATATCCAACCGCTACACTCACCGTCATGCAGGTTGATGTGTCTTCGTTCGAGTCGGTAAGGAGCTTTGTTGACAAGTTTAAGAGTCAATTCGGACGATTGGATATTCTTATGTGTAATGCAGGCGTTATGGCGTTTCAGGAGAGACGTACAACAGAAAGTGGGTTGGAAATGCAATGGGCGACGAATCATTTGGGGCATTTCCTCATGGTCGGTTTGTTGATGGATTTGTTGAAAAGTACCGACGGAAGTCGTGTCGTCACGCAGAGTAGCTCTGCAAATTGGTTCGGCTCTTTCAATTTCGATGATCTCAATGCAGAAAAGGATTACAAGAGATGGAATCAGTACAGCATGACCAAATTGGCAAATGTCGTGTTTGCAAATGAGCTCAACCGTAGGGTCATTGAAAGCGGTAATTCGGGACCAAAAGCATGGTCCGTGCATCCCGGATTGGTGATAGGACAATTGCAAGAGGTTTCGGCTGGGGGAACGTCGTCGACAAGGTCATGTACAAGGTGTTCGGGTATTTGGCGGGGACGTATGAAACGGGCGCGAGACCGGCGTTAGTGGCTTGCGCGGGAGAAGGTGTTAAGGTGGGCGAGTTTTATGGACCCAATGGAATCATGTCGGGGATGTTGAGCGGAGATTATCCAAAGGCGGTTAAACCGAATAAGTTGGCGTCTGACAAGGAGGTGATGAGGAAACTGTGGGAGGTTTCGGAGGAGTTAACTGGATTTAAGTATGAGTTTTAGACGTCTTTGGAGAACGTAGAGAATAAGTTGTACAGGGTACTTGAATTTGAGCTACCGCCTGCGTAGTCGACGGGAGTGAATGTCGTCTTGAGTTGAGCTGGATCCTCACAATTAACAGTGTAATACTATCGTTAGGTTTTCAGAGAACTGCAGTTGCTATTGATCGGTGGAAAACTGCAACGCCATAGGTCATCTTCATCCTGTCGTTTGTATTCTCTTCCACAAAGGACGTCACTTTTGTATGGCAACAGGTGAAGGTTAAAAAACGTACTCCGTTTATGTGGCAAAATGGTCCTTTTCTTACGAGCATTGGGTCCTATGTGCAGGCCTTTGGAGCTCTTAACAATAAAGCATGTAGTTGTTTTGCCTCAGCTCTCAATATGCATAGGAACAGTTTTGTTCTTGACCCGTCAAAGTCCAGCCAGAGGGAACAATATAAGAACCCTGAACTATGCTCACTTCTTGTCATATATAAAATACCTGCTATGGGATAGCCTTTCAACATACGGCCCTTACATGATTGTTTGAGAAGAGTAGATATATATTTCCAAGTAATTGGTGTCCCTTGACTCGTTCCTCCGTTCTACGTTCGAAAACAATGGCCAAGGAGTCATCAAGTACGCAGCAGTGGACGTGACAACGGCCATGGCAGAATTTTGAATGAAAACGGACTTCGTCCACTCGAGAGTGTCCATTCCTGTAACTGTAAGTGTTCTTGTAAATTTCGTTCAACCACGTACACTATCAGCAACCTAGAAAAGATTAGGGCAGGGGCAAAAGTCGATTTCTTGCGCTTTGGGCGAGAAACATAAAAGCCCCTTCCTAGCATTGCTTGCATGGCTAGGAACAAATTGAGGCATTACTGCTGGGTTGCACTCATCATGTCTCAATTGGCAAAGGCCTCTCAGCATCCAGTCATTGAGCCCCGCTTAAACGGTCAACATTGCACGAGCCCGAACATCACATCTGTGAATCCGCTTGCTTCCTCTAACAGAAGACCCTTGACATCCTTGAAGGGAACGATAGCTTCAAAGTTTAGAAGTTACCAAGACTTCACTACCACCGTTGTCCAGGCCTGACTTGTTTCACTGCCCATATCTATACTCGGGGATGGCACTCCGATGATTCGAGTTTTTGAATGACGTGAAGTAGTGTAGCGCTCCGAAGATGTCAGAGAAAATTAAAGTGTATTACAATTATTGCTCGTGCTGTACGGCCAGTTCAGAGCTGATTTTCGCGATTCTTTCTTAATCTATTTTTTAACAAGTTAATCCATAGCTAACAGTAGGTGGTTTATACGATATCTACGCTCCGGTACAAATTTACTGGATACCAACCCACATATCTACCACAGTAACTTAACCCCCCATTTATAAATTAAGTATACCAACCCATTCAAGTAAACCCAATTCACCCACCATTTACATAGATTGGAGTGCCGTCCACAGCTTTGGACGCATTGTACGGTTTCGCAATTGGCTTGACAATGATACGATATCTACGCTCCGGTACAAATTTACTGGATACCAACCCACATATCTACCACAGTAAATTAACCCCCCATTTACACATTTACACAGGTGGTTTATAGTGCAGTAACGGAATGATCTATCGATTTTCAACCACCATTGATCTTTATACTATATAGTCGCTCTAGTGGACCAGAAGAAGTGTATTCCAGGCCAATCTGCCCCCAACTTGGACCTTACACCTGTTTCCCTCCTTTTCAACATTAAAAATTATATTACCGCTTTTATTGTTCGTTTGTGGTACGTAATCACCTTTGGCACCGCTAAATTCTACGTCTACATATAAATAATAATTTCAAGTTTATCACTGCTGGCAACAAGTTAGTCTCCGAAGAAGATAAACGAAGCTGCTGAACCGCTTATCTCTCAACTTCTGTCCGGGTTTGAACCCCTGGTGTTATTGGTTCTTTTGATCTGATTCTTAGCAAGGTTCTATCATTCATTGGATCAAAGTGGGGCCTTACAAACCGGAGGAAAAGTATACCGCCAGCTGTCCAAGTTATTATTCTTTCTCTACCAACGAAACTTGTCCTCGCAGCCGGAGAGCCATGCTACTGGATCGTAAGGACCTCAAAGAGAAAGATGAAAAGCGAACAACCTTCGAGTATTGGTGCGAATATCTGTCGGTTTTCTATTTGTCTCCCGGTATTCCGTAATTTGAAGGAAACAACTACGCATCGCTCATTGCACTATGGGGGAGCGACGCTTATGTAGCTAGTGAGCGGAAAATCTTGGGAAAAGCCGGAACGAAAAATATTGTTCAGCGAATTACAGAGTTCTGAGACTGCGCGATTCGCGACAATAAAAAAGTTTTTATGGGTTCTCTTTCACTGAGGACGAAAATGACTATCAAAAAGAGGACAAAAGCGCAGTAGCACAGAAACTATAAATTAATTCAGATGGATAAGAAGCGGGGAAAAAGTTAAGGATGTTTGTAGAAATGAAACTGCAAAGAATAGAGAACATATCCGTATTACGACAAAATAAGTAGATCGTTCGGAGGTTAATTTTTCAAGCATGGTCTACGGAATTGAAATTAAAGTTGGCTTGCGCAATATAAGCTTTAAGTAAATCTAACGCGGAGACTGTACAGATAAGGTTCAAAATGCAGGAACATTTACTTTTGTGGCGCCATTCATAGAAAATTGCAACAAATTCAAATGTTTGTGGGCTGCGATATGCAAGAGTGAAGTAGTTGGCTTTGATGGACCCCTTAAATACTTCATATTTACACCATGAAAGTTTATTTTAACAAAAAAATCTACTGATGGACAGGATTAACATAGGGGCAAGAAAATATCTCTCTAAATCAGCTCATTTTGTAAGATTAAGGTTTATACGATACAAAGGTAGTTCAGGCGGTGCGGGGATCGGATTTTTGGCGGTAGCGGCAACCTGCTCTGTATCTATCCAAACCCTTCTTGACGTGAATCGTGATATTGAAATCGTCACTAGGAAAGTTCCTAACGCTGTGACGGCAGGTTTGGTGGCAGGATTGAAGGCTATCAGCCGATTGCACAGGAACTTTGCACGTCAGTTTGCGCAATTTAAAGTTTCATGGAACATTGTTTCGCCTTGTCTTGGTGTGACGACGATGCGAGCGGCAGCCATGCTTTAGCATACGGTGATTCGATGTTTCTTAAATAGTTGTGTACACAATATCCGAGATGGGCAAAAGTATGCGTCCAGAGCGGGAAGGGGTCGACAAAATTGGGGGCTTTTCGAATATCGTAGAGCATTGGTAAATTAGAAGAGTAGAAAAAATTGAAACAGAACTATAGAATAGTAGAGACGAGAACAGTAGATAAACAAGCTACAGAGTGAAGATTAGTAGAACAAAGATCTTGAAGAACAACAGCGAATCTTGGAATGGTAGCCCTTGGTGTGCGGATCACTTTTACAGGTCACAGAGGCTTACTTCAGTAGAAAAAATGGTGCAATTAGATCTAGATAGAAAAGACAGTGAGCCGATGTTATGGTTGTCATTCCAATTGACATGTGCTGTGCTGTACACGTACAAAATAAACTGAAATTTCAAATAAAAGTGCACAGCAAAACATTTGCATTAATCAAACTAGAATACAAGTGTACTGCATTCATGACACAGCAGCCAATAATTGCTTATATTTGTAGAAACCAATTAGTCACTTCTTCCAGTGATCTAATGCATCATTACACTCAATATAAATTGAAACGAGTATATTTTTCAACGCATTGTCCGTAGTAAAATGGATTAATACGTACTTTTGTCCTCTACCAGCGATTAAGGTAAAATTAATAACTTAACTAGCTTTTCTTGACGTTCCTTGCAGCAGTGTAAGATATGAAAATCAGATGTACCTACCGAAACAATTTCTAACTTTGAAAATAAATGATATGAATAAATTTGAACGACACTTTATGTAAGAAACAAAATAACCTCATAGAACGCCTTTAATTAAAATTTTACACAATTTTCATCATTTTTAATCAACTACAAATTACTTCCGAATAGAACTATTGGGTTTAAAATAGATATACTGGACTTTTTTTATACTAATCGCCTCTGAAAATCCAGTTCCTGTCCCATACCAGCTTTGTTGTCATAATTTACATTAGTTTATCTTCTTCTCAATAATAGTTAAATAATAAATTAAAAAGATATTAATATGCAAAAACAATTACGCTGAGGCACAAGGTATCAGTCCATTATTTTTTTCTGATCTAAAACTGACAAAAAACAAAAATGGTATCAATCGCTTTCAGAGTTAATATGCAAACAAAAGCATATTTTCTCTGTGAAGCCGCATTTAACTCCATTACATACGTCTCTTATCCGGATAAAGATATAATTTTAACTAAATCCATCATTTCGTCATTTTTGTAATTTCAATATTCTATGTTCGTGGAGGGCCGCGCATTTATTATCCGCCTGTGATGAACCGATTATTATTCAAGACTAATACATTTTTTCTAACAGAAGAAAAAGATCATTAGAACATTAAGTCAATAGCCTCATTCAAATATATTGAGAGAAAACAAGTAGCAGTAATTTCATCAAGCTATTGCTTATTTGATTTTTTGATTTAAAAGTTAATACGTTGTTCGCGAATAACCAATGATTGCTTCAATTTAATGATTCGCTCTGATCTTGTAAATTGTGAGCTTCTGTTACCTGATTGAAAAGTAAATACGAAAATTAATATAGTTGAAGCAAATGACCATAAAAAGAAGTAGGTGAGTGAAGTGATTAGTGTTTCATTAGATTAATTTTTGACGAAATGAAGTCTTCAAGAGAAAAAATTGAAACACTTTAAGTCTTTTATTCAATTCTTCGTTCAGCTGATAATAATGTTTTGTAGTGGAATTAAATATTGCATAAAAACCATATATACAAATTTATGGAAGCGCGAGCCGTTGCCAACGCAGCAGACAAGCGAGAGAGGGGGGACCTAGCCACGAGAATGGCTGCCATTTCTGGCGATTTCCTGCCTGGAAGATCAAGACTAGGATGGTATTTTGTTCCGCTGGCTTTTGACTCGTTAGGATCACCTTCCGAGACATCATCAAAGGTCATAAGAAATACGCGGCAGCTGTTGCATCGCGCAGCGGATGTTCTACGGGAGGATGAGGACCCGCTTAGAACAAAAACTAAGCTAGGATTTTTGGTCCACAAGCGCGGCGTCAGTAATATGTCGTGCCCCGCAATACGCAGAAGTTAGTCACCCTATTCAAAATTAATTTTGTAGCGACTTCACAGTGTTGCACATACATACATACAAATAGTGATAAAAGCAAAGAAATATATGGATGTATTCTCAATCAATATTTTGTTTAAATAATGGTTAAAATGGCCCGATTAAAATAAAATATCCAGTAAAACATCAATTTCATAAGTTACATGAAAGGAATAGAGAAACCATTTAGCATTTGAATTGATACTACCACCATAATGATCTTGGCTTCAAGTTACATTTCATTGCCCGTGAATAAAATAGAGATGGCTTACTACGGGTATAGATTTACAAAATCAAGTGCAGTGAAACTTTATGCTGTGAAATAAACACGACTGATCGGTAATGAAACTTAGAGACAAAATCAATACAGACAAAATTATATTCACTACAGTTTAGATGGAAAATTAACGCGACTGCCACAAAAAGTATAGGGTCAGCCAGAAAATGGTCACAGCTGTAATCAATACCGTCATTGTGTATAATTCATATCACATTGCAATATTATTGTGCTAAAAGTACAGTTTACTATTTCATTACAGATGTGAACTTCCGTTACTCGCTAAAACTGCTTATTCAGAAATTAAAAGTACATCCTCAGCATCCTTACTATTGTCCGAAAGCAAAAGTATGAAAGTTTTACACCAACACTTCAGATCAAAAAGCGAAAGTAATTATTTTCTTGTGGGTTGAAGAGCAAATAAAATTACCGACATAAGCTTAGAAAAGCACAATGTTTAGTATTCTGCGTAAGAAATACATCCAAAACCTCTTTGCTCAACTATATGTTAACAAGACTGACTAAACTGGTAGAACATAATCAATTGAATTTACATTATGTATTTAGGTCAGTTATCAGTGCTGTGTATGAGTTGTTTCATCAGAAGTAATATAAACAGCTGGAATGGATAGACAGTAGGAGTATATATTTGGTCCCATAAGAAAAGATCTCTTTGAAAATTAATATAGTTCTTGGTTCTTTTAATATTACTATATGAAGGATTCAGTTTTTAGGTCAATGAAACTTGCTGTGGCAGCCAAACTTTGGGGCAATTTAAACCTTGTTACATCAAAGGAAAGTAATATTGTAGTTTGGTGACGTAAAGTTCCTGGAGGTAAAAAGAGATTTGATTTATTAGCAGAATTGCACTTAAGTTAGTGATATTTAATTGCTGGTTATATGTTCGCTTTTTAAGGTCTAGAACTAAGACTGATCCCCCTGCTTGTATAGACTTTTTTTCTATAGATTCCGTTGACTAAAACTTAGTAAAAACAATAAAATGACACATGACAAGCGGACGTAACTTGATGTATATGACAGATGAATAAACAGATTCTTCCATAAGGTTTGATAAAACGTATAACGTAAACGGTATTAATCAAACGATGATTAAATTCGAAATAAATGTAGTAGAATGAACTTGACTAGCAACCTACTTCAACAAACCTAAATTTGCAGGGTGGATTATAAATTTGCAACGCTTTTAGTGGATACAACCGACCACATCTCCCGTACAGTAAAATTACCGATCATTTTTCATTTTAGTCCTGAACTCTTTTAACTATTTCAAAATCCTTTGATTTTAAAAAATTGAACTGCCAGATGTTCATCGTCCTTTTAAGGCGCAGATTGTGCAGGATACATATGTTCTCTGAAGTTATGAATTAAAATGATGATAACTAGATAAATAGACAATTGCTCTATTGCGGGAAGCGATGGACGGTTTGGAGATGAAAAATTCTTGATGCCCTTCTGGGGATTACAGGCGGTTGATTTGCTTAGAAAATACTTTGTAGCGGAGCAGATTGGTTCGATGTATCGGTAGAAAACCAATCTAATCAAAAAGGAAAATTGATAACTAAAGAGGGTTTTCCTACGTTTTTGGTCAAAAAATTTGCCATTAAAGTGGCTAAGTTTACCATTAAAGCATAATTCTCCAAAAATATCAAATTTAAGTTTTTGTGGCCTTCAAGATGATGTCATTCCTAGAGAGGACAGATGTCGCAAAAAATATTCAGAGCCTTCTTTGCCCGATACATATTTATGTACAGTACAGTACTGTATCTTACGTTTATTTATTACTGAACTGTGTAGTATTTCATTTACTGAGTAAACTGTAGATGTACTGCACATGTACTTTACTCTATAGTTGTGCTTCATGAAAAGCTTTTTTACCGATTGCATGGAGTAAAGAGAGAATGTTTTACCTCTGATTTATGTTAATACTAAGGTTTTAGAGGAAATATCAATTTTAATGGAACGATTTCCAACATCTAAACAAATCATAGTTGCCTGCCCATTTGATAAAAATTCATACTTCAATAACAAAAAGTATTCATTTTTTCGGCTTTTACTGAACCTAAACGAATATAATTTTAAAGCATTTGTATCAATCAGGCAAACTGATAATCATGCCACTTCAAACAGCCCAAAAATGTAGACCGAATGGCTCATTTACCAGAAACCGTGGCGGTCAATTTCTGAAAATATAAATTATATTAATTGCAGGCAATTAATACCGACGTCGCACGCAACGTCGCTACGAGGGCTAGGGAGACCTACGCAAAGGTCAAAGAAATCTTATCACAGCGTCATGCCGCAGCAGCAGTAATGTCCAACGCAGCTTGCCTGTTGGCCGGCCTCCCGTCAGTTTTCTAGCGTTTTGACGTCTTCCTGCCATTTCTTTACATTGTAAGCCTTTACCATCACGACATCCCTCAGGGAACAGCTGACCAAATTTTTCATGCATTAAAAACACCCCAAATTTCCCCCTATTAATAGTGATACTTAATGCAATAAAATTAATACAAATCTTAAGCCGGCTTTCAGTCCTCCGAAGTCTCACAGTAAATAAAGACCTATTCTCCGTAATGAAAGAAAATATCACATAATCATAGCTAGCTAACTATTATTTAATGATTCCAAAATTTGAAATTCATGTTTAGTAATGGGGAAAAAAGGGGGTGTCTTTTTTTGAGATGTATGGATTGGATCCCAGCCATGGCTGGGTCCCAGCTGGGACCCAACCCATACATATCAATAAAGACACCCCTTTTTAGTAATTAGCACGTATACTGTACATACAGCACTGCAAAGTATACAGTATTTCAGTTATAATCAACAGGTCGTGTTCTGACATAATTTATTGAAGCTGAGGGTCCAGTTTGGGTATTCTACGATATAAAGTGGTTTGACATCCACGCCGTACTGAATAAATTGAAATGAAGTTTGTCTGTAGCATGCAGTTTCAAATCGAGCACTGATTTTTTCTGCGAGGATAGGAAGAATAAGATGGGAGCTTTAAATTGATAAACACGTGCTCTGAAGTCGGCGGGTTAGTTTTGACTCCAGTACTAACTTTTTTGGAATGCATAAACCCCCAGCTGGAAGAGAGGGGAAAGTTCGGGTGCTTTGCTGCTTTTCGGCAATGACGGCTGGAAGATGCATGTAAAATATGGATGCTTCAGCACTAGCATACCGACATTCCATCCTGCTGTACATTTATTCTTTTTTGTTTTACTGCGTTGTCCTGCAGGGACCATTGTCCTAACGTAGAAGTCCGTTCTTATGAATCCAGTCTACACCGGGCTTCATTACAATATTTAAGTGAGAACTCTAAGCTGCAAACCTGTCAATTTCTTTGCTGCTCACGGTCATACAAAATGGCATATTCCTATCTCGCTCTCCTCCCTGTTCTCCTCACTCTCCTCACTTCCGCCACCCTTGCACAAGAATGCGTCCCCCAGCCCCCCCGAATGTCCCTCCCACCCTTAAATTATGTCTTTCTCCTCCTACAGAACGCATCTCTCTCCCTTTGTACAGCGGTTTTTGGTACAACATCTTTAATTCCGGCATCGCCCTCCAACTTGTTTCGGGTACTTGTGTCACAGCCAACTACACTGTTCTTCCTAATAACGGACTCGCTGTTCTCAATTGCAACCAGCCAGATAAATCCGGTCCATCAGAATGTGTCCGCGCAGTGGCCTCTCGAAGACCGGGAAAAAGGTCACCAGGAAAGTTACAAATTCGGTTTCCGAGTTTGCCGACAGGGCTCGGGAATCCGGGAAATTACAATGTAGCGGCTGTTTTGGGCAACAGAGGCACCGGATATTATGCTGCTGCAGTGTATACTTGTACAAAAGTAGGGGATAAAGTTGTGGACGGCTATTTCATACTGTCCAGGACAACAGCCCCTGCGAATCTGATCTTAAATTTATTGCGAAGGAAGCTGAGGTGCAAGGGTTATGATGTCAGTAAGGAGTTCATCGAAATGGATCAGATGGACTGTCAGTACTTTTTTGACGCTGATATATAGGCAAGCTATAGAGGATACTAAAGAGGTTATTGGCATCATTTCGAAGTAGGTCGGATCGCAGCAGAATTTTGAAAGAGGGAGGTTGACTAGATTCTGGACAAGGTTAGAGATTCAATGCAAATAGTTCACGTGCAAGAGAAAAAGCTATGAGATGTGATTAATTTCCTCAAGCTGTAGACTCAGTCCGCCGACTGGAAATTAGAACACACGAAATTTCTGAATAAAGCTTTCAGTTCTTAGGTTTGCTCGCATGAAGAGGTAGGTGACACTTGAAGCATGTTCTGGAACTTTCGTAAATGCAGATGGCGGACAGTTGTCATCCAACTTGTATCACTTGCCGGTTCAATCATGCTGAGGGATGAATTGTGCAGAGTTTTCTCAGCTGCGATATCTGGTCCGGTGGTGCCACTGCCCTCTTTGCTCGTATGCCATGTCACAACGAGAAATCTGTAACTGTTTGCATGACACAACATGGTGTAACCACGATAAATAGTGAGTAATAAGAACAATATGTAGTGTGCTTTATCAACAGACTAGGGAAGTGCAACATGCAAGGTCACTAAAATTAACTAGCTTTGGAGGGGGAGGCAAACATCTGCATGTTGCGGACTACGACCAATCACTGAAGTGCGCACGAGGACCAAATGGCATAGCTCAGCTTTTGATGAAGCCGAAATGACAACTTCGCCTTAGAGCTTCCGATACGGGCCGCGATGACAGCCGCGTACTTGTCGACTACCTTAGATGTGGTCGCCGACGGGAATCTCAGGGAGTCGAATGCTAGCGGCACAAAATGCCATCGGAGTTGCGGGCGTCCAGGTAAAGCTTGGCCAGGAATGGCCGCGATTGTGTTCAGTAATAAGTACAGGGAGGGGTCATGATATAGTGCCACTTTGAATAGTGCCACTCTCCTATTAGTGCCTCTAGCAAGGTCATGTACCACTACCATCCCTGGGAAGGCGTAAAACTCATCCACGAACGCAGAAGCACTAATTTAAGCAAAGCAAGGGCGGAAAACGATCAAGCACAAGCTCAAGCACTAACTCTCGGACAAGGACTACCTCACACTCTAAGAATTCCGCGAAGAAAAGAACTAGACGGGAAGGATCGGCCTCGAGTTCAAGGCCTGTTTTTTCCCTACTGGTTTTTTTTGGGCCTGCGCATGGACCCCAAGAATTACACTCGAACCCCGCACCGAAAACTCTGCGGGTACCATCTTAGTTTTCCCCGACAACGTGGCCCTAGACGGCTCTTCGTCAGGAGTAAATAAAATGTTCATCCCACCAACAGCGTCTCAAGTTTACGCGCTTTTTCAACCGCTTCAGAATCTTGCGTACGGCTGCAACGTTGTAGAGGCAGGTACCGGCCTTTGTGGCGCACTGAACGGCTTCTTTAGCGCCATTCAACAAGTCAACACGAAGAAAACGCGTCAAGTTCAGATTCCTGAGATGCTCTCCAGAACTTTTACTGAATAGTGCCGATACCCTATAGGTGAAAAAGGGGGGTGTCTTTATTGAGATGTATGGATTGGCTAGAACCCATTTAGAGTTGCAAATCTGCATGTCATATTAAATACATGTACCGATGTATAATCATCTTTACTTCATGTATTATAAGAGGCGTACAAGCCTACCTGACAGTGTAAGCTAAGATAGTTGAAGTTCGTCGCTGCCCAGCTTGGGAGTACGCGCTAGGATCGATGTTGCAAAGGTAGACCATATGGTCGACGAGATTCGTTGCCGCAGGTGGTCAAGGGCCGCCGCTGGTGTACAGAACAGCCGTCGTGATATCAATTTCGCAAGGTTCTCAATCACCCCAGAGGTTGACTTACAAGGCGCGGCGAAAGAGTCGAAAGCAAGCGGGACAAAGTGAAAACCGAGGTTTGGAAATGGAGCGTCTGGGGTCAGGTTAAACGCAGCTCTCACTGAGCGGTCGAAGGTCTTCACCTTGTCCATGTAGGCCGATTCGGCTGCCCCGCAAGGTGCTAATGCAGCTTGTTTGAGGTAAGATCGGGCCATGGGATTGCGAATGGTGACATCATATGCGATTTGCGTCGGCGCATCCAGCGTGTCAGTAGGTTCCGGTCCGCATTGGACGAGGATGTCGGCTGCTCGGAGGTCTGTACCCGGCACAAGGTTGGGAACTTCTTGCCTGTGAGCAAGGCCGGCAGGTCGGAACATGTCGCTCGTAAGGAGGTTCCGGAGGAAGTTGTGTCGGTAGCAGCGTTCTATCCTGAGGTGCAACTCGAAGCATGGTCGCCTTTGGCGTCCATGAAAGCGAGACAGTGGGAGCAAACAAGGGGAATTGAAGAGTGGAAAACCGGGAGGTCGAGATGCCGGGAAGCATGATAGACCAGACCTCGGGGGAAACATGAGTAGCCTTGGAGGGATGCGCAATGAGCCACGCGTAGGCGCATGGATTGAGCAAGGAATTACGTCTCGCGTGAAGGCGAATGGAAACCTGAGTATGTCGGGCAAGCGTTACGCTCTATTTCGATCCAGTCCGCCTGAGCTACTGAGGCTCTTTCGCATTGCCGATGGTCGAGGCAACGTAGAAATCATTGCTGTCGAATGCTAGCACTAGCAGCAGTCTACCAGAAAGTCGATGGGAGGCCATTAAGGTTCCCTTTAGTGACTGTAAAAGCCCCATGTACTGTACGGGGGTAGCACTACAGTACATGTAGTATATAGTACGGCTTCCTGTACTTTTCTCAGTAAGATATTCCAGGCCAAAACCGACCATATCTTTCAAATATTAAACCACCCCACATTTGACCCAACTCAATCTACACAGATGGTATGCGGATGACTGCACCCTGGTAGGCAATCACACTGAGCTCGACAAGGCTGTCGGAACCCTGAGGTCTAAGGGACTTGATAATGGCCTGCATTTAAACCTGGCGAAGACAAGCCATTCTGGCCGCGCCACCCTGCCACTGAGACACACCTACTGCACCGCTTTCCAAATGAAAACTTCTCAAATCTCAGCATTGACCTCCTCGGCACCCCGATCGGCTCGCCTCAATTCATGGAGAACTTTCTCAATGAAAACATTGCAGGATGCAAAAACACGTTGTCGCTGGTCGACGTGATTGGGGATGCCCACATCCGGTTCCACCTCCACAGTGTTTGTGCCTCGGCATGCACGCTACATCATGTAACCTCCAATGCCGCTTGTTTGCTGGCTGGCCTCCCTTCCACCTTCTGGTAGATTGGAGTGCCATCTACAGTTTTCGACGCATTGTACGGTTTCACAATTGGCTTGGCCATGATACGGTACCTTAGCTCCGGTACAAATTTACTGGGCACCAACCCACATATCAACCACAGTAAATTAACCCTCCATTTTCCCCTGCTACGTCATTTGATGAAGCTCACACCGCCGAGTGCAACAAGCGTACTGGCAATGAGATTTGACCAAGAACAGACTGAATATTACTTGAGGTCAAACGACGTGCCGATGACAAGAGCGGCCCGCCAGCAAGTGGCTCTTCCGTTTCGCCTCGGAGGCCACAGATTCACATCCGTGGCAACGCTGAATTTAGCGTCGTATGCGACCCGCATTGACTCGGAACTGTTGCAAAAACGACCATTTGTGACTGGCAGCTAGTGCGACCGAACAGAGTGGGCGTTGGTGACTGGACAGGAGCCATCTACTTCATATTGGATTCTTTTGAAATTTGAATGAGCGGGTTTTATTGACCTGAAGCTAGTTTGAATGCATCACGACTTGCAGTGTCAAAATCTATAAGTATAGACTATCATTGGATAGTGATGGAAGTCTGAAGTGAGAGAGAGCCAGCTAGTCAAGTAAATATAACCTAATCGCAAAAGGTTATGGGCCCAGGATTTTTCCTCTAACCACTCAACGGCAGCAACGAACAAACTCTCTCAATTGCTTCAATAATGTTCCCACTCACCGGTTCATTTGTGTTTATTTCTGTTTGAGTAAACAAAAATAGATGGTCACAAGGAGATCCTCAGGTTTCGGATTCCGGCGTTGACGGCGGACAATTATTTCGCCTGGTCTAATGGCGTTGAAGTCATGCTCAAAGGGAAAGGTCTGTGGACCTATGTTAAGACGCCACTCGAGGACAATGCGGTAAGTAAACTGACCCCTAGTGATGGCAGTGATGCAGATGGGGAGGAAAGTGAGGCGAAAATCTCAGAGGCGACTGGCGCGGACGAAGAGCGGCGTAAGAAGGAAGTCCAAAAGAGGGAACTCGCGCTCGCATACATTCTTACCTCAATTGGTGCATCGTGCAAGGCGATAGTGCGTAAGGTGAGGTGTCCGTGGAAGGCATGGTTTATACTGAAAACGACCTTTCAAGCCGTGTTTGAGCCATCAATTGATGCAAAATTATCAAAGATGCAGGCATTTAAGCTGCAGAAGAGAGAGACGATCTTTGCATACTCTAGCAAGATTGTAGAGTTGGTTAGCGAGCTCGAGAGCGCAGGCCAAACTATTTCGGAAATAGAGAGGAAGCGCGCGTTGCTGAGAGGTCTGACAAAAGATTTCGACATTACAGCGGAGGCAATCATAGACGGAAAATACACCTACCACGAAGCGGTTTCAAAGCTAATTGTTCGGAAAACGCGCTTGCAGGAGTCGGAGGACGTTGAAAAGAAGGCGTTGCTCACTCAGACGAAGACGAAGAAGTGCTTCTCATGTGGAAAGAGTGGACATTTAGCTAGGGATTGCTGGAGTAATACGGAGGGTGATGTCAGGCACCGTAAGAGTGACAAACGAACGTGCTATAAGTGCGAAAAGAAGGGTCATATTGCTCGTGACTGCAAGAATAAGAATCAGTATGAAAATAGTGGGGCTACGGCAATGGTGGTTGTGCCGCAAGTGATGTTAACAGGTACCATTGGCCGGCAGTCTGAACGATGGATTCTGGATTCGGGCTGCACAAGGCACATGTCCAATCGAAGGGAGAACTTCGTGACCCTCACTGAAGTGAAAGAAGAGTTGCACGTTGGGAACAACGACACAATAACGTCTGTGGGCTATGGTACTGTAAGTCTTTCAACTATTGTAAAAGGGAAGAAGAGTATGGTGACGCTGCAGAATGTGGTCTGTACACCCGACTTGATGTACAATTTAATTTCGCTCTCGCAAGCACGGCAAAAGGGCTTTAAGGTCAAGATTGACGATAATGACAGCGATCCTCGCTCCGGTGTACTGGAATTGATGCAGAAGGCATCGGCCGTAGTTAAGATGGTGAGGGTTGAGACAAATGATGGGTTGTACAAAGCCGTCGTTAGCGTGTGCGGTGGGATAGCGAATGTTGCGAGGGACAGAAAAGCGGCGGAGTGGCATGCTCGTCTTGGACATTGTAGCCATGACGTCATGAAAGAAACGCTACCGCATGTAATTGGTATCAATAAGTCGGATATTGGCAGTAAAGACTCTAAATGCGAGCCGTGCGCACTTAGAAAGTGGACACGCACTCTAAGGAAATCCAAGGGGGGGCAATTGAGTAGCGCTACGAGACCGATCGAGAGGGTTTATAGCGACGTGGTGGGTCAAATGAGGACGCAGTCACTTGGAAAGTCAAAATGATTCGTGACCTTAATTGATGAATACAGCGGGTATTCGATGGTGCAGTTTCTACACAGCAAGAGTGAGACGGCAAGCCCAGTGATGGGGATGATTCGGGAGATAGAGAACTTGTTCAACAAGCTGGTTGGGACACTCTCCTGTGTCGACCGTAACACCGTCAAGAGGGTGAGCTCGGACAATGGCGGGGAGTACGTCGGTCGCTCATTAAGCAACTGGCTCAAGCAGAGGGGAGTGGTACATGAGGTGACGACTGCCTACTCGTTCGAGTCGAACGGACGAGCAGAGCGTCTTAACCGAACTCTCATGGATATGGCAAGAACCATGCTGCATGATGCGGGTGAAGACTGGAAGAAGCTGTAGGCGGAAGCGGTGAATACCGCTTGCTTCATCCGAAATCGGCTGGAGTCACGCAGCTGCAAATCGCAACTGCACACCCTTCGAGGTCATTCACGGACGAAAACCCATAGTCAAGCACTTCCGCAAAATCCGCTGTACGGCATTTGTACACAAGCCGGAATCGAAGCGTGATGGAAAATTCGACTCGCGCGCAGGCCCGGGAATGCTCGTCGGCCATTGTAAGGGCGACGCCTACCGGGTTTTGATGGCGGGTGGTAAGACCATCAAGGAGACTAAGGATGTCACCTTCGATGAAACACAGGGGCTCTGCAGTGAGGAAAACGTACCTGTCATTGCGCCTGAAGGCCAGAATGAGCCAAATGCCGTACTGGATGACTTGCCGGCGCATGACGGTGACATAATCGAGATGGGCGATAAAACCACCAGTGATGCGGGAGAAGCCGGCAGTGACATAGATGAGACGGACATGGATGAAGTGAGTGTCGAACAGGAACTTCACGACTGTGAACCAGATGGCGAGCACATACCGGGTGAAGAAATCACAGAGCAGAGCGACCAAGGTGACAGTATAAATGAAATCGACGCCGAATCATTGACGTACCATCCGGGGATACGTCGTGGAGAACGTCGTACTGCAGGTTTGGCACCCGACCGTCTTGGGTATGAGCAGGCAAACTTGGTGCTGGATGCAACTATTCTGGATAAAGGGGTTACAATGTCCTACAAAGATGCTTTCGAGAAGGAAGACGCTAAGGATTAGCTGAAAGCGATGCGTTTCGAGCTGATCTCGTTAAAGAAATTGGACACATGGGATTTGGTGAGGGCTCCCCCTGGCAGGAAGGTCATTCGGACAAAGTGGGTTTTCGATTTAAAGAAAGATGGAAAGGGCAATGTGATTCCGCATAAGGCACGTCTGGTAGCAAAGGGGTTTTCGCAGATACCTTGTGTAGATTTTACAGAGGTATTTTCCCCTTTCACCAAGTACGCTACAGTCCGCCTCATGCTTGCGCTCTCTGTGCATTTTGGATGGCGCAGATCGGTGATCGACGTGAAGAAAGCATTCGTAAATGCCCCACTCAAAGAAGACCTCTATGTGGAACAGCCTGATGGATTCAGAATTAAGGGCTTTGAAAATTACGCTTATCGACTCAAAAAGTCGCTCTGTGGGTTGCACCAAGTGTCGAGGGAATGGAATATTCACCTCGACAAATTTCTGCGAGACATGGGCTGTGAGCGAGGCAGGGCAGATCCAACGCTGTATTTCCTGAAAACTGGGGAATATTTTGTGTTCCTCGTCATCTGCGTTGACGATATCGCGCTGATTGGTAACTCCAAGTCTGCAGTGAATGAATTCATTCAATACTTCGAGAAGCATTTCGAGATACGTACTTCGAAAACGATTGAGAAGTTTTTGGGAATGGCTGTTGAAGACAGCGGGGATGAGGTGAAGTTGCACAATCAACCGATGATTGAACGTGTATTGAAAGCCTTTGGAATGTATGAATGCAAGCCTGTGGTTACGCCGCTCCCCGCGGGAGTGGACTTGAGCACTGATAGTGGAGACGCGCTGTCGGATACAACTTCGTACAGGCAATTGATAGGTACTTTGATGCATCTGGTGAACACTGTAAGATCAGATACCGCGTATGCGGTGCACTACCTCGCACGGTTCATACACACTCCGACCGAGGCATTTTGGAAGGGGGGAAACATATTTTGACCTATCTCAGAGTCACGATGGCACTTGGGATTAGGTACCGAAAAGGGAAAGAGGGGGTTTTGACAGCATTTTCAGATGCGGATTGGGCACAGGAGAAGCCCAAACGGAATTCAATTAGCGGCTACTGCTTCAAGTTTGCCGATGGGCTTTGTAGTTGGCGTTCAAAGCAACAGAGCATTGATGCCCAGAGCTCGAAGGAAGCAGAGTTAATCACACTGGAATTCTGTGTGAGGGAGGTATTGTGGGTCAAAAAGTTTGAGGAGTTTCTAAAGAAAGTTATATGTGAGAACCAAGTCGACCGCATGTTCGATATCTCCATTGGTGAAGACAATGTCGCTTGTATCAAGGACGCGCACAACCCTACAGTCTCCGAACTGTCAAAACTTGTAGACGTCAAGTATCAGTTTCTCATCGATCATGTCGGAAAGGGCAATGTGGGCCTATGCTTAGTACCAACGGACAACATGGTTGCCGATATCATGACAAAGAATCTCAAGCGCATTAAGTTCACCCAGGTGATGAAGCTGACGGGTATGTGCTAGTTTGCATTCATTGGTATAGCGCTCGCTCGCAGGGGTAGTGTTGCAAAAACGACCATTTGTGACTGGCAGCTAGTGCGACCGAACAGAGTGGGCGTTGGTGACTGGACAGGAGCCATCTACTTCATATTGGATTCTTTTGAAATTTGAATGAGCGGGTTTTATTGACCTGAAGCTAGCTTGAATGGATCACGACTTGTAGTGTCAAAATCTATAAGTATAGACTATCATTGGATAGTGATGGAAGTCTGAAGTGAGAGAGAGCCAGCTAGTCAAGTAAATATACCCTAATCCCAATAGGAACAAGTGAGATGCCCCGATGATCCTGGTGTAGCCCAGCACCGTGCACAAAGCTATGCACACGCTGGTAGCCACTTTCTCGAGTTAGTCCGACGACTCCACCCAAGCTTCTCTGAAGGACATAGTAGTCTCCCAGAAAAACTGACAGCGGCCAGTCTTGCAAATAAGCCGGATAATGCATAAAGCATTTTGTATCGAACGTGGTGCGAATCGCCTGCAAAAGGTATTCTGGAAAGAAGACGAATGGGAGAGGTTTCTAAGCACCACGCTGCAAACGGAAGCTGATATTCGGCGAAGGATCCGCCGCCAGGCATACGTAGGGAGACTGTGTGTGAATGCGAGATAGAGTATGCCAGCGCAACAATCGCCACAACAATCAGGTTGCTTTGCTAGGCAATGATCTTGAACGGGCGGCTCGGCGCCCTTTCATCGAACCGCGTGTGCATCTTCAACAACGGACAAGACCGGACATCAGAGCCATGGGGGCCGCAGGTGGAACAGACTATTTAGACATAACATTCGTCAATCTGATAGGGTGAAAATGGCGCTAAATGAAAATAAAACCACTACCTACCCGAGAGGAGAGTCATTGAGAGCGACCAAAGTGGTACTGTAGACGTTAAGACTATGGGAAGCGCTACAGTAGACCTGTCTACCAGCTCCTTTCACATTCTGTGCTATATGCGACTTAGTTTGGTGAGCTCCTTACCAGGGCTTGTTCTCTGTTGTGAGCGTCTCATTAGGGCTTGCTCTCTGTGTTGTGTGTGACTTAGTTTGGTGAGCGTCCCACTAGGGGTTGCTCTCTGTGTTGTGTGTGACTTAGTTTGGTGAGAGTCCCACTAGGGCTTGCTGGCCCCCAAGTATTCCTATCATTTCATGCAAACAGCCCATTATATAGATTTTTCAACCCTCACAATTCGTAGCACCTATACAATACCTATGTGCCCTATTGGCACCGCTACAGTACCGTGCAAAGCATCCCTCTAAAAATAATTGAAAATAAATTTGTAATTACAGTGACAGCGCAGCCAGCACAGCATGCAACCGGAGCCAGCGCAGCCAGCACAGCATGAAACCGGAGCCAGCGCAGCATGCCAGCACATCCAGAGCAGCATTCCATTCTATCCAGCGCAGCATGCGCAAATTCTCATTTACAACATGCCCCCTTGCTCAAGACGAACGTTCCGGATAGTAATTGCTCTCCTGTTTCTTCTTAAGATGCCCTCACCCTGTTTTTGAGAGTGTCAGGCCTGTATAATCACTTGAGTTTCGGCATCTTCTATTGTCAATGAACCAATCCACTGCCCAGCTCGCATTCCACCAATTCTGAGCACCATGTAATTATGGACCAGTACATTCCTTTGGAAAGTGTAGGTGACAACAATCAAAGATATTACGTTCTCTCATGATACGGAATGAGTCTTCGTGCATGAATTGCCCTCCTAGACCTCTTCCCAGAGCTTGAGCAGAGCTCGTTATGTGTGTGCCTCGCTTTGTTATAATGCACGGATGGGAAAATTCGTGCGGAATGCGGGCCACTTTACAATCTCTTGTAACGCCTTACCATGAATGACCACAACCTTCGACTCGACAGAAAATGTCCGCGGTAGCTCAGGGGGGCCCTTATTTTGTCTCCCCTTTCTGGTCCGGTTGAAACTTCAGTTTTAGGAGACTAGAAGCTCCGTCTCTCTTCCCTTAGATTCAATGCTAGCACCTTCAAAATCTTATTGTACCATTATAGGGATCTTCCCATACATTAGCTAGAATGTGTAGCGGCTGTTGCTGCCTTTTCTACGCCTGCAACCGTACAAAAACTTTATTACAGCGTCATCCCAGGAGGCGTCGTTTCCCGACATGGTCCTTGATATGGCCCTTTTGACTGTTACCACCATCCTCTATGCCTTCCCTTTAGACATAGGAGAATAGGCTAGGGCCTTTTTGCTCTTATCTCAGTTTTTACTCATAAATTTGGCAAGAGATGTAGCCGTAAAGCAAAGCGCGTTGTCCGAAATAATTCTAGTAGGCAGGCCAAAAGGCTCGATTATTTCCTTCTTTATAAATTAAATAACTACCTTGGCGATGGCGTCTTTAACAGGCATTGCAGATGGTCAACCTGCCCGGTGCGCAACTCCTATGAGCAGGTATTTGTTCCCAGAAGAGGTTTTCTTGAAGGGGCCGGCGAAACCCAGGGAGAATGTATCAAATAGCCCGGTAATATGAATACTGAGAGTGGATTTGTATTTTTGGACCGGAGTGAACTTTTGTCAACCATCGCAACTTTTCAAGAAGTCATATATGTCTCTGTGAACGTCCGACCGCCAAAATATTTCCGTAATGAATTGTGTTGTTGTGCTAAGGGCCCAATAGCCTAATTCATCATGGAAGGTTTTCAGAATCTCGCTTCTTTTTCCTATTGGAGCCACTAGCCGGGGACATGCTTTTTTCAACTGGAATAGCTTTTCTTCTCATACTGAAAATACATTTTGGTTTCGTCTCACCAGGTTTCTATGTTCCACACCCATTTTCTTGATCTCCAGCACCGTCAAAAATTGAAAAAGGGATTTTAATTTGGCTTCGAGGTCAGCCGGTCCAGCCGTATCGACGATTGCTACTTCGGGACTAGGTTTTCCTGCATTTGCAACGTTTCCTTTCGGACCCTTGGATCTGGAAAGAAATTCTGCTGGCTGGTTGACTCTTCCAGGTCGTTAAATGATTTCAAATCGGTATTCTGCGAATAAGTCGAGTCATTGCGCAAAACGGTTCTGGACGTCTTTCTTCTTGAACGTAGTTTTGAGGGCCTGATGGTCTGTTATCAACTCAAATATTTCTAGTGAGAGGATGTAGACTCGGAATTTTTCTAGCGCGAACACTACTGCCAGCGCCTCTTTTTTGCATACTATGTACGTTCTTTCGGCATCATTTATTTTACGACTCGCAAACTGTACTGGGTGTAATTTGCCGTTTTATCTCTCTGGGACAACACTGCGCCGACTGAGTGCTCCGAAGCGTCAGTCTCGACGACGATTGGTTTTTCGAAGTCCGGATATGTGAGTACGGGTGGTTCGCTCAATTTACGTTTTAAATCGAGAATTCGTTTTCAATTTCTGGGCCCAGAAAAATTTCCGGTCTTTGAAGTTAATTTGTGTAGAGGGACGGATTTCTTAGCTAAATCTTGGATAAAACGTCTGTAGTACGACGGCAGGCCAATGAAGCTACGCATCTTGTTTTTAAAAGTCGGCCTGGGAGCGTTTTTGATCCTAAAGGTCTTTTCTGGGTCGACTCCAATACCACTGTCGTCCAACACATGACCAAGTAATTTGATATAAGTTTGTTCGAAGAAGCACTTGTTCAGGTTGATTTTCAATTGATAGCGTGATATCCTTTCCATCACTACTCTAATGTGGTCCACATTGGACTCAAGTGTTTCCGAAAAAAATCACCACGTCGTTTATATAAAAACCCTTACAAAAGAGAGGCCCTTTAATATTTCATTCATCATCTTTTGAAATGTCGCCGCTGCATGCATAAGAACAAATGGCTTCACTTCGAACCTGAACGTTCCTAGCTTGCAGGTAAACTTCGTCATAGCTTTGCATTCTTCAGAGACGGGTATCTCAAAATATCCTGTGTACAAATCTATAGACGAAAAGAAGCGCCATTCTTTCAATTCTTCTAGAATCTCTTCCATTTGTGGGAAATGGAATAGATCGGGGATCATTCTTTGGTTAAGTAAGCGAAAATCCACAAAAAACCTCGACTTACCATCCTTTTTAGGAACGATTACTACTGGAAAAGACCAAGCTGATGAGGCTGGCTTAATAATTCCGTTGCGTAGCATATTGGAGACGTTCTATTGTATGATTCCTTCCCATTTTGGTGGTTGACGTCTTGTTCTATGATAAACCGGGTCGGTATTAGTCAGCTCGAATGAGTGCGTGACAGGGACTTGGGCCAGTCGTAAGTCCCAAGCGTTTCAGGCGATCACTTCGTTTAAGGTTAGTATTGCGACAATTTTCTCCGCGACAGGGAGAGAAATGTGCTTCAGTTTGTTATGAATGGCCTCCAATTTTTCCAATTTGCCCATAACCTCTATGTTCCTCTCAACTGGTTCTATCTTGGATTTTTTGTTAGCTGCGTGTAGAATATGTTCGACTGCTACCGCAGTGTCTTTTCCTGGGCCTTTTGTACTTAAGCAGCCATTTTGCGCCAGCGGGCAGCGCCCACGGCCTCCTCCTGCTATCATGTGGCGTCCTTTGATGTCTAGTGTGCGATCTTCGCATAAGGCTACGTATTCGTAGATTTGTTCGGGCCGCGTTGTCCTATTGAAATCCGTACGGTAGCCGGGTCTGGATAGCTGCAGGCGAAGGTCGGAATTTTCTTTTCGTCCGATTCTGTTCGCTCTTTCTCCACCGTGACTTCGGAGCCATCGCTGTCATAACTGGATGTGAAATCTTCGCTATTGGTCCCACTATATTTCTCCAAACTAGTTCCCTTATCGTAATTAAATGGCAGCCTCACTTGTTTCCCGTCAATTTGAACTGAGAATATTTGATTCCCCAGGTCGACACAAGCTTCCAATTTCTCCACTGTTGGGCACCCTATAATTGTGTCAAAAGGACTTTATTGCATCACTAGGAGGTCCAAACTCACTTTCATCCCGAAAAGAATACTGAAAACTTTTCGAAAATGCCCAGATATGTGGATTGGTTGGGAGCCATTTGGAGTTGCAAATCTGAATGTCATATTAGATACACGTACCGATGGTCGAAGCAATGTAAAAATACATGTATTTAATATGACATTCAGATTTGCAACTCCAAATGGGTTCCAGCCAATCCATACATATCAGTAAATACAACCCCTTTTTACCCATTTAGAGACGCCTGCTTCAGCCTTTCTCACTGCAAATCCGTCTGCGGTCGGCCGAACCTATGATAAGATGTGGTAAGTGATGCTTCGCCGCCACCTGTGAGCTCACGTGTTTGACGACACTTTGTCATACGCTGCGAAAAAGCAACGTACACCTTTGCGTAAAAGTTATAGAGCAGTACAGAAAGACATGCTGGGATATCTGTCGTACTGTGAAGGTATTCGAGAGCGAAGAATTTGTGATAAGTCTGATATAATCAAAACGGTAGATATTATTTGGCATGCTGCTCTGGCTGCGCTGGCACTCTGCGCTGAATGAGCTGGCATGCTGCGCTGGCTCCGCTAGCATACTGCGCTGGCTGCGCTGTCACTGTAGTTACAATTTTATTCTCAATCATTTTTAGAGGGGGGCTTTGCGCCGTACTGTAGCGGTGCCAATAGGGCACATAGGTACTTGTATTGGTGCTACGAATTGTGAGGGTTGAAAACTCTACACAAGGGCCCGGAAAATATGGAACAGGTGGTCCCGATTCTGGAACCCGATGGGAGCGTCCTCAGTGGTCTAGATATTTCGCAGGAGGCAATGGAGAATTTTAAGCCGTTCGCGGATATTTTTGTGGACTGCCTGAGTGAAATGGATATTTTGGGGGAACTCTTTGGCTCTGATCTAGACGACTAAGATATTTAGGAAGGAATCTAGATATTTATCCTGATGGTATGTGCTGTTAACATTTCTCGTTCACACGATTTCATTTGATGCATTTATGGTTCTTAGTATGTTTCTTTGAGACTTTAGGGTCAGCCAAAACGTCTATATAAGCCGAGTAAACTGCTTCTTATTGTGGAGGTCAAGCAAGTTGGCAGACAACTTCAAGTCAAGTCTTAAGTAGTAGGAAGTTGAGAGTCAACTTCAGACCCAAGAAACATTTTTCTACGCTGGTCACAGAGCATCAGTGGTAGACCATGCCCCTTCCATACTTGCTTGTAGCCCTCTCAACTTTCTTCCATATAAACTCCTTTTTTCGTTTAACTATACCACGGTAGCACTTTTGTCGCTTGCAACAACTCCTTCTTGGGGTATTTGGTTCTGAATATCTCTTCTACCGAAGATTTACCCCTATCAAAGTCCTCTTCATCACCAGCCCATGAATCAGGTAGCGACGATGGAGAAAGAACGACCGCTGCAACTGATTCTACCTCTGTTCTTGCTCAAAAAGGAAAAAGAGGCAGTAGAGAAAAGACCCAAAAAGCCTCGGGTTATAAATGAACAGTCTTTTAGCGAGGTTGTACGTGATGATAACTAATGACGGAGCAGGAGGAGAGGGCCGCATTGATGTAGACGAAGTTACCGCTGTTAGACAGCCGGACAGACGATGATCAAGCAACTGAAGGTTCTAACGAGGTAGACAATGAGGAATACCAGCCGGTGGAGGCGGAGTAGGAAGCGTAGGATGACGACCGAAAGTCAGGCGAGGAAAAACAAATGAACAAGAAAACATTTCAGATGGCGATGTGCAGGGAGTCGGGACTGAGGTGAGGGAGGACAGTGATGTTGAACCAGATGCGGTTGATGGGGATGGACAGGATGACGACGTTGAGCTAGTGGCACTGTGTGTAGACGACAGCAACAGAGGAAAAATCGACCGGGAAGAGGATGACTAAGTTGCCACAAGGAATGGAGGAGGAGGGGATCTGCATCAGCAATGAGTTAGATGGAGAAAAACCAGAATCATGGAGAATGGAACGGTACAGAGAGAAGTGGGACGGGGAGCATCGATCATTAAAAAGAAGATGAGAAGTAAAAGGTTAGGTGGATGAATACCTTACCATGACTGTACCGGAAGCACCAGTTTTCGCATTGGAATCGAAGATTTCTAAGTTCGATACATCGGACATATTGTAGTTTCGAATTATCTAAATTAGTTTTAATTAATTTCTACAAAACGAAAGTAAGCAATTTTTCGATAATTCGATCTTTAGCAATAAGTGAGGGGGTTCTGAAAGGTTCTGACAGCTCTCGGAGACGGCTTTTTCAAGGCCGGCAGATGCTTTTCACGTCCTATCTTTCGCTATTTCACAGAAGAGAAACCAACCACATACCTCCTGCCGAAAGGATGCAACGTGGGCTGAACGCATGCTGCAACTTTTGAAGACGTGACGTTAGTTTCGATATATAGATACCATAGGAGCGGCATTAGAGATATGTCTGTGGTAAAGTACTGTACCCCACATTTCTCCCTTTACTCAGTAATCCTGTAAGCAAAATTTATTCTGTCTACTGTATTGAAGTTCGGTAGGGTAAGACATTATTACTGTAGTGGAGGAGCGATGCTGCAGGGTAAATGTACTGTACTGTACATTACTGTACAAAACCATTACTCACAGTAAACCAACCCAATTACCCCCCCTATACTGTACAAAAGAGCGTGAAGCTTGACATAATGTAAAATACATTACAGTACAGTGCAGTACAAAAGGACGTGAAGCTCCATTCACGGTGGGGTCTTTTAATGCGTTCAAACACCTGAACCATACAGGTAGTAGGTTATGCTAGAAGACTAAGAACATCTCTAGGCGACGGCTGAACCATCACAGGCTTCAAAAAAGACAAAGGTGGGATCAGAAGAAAATTCCACCATCTAAATACGAGACCCAGACAGCTTGAAAAGCTTCTGGTGTAAGTATGGCCACTTACAAGCGACGACAACCACGATGAAGAAAAATCCGGAAGAACGAGCTCGCCCGACGGACTGACAGGACTGAGCATACCACGTTCCTTCGGAGACTGTAATAAAGACAGTAGGTTGAAAAGAAATAGGAAACAGCGAAATTTAAAAAACCCTGTTCGAGTGGAAGAGCCGTCCTTACACGCCTTTTACAGGTCTTCCTACGTGCGCTTGGGGCGAAAGACGTTCATCCATTCGAAATAGCCATCAGCAGCAAAGTTACAGCGAGATATCTTGAGTCATGTTTGTCCCTTCGCCAGGATATGCGAACATTTATAGGTCCAGCGCCCACGTCGAGTGCGGTGCGGGCGCAGAGAAGAGCGAAAACAAAAATTGAGTAGGCCAGTAAGAGGGGGAGGACGTTGTGCTGTAGAATGCGTCTTCAAGGGGATGAAAATCACACTTTAAGGGGCGTACTGTACCCCTGTACTGGCCAATGAAATAAATGTCTCTTACAGTCGGGTTCTACAGAAACATACCCCCCGAAAATATATTCAGAAATAAAATGTTTAAATGATTTATAGCAAATAAAATACTTCCCTTGGGAAGGTGCCAAGGATTATTCATTCAGAAGCCTAAACAAGGGAAGTATTCCTGAGCTTTCCCTGAATAATTTAATATTTATGTAGTTGCAGAGAGCGGAAAGCGGGCGTCCTCCAGCACTTCCGCTCGCTACAAAAGGCAGCTCATCTATTCTTCGCTATTTTATAGCAGAAGTCTGCTGACCCCAGCAGACTGGATCATCTTCTCTTCGTTTTTTATAGCAGATTTCTGCTGTCTACAGCAGGCTGAGTACCCCTCCTGCAAGAGAATCGCTCATTAAATGCGTGTAACACTTCCACAACAATCAGCGGAGGAAGATAGCTCTACGGAAAGGAACTGGCAGAAATATTTTTCACTCGGGTTGTACCAGGAAGTTCGACATGGACATGCAAATGTGGAGTCAAGAGGGTGCTGAAATGACCTGGGTATACCAACCTGTGCACGCACATAACGAAAAGTCATCAAGAGTGTAGGGACATAACAAGCAACAGTGGCATCAGTCACAATATTCAGAACCTGGACCACTACTTTTATTCAAATAAAACGCAAACAATCCATGCGTGGATTGAAATTGTTGTTCTTGGATTACAACCGTTCTCTACTGTCGAGAACGATGTCATGAAAAGGCATATCATGAATGATTCAATCTTAATCGAAAAGCCAATGAAGTACATTGGTAAGCTGACAGAAGACGTTGAACAAAAGGTTGATACTATCCTTCGAGATATTTTGTGCTTGTTTTTGATGGTTGGACATGTATAGATCCTCACTACGATGATTTCTTTGCTACATTTACCCGGTCGGGGAAGAGAGGGTGTAATAGGATGTTGCTCTCTTTTTCCACCATGTGTGAGGAGTAATAACTCCGTGCAAACCAGCACCATGCGTACTTTTAGTATGCTCTAGAGCTTTACTTTAATAATTGAAGCAGCGTTGCAGCTTTTTTGATGATAATTGCTCGAACCAACAAATCGATAGCATCCAGAGCAGTTGCCCAGTTAATTGGCTGTGTTAGCCTCCGTTTTAATGGCACTGCAGTTGTATTTGGATACCTACTCATAGGTTATTAGTTATTCTAACGATTTAATGGTAAAACGCAAGAACCAGGTTGCTGCCGCGAAAATACAGAAACTGACACCGCTCCGACCTAAAAGCTGTAGTGGTGTTAGATGGATCTCGAAATATGAGATGATCAAGCGATATCAGTTGCTGTGTGTGTTTATTCCGCAGTTGCAGATAGATGACATCGATGAGTTAAATCCAAACGCGACTCAAAATAGGACTATTGACAAGTTGGTTGAAAATATGAAGGAATTGGATTCTGTTAGAAAGGATTTGCAGCAGGATGATATAACTTTATTTAATGTTAGGGTTTTATTCGATTCAGATATTGAGAGGCACCCTATACTGGATATGAGACTGACAAAGGATACTTCTATAGTTCACAATCCAAAGTTTGAATGTGGGATTGTTTAGATGATTAGTCGGACTACTGATAACTTGTCAACAGAAGAGTCCAGCGCCGTAATGCTCCAACTGATGACGCAGAAAGAGAAGTGGAAGAGGTTTCACTTACGAAGCATGCATTTTAAGAGACAGAGGCTCCCTATTGGAACTGACATCCAGCGGTACTTGGATCTATATTTTCTGGTCCCTGCTTCTAATATGGTTGAAAGATAGTTTTCTAAGGCCAGCTTTGCACTGAACGATTGCCGCCGCGGTATTCTTCCGTCAAACTTTGAAGCGAATATGTTCTTGCACTTTAATTACAATCTTTGGGCAGTGTGGGACTTTAATGGTATGGTCACACAGGGTGAATAACTCACAGAACAAAATTTATTCGAAATATACTTAGAAGAAGTAATTCTTTGTCCTCGTGAGTCAGAAATAAATCCAGTGAACTGGAGGATGCACAAAAATGTTTTTTAAAAACATGTATGGATGTTCCATTTTCAGTGGCAATACTGCCACTCATTAACTCTCTCCCGTCTCCCCAGGGAGTTTGCTTGACGGCCCAGTTTCTGCATACTGTAGTTGGGGGATGCGGAAACGTCGAGGAAAAATACTAGCTTGCGATCGGAGCCGGTTTTTCCTAGCGGTGGACCATTACAACTCTTCAAAAATCTACATCCTTCAAAAGAACTGGATGATTTAGAATTAAAAATAAAAAACACCAGAAAACCAGTTCGATATCAGCGATCCATCGAAAGGATTACAGAAAAGCGCATGGTGTTTGATGTAAAGAGCGTAATAAGTGCACTAAAATCCCCAATGTCTATTCTATAGAAAAATTGGAAAAAGCTCCATTTAAAAATTAAACTCAAAACATTACACTGCGACATATTTTTTTGATTTTCAAACTACTAGTCCAACAAAGATGACCGCTTTCTAACATTAACTGGACCAAAATGCTACTGAAATATAAAAGTTCGATGCAGGTACCAAATTTGCCTGAATTGAACCGAAAATACCTTGAACTGTTTCATACAACAATTCGCAACTTCATGTTCTGCTAAGATTCTTCGAATAATTGCGGAATTAATTTTAAGGCGTTGGTATGAGGAGGCACGTAGGGTCTGGATAACACTTATCTGCAGCAGCCATTTCAGGATCCAACAATCGACTATTCAGATTTATCCTATAAATCCTGAGATCGGGATGAATTCCGCATTTAAATAGTCCGTTAACCCATGCAAAATTGCCACTTACAATATTCACCACAATTTCATACCTTAACCATGAGTAATGTAGCTTATGAGAATACCACAGAGTATCAAACTTTCAAGATTCATTAAAAGGGCAATAATTTCCATCAATGGAAGCGTAGCAGCGAGAAAACCATGATTTAGAATTCGATATGACCAGAAACCTGAAAGATGTCAGCTGATTTATAAATCAATGCTGAAGAGAAAATGAAAACTAAACTTAACAAATTGATTTCTGCGAGACATTTAATCATTGTCTACGACCACTTGCGCAACGGTTTTTCCTCACGAGCAAATGTGCAATTTATAGATTCAAATTCATATCCTTTCAAGAGGTACAGTGCCCAGAGAAGATAGACAGGAACTATTCCTCTTTGTATTATTTTTGAGACTCGAAGCCAATCATTGAAACAACCCAAAGAAGTTACACCAAAGAGTTTAATAAATCGTCGTGCAAATGTAGAGGAAGTAATATGTTGACATGAGCCCTCAGTCATGAGGCGCTTAAAAGCAAAAACAATGTTGATACGGTAAAATTAGATTATGAAGGCATTAAAAGATGGCTCAGTATTTTAATTCGCATCATTATCAAGTTAATGGAAACCAGTTACCTTATATACAGCAATGATTTCTACATGCCTCGACCATCAGCACATGTATTTAACATGACATGCAGATTTGCAACTCCAAATGGGTTCCAGCCAATCCATACATCTCAATAAAGACACCCCCTTTTTCCCTTATATACAGAAGTTTCAAATTAAAAATATATGTAGGGTAAGCGATATAAACCAACAGGCTCCATGAAAGTAGTGATCTCAAGCCAAATGAAGGCAAATATATGGAGCCTTGAATTTTACACCAATAGTATCGAATGTGGAAGATAAATTTGTCACGATTCTCAACTGAGATGTTTCAAATTAATTTTGCGATAATTTTGTACTAAAAAGAGTCAACTTTGTATCCCATTTAATTTCTTATATAACTGCATATTCTGTGAAATGTTGCAGTTTGTATTTCGTAGATAGAACATCGTGTTCATCAAAGGTACTGTTGTTTAGATTTTAATGAAACTATAACAGTACAAATGATATTTATTTAACACAAATTCTTATTTGTCAAAATTGATCCACTTTTCATTTCCCGAATACAGTTATAATTACTGAGAAAATTTTTATTTGAGAGAAGCTTCACAGATGTTACGAATTTCGTGTTCGGAAATCACAAACCACAATTTTTGGAACATAAAAGTTTTTTAAATACAATAGGTCACAATAGTTTATTTATTTCTTGTCTGACAGCTTACAGCTATTTTACGCCAACATAGTTTCGACCCGAAACTTTCGGAGATTTTTTCGTTTCAAAATCATGTTCACTGAAACTGTTAAAAAGTTTGGGACAGGGGGGTAATTAGGTTGAGTTAATATTTGAAAGATATGTTCTATTGTGGCCCGGAATATCCTACATGGTGACCAGTAGTGCCTATTAAATTTCCCTAAAAAGCCGGCTCGAGGTGATCCAGCAGACAAGCTGCGGGGGACAATGTTTCGTGGCTACAATTTCCTGTTTCTCTGTAACAGGAAAGGGTTGTATCCAGGCAGAGTCGAGTAATGTATGAATAGAAAACTGACCCAGAAATATTTTTCTCGATGCGAAATTAGGCTCTAGGAAAAAGAGATTAAAGCGCGAAATCGGACTAAAACGTAGGGTTTCAAAATTTTCGGTACCATATTTCGGGTTTTGGTATAGATTATTTTCCAATTAGAAGTAAGCTTTCTTGTTTAATAATATTCTGTTCAATAACTACCAATTGCGGTTACTGTGAGAAATTTTAGAAGACATGTAGTTACTCTCAATTTTTCACTCGAAACCTTAACTTTTTTGTAGGGCGAAACTTGGACAAATTTACTGGCGAAACGTTCATCGAGTCGCTGCTTGTAATAAAAATTACTGCGCAATACTTATTTCCCGTACTGAACTGTGAAGTACTGCACAGTAATTTATTCACAGTACAGTGTACTGTGGTACAGTACTGTACAGTACTATATTTTTTTAATGTATGTTTTTATACTATATATATTATATAATATAAATATGTACCGTACTGTACAGTGCTGTTCCACATACTGTACGGTTGAGTTCATTACATAATCATACATTCAGAACTGTACAGTAAAATACACGTAATGCTTGTAGAGATCCTTTTTTTTCCAGGGGGACAGGCGGAACTTTCTTATTTGTGCACGCACGAGACAGTAGAGTACTGTATATATTCAATGTACCTATACACTTGCCGCACGGAACAGTACAGTTTATATACTGTACTGTACCGTGCAGCAATCCAGTTCCTATCCCTATATGACCTGGGGAGATACCATGCAGTATCTCCCGAGGCCTGGAGGTACATACACGCAACTCACATCCCCCCGCACTCAAAGAGCATCTTGGGGGCACAAAATTGGGCAAAATCCACCCCTAGCTGCGGTACCCCTCACCACCGTCAACTCTGTCACTCATTACCATCAACCTACTCAACCATTCAGCCATAGCGGCAAGTCCCCTACCATCCCTGCGTTCCTCTAGACACATTCTCACGTGCTGACGAACAGCGGCCACTCTCGGGTGGGCTTCCCTTGGCGGGTCGTTGCAAAATCTAATTTGTGTGGATCCTCCGCTTGAGTATCTTACCCGGTATCTTTCTTTTCGTCAGCATCCTCCTCCTCGTCAGCATCCTCCGCGGTCTTCACGTCCTTATCATCGTTCTAACCTTTAACTTTCTTCTAGACTTCCTCAACCAATAATGAGCCGAAAAAACAAAAGGCCAGCATGAACAGAGGGGAAAGCCCCCCCGAAAGGCCATTGCAACGAAGGTGGTAAGAATTCCTCCACATGGTGACTGCCTATGGGCTAGTCTCGAAGTGTTCGGACTCCAAGGCTGCAATGACATCGAGAAGATTATCTATCGCAACCGAAGTTCATTGCAGTATGCCGTGTATTGCACCAGTTTTCCTCATCCCATCGCCATGAATGAAGCAAAACAAAAGGAACTATTCTGCCTTCATATTAACTCATTCACGTGACATTACGCGGGCAGGGAGTTCAAGAATAGGGAACCATAGCAGTTAGGCCTTACCGTATCCTTGGAGGGCTCCGAAATCTACACGTAAGTTCCCACCCCCTCCCATTGTTTGCTCCCAGCTTATTTGCATAGCGGTGCCAACTTGTACAGTGCAATCTATGACGTGACTAAGGGGGAGTACACAGTCCTTCTTTACACTATGGCCTTCGAGTGTTCTTTGAGGAGGAAAAATCAGACGCAGATGGAAATAGCCTTGCATTGGGCAGGCAATATCATCTTCGATCAGTCGAGAACATCCAACAACAGTCCCAGAGGTACCCCGATAGGGAGCTTAAGCTCTCTTACATCCGTTTTAAAGGACCCCAATCGAATGTCACATAAAACAGCTCCATCCCCATCCAGACGGGTCAGTTCAAAGATCAGAACAATGATTGAATAGGTACCTGCTTTGGAAATTCCCTGAATGAACAAGGAAAGCCTACACAGTCTCTTCATTGGGTCTCAGTCTTTCGTGAGATATCCACTCGTAATCGAGAAAAACCCACTCATGGCGGTCGCGTCCGCAACCTGAAGGAAACCAGAAGCTCCTACTCCTGCGTAGACTTGTATTACAGAGCTGCCCTCGGCTGAACCCTCCGCTTGATTCTGTCCTGAACTTGTCTACGGGTGTATATCTAGTCACTTTTGTCTACAAAAACAGATTCGTCTAATGCATCACCATCAAAACGGCTTCCCGTCGCCTACTCGATCCGGGCGAATAATTTCGTTAGCTCTCTCCGCAGAATCCCTGATTGATTGCGTAGGTCGTGCGTCGGATTTTCGCACCGTTCGCGAGAATAGGCGCGTCTTACTCCCCAGAGGGGCTCCCAACAAAGGCCCTTGTCACAGAAAGGATGAAACTAGGAACAAAAGAAGTAGTGAGAAGAGGAAAATTGATAACGGTCAACTGAGTTCTCGGGAACCGGCTGATTCGCCCACCTTCTGATCTAGGTCCAAACAGCCCGCCTCTGATTTTTTCTCGTTCTCTTCACTTATGTTCTGTTCCCACTTCTTTCCTTTCAGTTCTACTTCATGGTCCCCTATTTATACTTAATTTATTACTCCATGGTCATACTTGAATTGATCAAATGTTCGTATTTGTGATGTAGCAACTCAAATACAGAGACGGTGCGCGCGTGAGGGTAAGGCGTTTAGAATACAGTACGCGCAACCGAGCGGGAGGTAGAGATATTTACGTGGTAACCTTACATTTCTGGGCGCCACGCGCGCCGTTCCATAGCATTTGTAACTGTAATTTGGCAATTTACAGCACCATACTGTATTGTTCGTACTGTACCGAACCCCTAAGCCTAGAAATCAGGACACACAGTTACTACGGGCTATCAGGGCCTGGGACCGGGACCCATCAGACCCCGAACGGACTTTTCAGGTATTTTATTGCCTGTCCGGTTCGGCGACTGCCAGTTAAGGAGTTTTAAGCACCTCCTACCCCACGTTTCATTCCCAAACGATTCATTCCCAAACTCCCATTTCATTTCCGATCTACATTTCCTGTTAGTATCTTTTATCCCTCTAGCGTTTTCTAACTCGCCGACACCGTAAATCACTTTGCCTTGACTCGGTTAGCTCGTCCCGATAGTGAACCAGCCACATCCTTGCGTTTTCTTTATTTCACAATCTGTTATCCCTAGACGGTCGAAGACCTCAGCCGTCCTACTGCCCTACAACGCTACCAAGATCTTTTTGCCATCATCCAGAGACATCAGCAAGTCTCGAAGTTGAATTGAAGGTATTTATGCCACAGTATGTCATCCCATACTTGGAAACCCTCCTTGCATGAATAGCCTTACGGGTAGCCCTTCCCATGAAAGACACGACCTAGTAGCGTGGGTTATTCTCTTTGTTTATCCTACACAGACTGCAGTAGAACGACTCAAATTCCGGCTACTTTACTACCAGACTTAGCGCAAGACCTTAAGCGATCAGTACGTCGTCTCCGTCCCCGAACCGTTCAAATATTACCTTCTTATTTCGTGGTATCCTGGCTTCCCCGACTCATTGGACAATCAACTGGATTTTACCATAATTTAGATCAATCTCTGTTCGGAGCTCGCGGCCCTAAAGAGGGCCACCGCGTCATGGGCTAGCCTCGAAGGGTTGGCTCCGTACATCAAACAGAACGGCCAATACTTTCCCTCACGATCATTCCATCTATAGCCATAAAGTAGCGGAGGAAGCGTGTCGGCCCAATAAATCTATTTTCAACGACAGAACTCTTGATAGCGTGCTTAACAGTCCCCACCATCCTTTCTGCTCTTCTCTTCGCCATCGGTAGGTAGGGTAGGACGGCCTTCTATTCTATACCCTTTTAATCCATGAACTTCTGCGCCGATGCCGACATGAACGAGGTTGCGTTTTCCAATACGATCCTCCTTAGCTCCCCGAAGCAAATATTGAGCTCTTCCTTGATTAACCTTATCACAGTTTCATATGTGACGCTCAACGTGACCCTCGCAATTGGTCAGCTCATCATGTGTTCTACCGCGATTAGATCGAACTTCTTTCCGTTCCGAATTGGCCTCAAATGGCCCGCAAAGTCTATCTAAAAGTTTTCGAAAATACCGGTGACCAGGGCCCTCAGAGTCATATGATACTTCGGTATTCTTCGGGCGTGCTGGCAGCCTTTACACGCTTGAACGTACTCCGTCAAGTACCAGTATACCCCAGGCCACTAGAAGCGATCTCTCACGAACAATCTCGTAGAACCATCGTCTCAATGAGCAATTTCAACGAAGAAAAGTAGCCATTATCTCAGAGCGCTGTCTGATAGGCGGAACGACATGTACTCCATCCTTCTCCTGTCAGATCAAAATGTCGTTTCAATTCACGAAAATGTTCGCCGTCCATCGAATGGCGATCCTTTTCTTTAGGTCCGTTACCTGAACCCTTTCTCCGGCTAGAACTCTTTCCATATCTATGAGCTGTGATTGAAATCCGGACAACTCGGGATGAGCCCACTGGATAGTCGGGACGAGTTCCTCCCTGAATACCTACTCCTTACATTTCCTAAGGCTCTCTATTAGTCAGCGAGAAAGGCGTAAACCGACCTGTAGTTAATTTTTAAGTCGTAATCTTCAATCAAGTACATCCATGTAGCAAGCCGACTTTGGATTTACTTCTTCTTAAATGCCGTCCGCAGGGCTTAGTGGGCCTTATATAATACGAACGGCTTTTCAGCCAACGATAACCACGGAACTTCTTTAGAGCGAACACGAAAGCGAGTGCTTCCCGTTCGCTCATAGAGTAGCGGTCCAAGATGTGAATTGTACCTGGTGCACTTTCCATCATATTTCTTCTACGAGAGAACCAATCCTAGAGCAGCAGAAGAACCCATCTCTATCACGAAAAGGGAGTCGAAGTCTGTATTCGGGTTTAATGGGGGCGTCATCAGCTTCACCTTCAAGTGCTAGAAAGCCTTTCGCATCTCCAATGTCTACTCGAAGGCCCTCTCAACAGAGTTTGCGCTTCGAAACACTGCAAATTTCATTGTAAAGCGCCGGAAGTAGCCCAAAAATCCGAAAAATACTCCGCTCAGTCACAATCTACAGCGTAGTGCCTTCTAAAATGTCATTTATCCCGTCATTATGGACCTTTCAGCCCGTTTTGGTGTCAATTTGTCCAAGTAGCTTGGCTTCGTAATGCGTGATATACACTTGGTTACTTTTAGCTTCAAGTTTACCTCTTTAATCGGTTCAAATACCTGCCTCTAGTGTTCTATATGTTCCTCTTACGTCTCCAAGATGATGAAGATGTCGTCCACATGTGCCATAGCGATCTGTAGCCCGCTGAAACTCCTTTCTACATATGCTGGAACGTGGCTGGTGCGTTTATTGACCTGGACTTCACCATCTTTAACTTAGAAGTTCTACATAGAGAAACAAACACAGTCTTCTTCTTAAAATCGTAAGCCATCCTTATCTGCCAGTAAACTTTGCAAAGGCCTAGCATCGTGAAAACTGTGAACCTGAAAGCGCGTCAAAAGCTCTTTAATCGCCAGAAGCGGCAAGCAGTCCGGCCTCATAACTATTTTCAACTGAAGACAGTCAACGGAAAACCGAGGCTTCACGTACTTCTTTGCGATAACAACTGAGAAGTAATATGCAGAACTCAACGGCATAATGACCGAAGAATTCAATAATTTGCCGATATCTTCTTTCAAATCAGCGTTATTCTTCAGCGGTATTCGACGAACCTACGAGTAGATCGAAAAATCCTCAGACAGATCGAAGGAGTGAACCATCGGGGCCTGGGCTGGTTGCAGGTCATAGATATCCCACAAAATCACACCCCTATCCTTTAACTTCTCTACTAAATACCTGTAGTCCTTCTCCTCGGGATGTTTCACCTTCGATAGGAGAACTACGGCGCGATCTGCCTCCTTTTATTGCCATATGATTTCCTCCCCTTACGTTGGAACCTCCAGATCGTGCTCATACGGTTCCTCATTTTAGATCTTCAGCACAAAATTGAGCTCTTTATCCGACGCGCCGTCATTCCCTCCTGACTCTCATGACGACGAAAGCTCGAATTTCTCGCTCCCCGACACTTTCGGGGGTTAAATTCCTCGCTATCGGTCTGAGTTCCGTAGACCACATGCGGCTCCCGGAAAAGGGACACAGAAACCTCGACACGAGAACTTTTTTATTCTATACAGCTAAAGTGACTTCCTGGAGACCATAACATAGATTTAATTGCATAGATTCCAAGCTGGGCTGCCGATAATCGCGTCGCAATGCGCGTTTAATACCACTAAGAAGCTTGATGACACTACTAAAGTTCGAAAAAGGACTCGAACCCTCTGCAAAAACCAATAACTTGGGAAATCGTTCCGTCGGCGGCGGTGAGCTCACAATCCGTAGCAGTAGGAGCTAGTTAAAGGTTCTCTTAAAAATCCCAAGACATCAAATTTTGGACCGCTTCCATGCCCAATGGAGCGTTAATCCCCGTCCCATAAGCCTTTACGTTAATCTCCCTCCCATAGCCTTTACGTCCACCACTTTCAATCAACTGGCGCCCTCGGGATAGTTTTCAATGGGGACCTGAGTCACCGAGACGGTCACGAAGACCAAACGCTTCAACCGCTTCCTTCGTCCGTCAACTTCTCCGCGGAGAAGCTACCCGAAGCTCATTCCCGATGATGTAGAAGCCAGCTTCGCGACCACATCTTAATTCCTGACGTGGTCCTGGAGAGCGGTGGATGTCTTTTTGTTCTTCCTAGTCTTTTTTTCCTCCTTGGCTCTGGGGCGACCATCGACGGGCGAAAGGCAAGGGCCTTATTCATCAACGCGTCGATGTTCATAAAATTCACTCTCTGTTGTTTCGGACTTGGTTGGCTGTCTCCCCTCCTCTTTTACTCGGTCACTAAATCGCCCTTGCGAGATTCTTGTACGACGGCAACGGGCTCTTCATCTTTCTTATCCCCTTAAAAAAGTTCTTCTCTTGACTTTGAACTTTCCCCGTGGCTTCCGCCTTAATGTTTCATAGACCAGTAGGTTGCCTCGAAATGGCTTCTCTTTCCAAAGAAGGAGCAACGAGAATGTCTGAGGGAGTTCTGAGGGCATTGGATAGCATGCTGACCCCTTTTCCCTCAGAATGATTTAACAGATACGGAATCAATGTTCAGAAAAGTGTGGTGTACTGCATAATGCTCAAAATCCAGCATACGACCCAGTTCATACTTTACTTTTTACTGGGCCAAAAATAGAATTCCAAATTCAATAAGAAAAGCACGTGCTTCAAAACTTCCGGCCTGCACACTTCTAAAAAACTAAACCAAGGAGCAAAGCGCAGAAAATTATGCGCAAAATTGTAAACAAAGAGTCCTGGTTTGTTTATAAACCGACATCGTTTGTGGAAAATTGACGAAAATTCTATTTGTGTTGCTTGCAGTAAGAAAGAAAATGTTTTCTCCTCTGCTTCAAGCAATCATTGTGGGTTTAGGAAATGTACCAAGATTTATGCCGCATCAAATCATATCACTGCGGTTGTATGTGTGCCCACTAATGATCTCAAGACACCACCAATTTTAATCGTGGAAGACGAAAGAATATGCAAAAAATGGTTTCGTCTGTAACCTGATTGCTAAAAAACAGAACTGCCACTGGGATCTGTGAACGAATTTGCCAAGCCAGGTGATTCTCGTCTTCCGCATCCGTTGTGCATGTCAATGAATACGGTTCGATGGGCTTGGAGCTAACGGAGGTTGTGGTGACACATAAGTCAAATTTTTTAATTCCAGTTGTCGGTGATGAATCAATACTGCTTATACTAGTCGACCAGTCTTGTCGAAATGGCGTGGAATGGTTGTAGTAATATCTTCGAAAAATATTAATTTTGTGCTTTATCCAGCTCACATAAGCTATTTCATGCAGCCCGGTGACTGGGCCCTAAACTAGGGATTTAAGAAGTGAATTAGCGAGTTGAAAGATTCCTTTTGTGCTCAGCTTACTTTTGATCATCGTCAATTTGGCATCAACTTGACCGGCGGCGTGTATGACTTTGGAGAAATCAAGACACAGAATATTACCTCAATCTCCGTAGATACAGGTTCTTTCCCATTTCAAGGATCTTTCGGCGAGAAATTTCGGAACTCGGCATGAAGAAAACCTGGTTTCGTTCAGTGGAAGAGTTATTTTGTTACGTATCGAAAGCTGCGTCAAATCATGAAGAATAATACTGGAAAAAAATCTTGCTGCTCTTGCGTGAAGTGCGAGCGGTAGCGAACTTGGTAAGAAGGCAGCCTTTGTCTGTCAGACCTTCCCCGACGCAGGTTAGCTTTCATCTACCACAACTGCCTCTTGTTTTTCACAAGCGACCTGCTCCTGTGCATTTTCTTACTTTGGCAGAAATTGTGCAACGACGCTGTAATGACGCTGTAATGACGCCGTAATGAAATGGAGTAAAACTATCAGCAGAATGCTGAGAAGGCGAAGGAAAAAGAAAAAAAGGAGGATTATCGAAAGGAAAAAGAGAAAAATAAACTAGAAAATAAAGTTAAATGGATTACCGAAGAGAAGGAAGAGATAATTGGGAGGGCATAACTCACAAAAGAAACTGCTTGTGTTGCTCCACGGGAGTGCTTTCGAACTTTGAGGAACGATAAGGAATATCGGGTGAAGAGGAAGGTTGAGTCAATGAGGGTAGCTACAGCAGTTGTAGTGGAAGTGCTTGCAAATAGGGTGGGCGGACATGTTTCTTCTTTCCCGTTTTAGACCCATAGCTCATCTCTTCTGAGTGCAGACGGAGGTTCCCAAAATTGAACCAATGTCCAAGTATTAGTCTGAAACTAGTGATGATACGGTGAGCCGATCTGTTGCAGGATTACCAGTCAGAATTTCAATAAAAGTATATTTTCTTACATCGCCTTTCCACAGCAAATCAAATGAAGTTTTTTTTGTCCCGACTGGCATATTTTTTAATTTTTTGTTTTACTTTCAAAGCCTAAGTGCCGAAAATATAGCCTTTGTGGAGGAGCAGATGTCATTATTCTCTAAAGGAAAAACAATGTTATTTGTACTTGACCAATAGCTCGTTACACATAGTGCACGTTGGGTTGAATGTGATTGAGGACTATTCGTATACTTACCGGAACCTCACTAGCAATCTAGCCCAGTGGAACTGTTCTGTAACCTGTAATGACCGATAATGTGATTTCTGGCTTGTGTATAATAATGTGTAGGGTTTTAATTTTTGTGCTTCAAGAGGTATTGTAAATACAGTAGGGAGTTTTCATCTAATCGATTTTAACTTTTTAAATTAAAGTTCACGAAATAAATTGTACTGTTTAATACGAAAGCATGCATTTCGTGCACCTTCCAGGCAGAGTTACCCCCAGGGCAGCTTTTAGTCAGGTGTCAAAATATATGTTCACCACACAATTGGCCTTCCACAATATAATTATTATACTACGGGCTGGAAGAGCGAATCCTCCCCGATTTGCAGTTTTATCCTGGGTTTTACTTCTATTTATCAGGATACTGGAGCTTGGGCGTAGTTTGGTGGCAGCAGCAAAAATGGTATATTTATTGATATTTTTATGCACTATCTCCCGTGACCGCCTAAAATATGAGAAATTAATGAGCATATCCAGATTTAGTAACTTCTTCCAAAAATCCCAAATAGATGAAAAGAATGAGTGAAAACTTGACACCTGCAAGAAATTATTACTGCAGCTCTACATTTGAAAAAGCGGTAAATTTTGTATGGAGTAAGTCAATTCAGAAATTTGCCGCTATCTCTCGATACAGTACCGCGCTAAAACATTTCAGCAACATACAGGTCTTTTCCTGGCTTCTGTCCCTGCCATCTGCGCCTATCCCACCCATCTTAACATTTTCTTTGCCTTCGAAAATGCCTTTGCAGACATCTGATTCACCAGTATTGACACAATGTAAGGCTGCTGGTGCTATGTCCCTTTTACTTGAAGCAACAGAAGAGCGAGCAGCTGAATTCAGAAAATTTAGCACTCCAACAAATCTGAAGCATTCTGATGAATAGACTGATAGCCGTTCCCTGTTTTTTGACACATTCTGCGATACCGGAAGGGTCTACTATTATTATATAGTTAATTTACTCTTCTGCAGCCGAATTTTGTGCTGTATGAATTCCCCAATACTAGTTTATCATTGGATAATACGATGAGGGCCGTGAAAGACGTTCTCAATTTATCGAGAAAGACTTTTTCATGGCACTTACCCCACTCGAGGACGGCGGTGCTTGGGATCTTCTTGGAGAAATGTTTGGAATTTCTGTTCCTAATTTCGAACGCACAGTTTCAATTTTTATTTATCTGATAACTTAAATTTTTACAATAAGTACATTGTAAAACTGGGTGAAAAGTGGACAATGTAAAAGCTTAGAGAGAAGGTTAAACTGTTCAAGAGCTTCCCGTATGCTCACTTTGCCACCGATGTCACTTCTCGGCAATGGAATAGGCCTAGTTTTAATATACAAAATGTATAAAACATTTCAGTGGCAAATACAATTATGTAGAATATAAGTCAAAGTGTCAGAGATACCGATTGGATTAGCAATAGGACAAAGTTACGTTTTCCCAGGGTCAGTTGCACACATAGACATTATGCATAAAATTGTAGATTAGAATGAATCGGAATGCCAGAAAAAGGACCACCGAGATGATTTGGAAAAAGATGGTATTGGAAATGTTGTATACGAAAGGACTTGGTCCATTGTTGCAGGCAAAGGACAGTTGGGGACAATGGATTTTTCGGGGTCGTGCACACGCACAAGAAGCCCCGCAATGGTGGTCTAGCTAGGGATCAAAATTCGTTCAACAAGGCGGTTGCATCACAAAGGATTACTCTTTACATTTTTACGGTCGTTTATGTGGACTATGGACTATGTTATCGAGCAAGTACAGACGGAATGAAAACTTCTACTGTGCAATGTTAAGTCCGTTCCTTGACTTGACTAAAAAGCCTATTTTGTGGAGCCCGTTTAGCCCGCTTCTTTCATCAGACCAACTTATGTTTAATCAAGTGAAGAACAGATTATACGCAATTGAAGACGAGTTAGATACAGGCAAGAGCGCTGGCTAAGTATCGAAATAAGCGTCTCAGAAGGATATATGTAGAGTATAGATTAATTATGCACAAGCAATACTCATCGGATGCTTAAATTTTAGGGGGGTGAAAGTTTAGTATTTTCTACTGCTTTCCAGATACAATCACCCGCTACTTATTAAATTTGATTTATTGATGGTACATATCCTTAATTCGTGTGAAGGAGGTACTGTATTGCCTATTTGGTTTTTTCGTTATTTTTTGTCGCTGTACGATTAAAATTGATTATTAAAATTGATTAATTCCATGTTTATTGGACAACTGTGTTTGAGAAATACTGTAATGAAGCATCGAGAGTCAATATTCATCAATATCCTTCTAAGGTTACAGAATATTATTGTGCTTAACTACGTTTTAACACAGTATAACGTATAAAGAACACTCGAATCCTCTCTGTGAGACATGAGACAAAAACATCTTAGCCCTTCCCCAAATTTCTACACCCATGTCGTTCTTCAAGTAGCTGTCTCAAAGTTACTCAACTACGATTGCACCATGCGTACGTAAATTAAGGCAGCCTTCCGCAGTCAAAACAGAAGCGCTGCACTGTTGTCTTAAGGGGGGTAATTGGGGAAATTAAATGTTTGGAAAATAGGTTAGTGCATCAAATACCTGAAACAAGTTTACTTTGGTGCTCATTAACTTCGTCAACTTCCAACAGGCTGCATCCACTGCTTTGAAACAACACATTCAGATGATTTGGTTTATCTGTTCCTAAAAATACTTGAATGTATGACTGTAGTGCAATGAGCGAGGCGCAGTTTTGTCCTTCTAGGTACGTAATCCCGTTCTACCATGAGGAAAAAACACAAACACGCTTAGATTCACAGATTTTTCGCTGACCCTCTTTATCTTAAGCACTTTCGATGCAATAGCGCAGTCCGCAGATGGCGAACAGAAGCTCAAGGGGGTAGAGCGTGGGTAATTTGATGTACGGCTGAACGTTATAATGGTCCTCAGGTTATAAGGCCGGACCTAGATCCGCGTAATGCCAGAACCTTGAGAAGAGTCCAAAAAAAGAACCGAAGACACCAGGGGTGCAAGATGAGGCAACAAGATAGTGGGTCAGCAGTGCTAAGTATCTCTTCTGGAGGTAAGGTTGTTGTCACCAGCGACAACCTTGAAGTTACTATTTGCATATAGACGCCAGAGTTCTGGGCGCCAAATGCAAACAAATATTGCAGACGAAAAATGAAGAGGGTAGTATAATATGGGATAGAGAGGGGAAATTATAAGTGTAACTCGGGTGGGTAAACGTGGCTGTAGCCAACGTTTCCGTTGGCAAGGTTGTTGCACAGGAGGAAATTGGGGGTCAAGTTCAGAGCCAACACGGGGGTGGCTGTTTATTCTGCTTGCCTATTGTAAAGATAGGCATGAATACTAGTTAGCTAGGTTCAAGATCTATAGGACTGGGTGGTAAGTAAAGTCAGTGTCAGCCAAGCAAGAGATACCCAAGTAAGAGATGAGTAAAGTCTACACTTGGCCAAGTAAATGACATTCGCCTGCGACATGATAGGGTCTAAGCTGAGGGCCTTGCGCTCCAGTCGGCACGCCTGCAGGACCTTTCCGGTGAGCATATTGTACAGTACCAAGAACAATGGAGGTCGACAATCGAAATTTTGCCCGTACTGTGCAGTACGGTACTGGTACCAGCAGCAGCGCAATGGCATGAACGGAGAATGGAATACAAAAAGATCACTAAAATCAGCTCTTGCCGGTGGCAGTACAGTAAGAGTGCCAATTTCACTAAAATAAAGGGACGTGAGGTGATAATTCATCGCGACATTTAAGTCCTGAATGGATGAAGAGGATGGCATGAACAGAGGATTTGTGGAACAAAGAACATGTTCCTCTATATTATTGTTTCACTGGTAGAATCGCGACAAATCTCGGGGTATGGGATTGTCGGTTGGAAAAATAGTCCAGGATAGGTCCATGTGGTATCGGACGCGTAAAATGCGAAACAAGTATGGTCTATCGGAACTAGACTACCAGTTTAGACTTTATTTCGGCGTTTTTGATGGCGCCCGTATTGAAGGTTTATCTCTGTCTGCTCGGGTACACAATATATGTGGAGGCTACGTTAAAAATCATAGCACAGTGCTCCCTCCGAAGCAGGTAAAACAAAATGGTCACGCAAGAGCTTCCTTTTCACCCACACTTCCACCTTCCACGAAGTCCAAAGTGCGGGTTCCAACGACTCACTGACTGAGGATGCTGCATTTGCGCGGGCTTGGATTCGAGTATAAAAAGACCCAATTGTAGATACGGAACAGAAATGAGATAGCTTTTACTACAAAATATGAACCAAGTGCAAGACCTTGAAGCCATTATAGTATCCACTGAGACCTCTAGCATCTGAAAATGGAAGTATCAGGAAGTTTTGGAACTGCAAGGTTCAAGATTCAGTTCGTTAGTTTGTGCGTCAAGTTTTCAACCTGCACATCACTGTAGCTTCAGTTAGAACAACTGGAGGTGAAATAAAAATACATTATATTTGTAGCAACAGCTCTATACAAGGGAAGGAATACTAAAGCTACTACTTATGGCATCAGTAAAGCTCTTTACGTTCCGGGAAGTTCTCCGTTTCCACCACAGGTTTAAATCTCCCAGCATTGACGAAAAATTAATAATTCGGGCTTGACAGGTTGTGATGATCTTGGTAAAAAAAGACCAATCGCTTCACATTACCGCCGAAAATAGTCCCCGAATGTGTTACCCCTCAGTAACAGCCAGACAAAATTGGAGACTTTATATTCTGGTGGACGTGCACAGGGTAGAAGCGGTTACCTATAGCGAGGGAAGCGCTTAAAGTGCAGCAGTAACGAACGCAGATTTTGTTAAACCAAAAAGAGATTCTAATTTTTCCCAATCTCCAGGGGGCTCGCAGTCTCTCGCTTTCCTGGATTATTTCAAGCTCATGTAGCAAGGTTTTTTTGGAATCTACTCGCGAGAAGGTGGAGTAACGAGTAGCACAGAAGAGTTTGGAATCTCTATCTGAATACAGGGATGTTGATAATACGACCAGAGTGGAATTCTCTGAAAACAACAGAAGCATGTTGCAACGGCAGTTGACACAAAATACAGACAGGAACATTGTAATGTGTTCAGATGCTCTAAGAGATTTTAAGCTGCCATAGAAAGATAATTAAGAATGCCTAGAAGTTCTTTTCTCGTTCACATATATGTTCAGTAACCAGACGTCACGTTTTGTGATATTCATCCCGGTTCCGCGAAAAATCCTTAGCACCTCAAAGAGCCGCCATACTTCTATTTAAAGGCTGCATATGACCTGTAGCACGTCGAAGAGCTCCCATATATGACATGAAACTTGCCTATTTTTGATAAAATTGGAGCCTGCGTAGTCACTATCCTCATCCGGCAAGTAGCCCCATCTTCCACGCTCATAATATGCAGAATAATACACGCAAGTAGAATAGCCACCACAACTACCTTTTTATGGAGTTGTGACGTCATTTATATAACATTATATTTACTCTGAATGACCCTGAACGCTTTTTCAACATCTATGCAAGCATTTTCTTGTTTCACAGCCATGCACTTTTCTTTCTTTGACGGCTTCATAAGGAATTTTCAGGAAGAACAAAGGTTATTTCAGATACATAAAATTTGCAATTCAATACGGTTTGTTACGGAGTTATCCAGCTATCTTATATGCTCCAACTGAGGACGGCAATTTCCGTTTACACCTTTTGCAATTATTGGTGACGCCGCTATCATATTAGTTTCGTATGCGGAGCCAGGGAAATCGAAGAAGGCATACGAAACACAGAGTGAATAATCGGATATATCTTCCAGCGCAAGCACGAGGAAATCAATTTCCCTTGATACTGTTTATGAGGAGCTTTGGGATTTTTTTTCCACTCCCCAATCCCATTTGCATTAATCAAAGGTGCCTAGCATACTACGGAAACCACGAGCCTCTGAGTAACGTATTATTCTTGGTAGATTATTATCTGTGAATTCAATTAGGTACATATGAGGGAAACAATTGTTAATGGCTTCCACAGTGTGCTACAAACAATTTAGAGCAGTTGATTTTGTAATGAATAAATTTTCATCGACATAATCAGCAGCAAAGCCATATGCCAGAATCTCAAATGCACCTTTTACCTTCTGTAGAGTATATTAGCCTATTGCACAGGTGAAGTATTTCTTCTGCGGTAAATTGGAACCGTATTTCGTCATAATAGCCAAACATTTATCAAAAAAATTCAGCGAGACGGAAATATTCGTCTAAACATCTCTTGATTATAAATTATATTATAGAAAAAGTACTGTTGGTAGAGAATCTGGTGTCCTTATTTTGCTTTTCTGTCAATATTTTCTGCTTACCAAGGACCGAACCGCCTCATCGTCTGAAGCTCCACGGCCGGACTTCTTCTTCTGTGCTGCTGCTTTCCAATTTATCTTTCACGATTTACATAATGCTATAATCAATAGCATGCTACAACTACAGGTTTCCCTCCGCTCTTTACATGTAATCTTCTTCCATTTAAATGCCTATTCGACCTACCTTCGTACTCCTGCCAAGTGCGAAGAGAGAAGATGATAATGACAGCCACGCATAGGAATGACAGTAAGCAAATACCAAACTATCAATTAGTCGAAACATAAAACTTTACCAAGCCAATGACAGTTCAATGTTTGGCGCATAATTTTGTCATTCTTTCAATTTCATACTCAGCCGGTGGAGATGCTCGCCGCCGCGTCTGTCATGTCAAGCGAGGCACGCTTGCTCGCTGCAATTGAGCTGGCCCTGTAAGTAATGTCATGAAGTGTTACCCAGTGACGACGTTTCCCGCGCAAAGCACTCCAAGCAGCGTAAAGAGAGATTTATGCCATTAATATTACGGGTTTCTTCTGCAATATCCGACTATATTGGTAGTTAAGAGCTAACAGCGTAGTAGTTCATACATACAGCCGACTACATCTGCAAAAGGCCCCCCTCAAAGACGCAGTGATTTTTCAATGACCTAGTAACCGGATAATATATCGAAGTTATCCCATTTCAGTGAATCACCCCTTTGGATCATAAGATGAAATAAAAATCATTTTATTTAATTTTATTATACTCAGAAAATGACAACATTTTTCAGTCATTTAGGAAGAAATCAATCACTATATTTTATTCAAATAACTACTCAGAATCCAAGTCTCTTTCATTAAAATCAACGTTACAAAATTTCAATGCAGTTCGTTGATGACGTTTGTTGCGATACCGTTACTGCACGCGGCGACGATTCCTCATTACATCTTCACCAATTGCATATAACCTCCTTTTAAATCTCCGGTGATGACCAGCATGTTCAGAACGCAATGTATGCATCCGAATATGTAGTTTGTAAGGGCTTTTCAAAACTGAAAGACAGCATCGTAGCGGTCCTCCTTCTAGCGCCACTTCCTCCCGATCACAGACCACAATGTACAAAGTCTTCCAAAAAGTTTTCAAAAATGATCCTATCCGATGAAATCTTCTTATTTTTCATCTCTGCATCACGACTCAATGTATTATTAGAGGACTGACTTGTGAAATTCAGCATTCCGCTGAAAATTCTCTAGATCAGAGAAAGAAGCAAGGTAGTGCTAGGAAAAATTGACAGCAAGCCCGCTGGCGAGCACGCTGACTTCGGCCTCGGAACGGTATAACTAATGCTTACCACTGAAGTAAATCTTACCCTCTTGCATGTTCCCACTTGGCGGTTCTCTTGTTGAAAAGTGACACCAGTGGCATATCATGCTGTCGGAAAATTTTCAAACTTCTGACAATCTCGCACCGTGTCATCGAGCGGATAGAATGTCTCGCGTTTAACGAGGGCTTCATAAAGCGGTGGACTAATCAGATCAATGAAATTTGTGAAATTCATTTCGAACGATGGCCCTCTCAATGAAAATACCTTCGCCGTTATTTCCCATTGGCTTCCGAATTTCCAAGTTGTCAGCAGCATGAAAGCATATCTCTGCCACTATTTTTTGACTTTCTCCCAGGGCCAACGTTGTATTTTTAGTCCACAACATCTGTTAAAATGTTCCATACCGTCTGAAGCTCAGCAGCGTCGAAGGTGGTCATATCATTAATAGCCTTTGATCCGCCGGCATCATAGAATACATCGAATAGTGAGCAGAGAAATGTTGACTCCTCATTTATTTCGTCGTTATCAATATCTTCTATGCGCTCTAGCTGTGCGTCGCGCTCAACAAATATATCTGTCAGTAGTTGGAGGTATTTTCTGGCATATTTCTGGCTTGGAAGGTTTATTTGCGGCTGAGTCGAAGTCATTGGCGATACGGGATGTTTCATTGCTGTTGTGGGTGTGGTTGAGGTTCCAAGACGTCAAGGTGAAGTGATCTGACTGCATAATAACAGCCTCGAGTCTGAGGAGGCGTTTTTATGCAATGACGTAGTCATTTCGGAAAAGAGCGAGTTTTCGTATATTATCCGGGCTGGTTGCATACTTACCTGGAGGTCAGTATCCTATCGAGTAAGGGGGTAACTAGGACCTTTTTTGAAGATACAAGTGGGCCTGCCAAACAGCCACAACCCGGCAAAAGGCTTAACCGATGTCTACTCCAGCAAAGTGGAAGGAAGAAAATTCCCCCAATGAAATCTCAGCAAGCCGAGAAAGCAACAGTTTGAAAACACTCCCAGTGTAAGCTCGGTGCTTACAGAAGGCGACGACGACGGTGACGAATTCTCGAAGTGGGCGACCTTGAGAAACGTCAATAGGAAAGCAACTTTTTGGACCCCTTGCTCGCTGAGACGAAGACAGCCTGTTGAGTGCGGTAGGGTACACTAAGCATTGCTGAGCCTGATCGAGGAGGACGGACTTCCTAACACGCCTTTCCCAGATTGACCCGACGTGCAATGGGTGCGGGGCATGACAATCCAACTTGAGCGGCGAAAACCACAATTGACATAACGAAGGATCCGAAGCGAGGACGAGCGATCCGTGAGACCCGCTTGGCAATGATGGCTCGGCGTCCGAGCCCAGCATGGCCCGGGCGCCGAGCGATGTGAAACGAATATTGAAAGAGACCAGTCGTATACGTTGAAAGAGGGAGAATGGGGTTTTGGTCCGTAAATGTTGAAAGAGGAAGAAAGGGATGTTGTCGAGTAAGTATTAAAATGGCGTCTTATAATTCGATTCAATTATCATTAGGTTATGATTGACATAATTTGATTAAAACTCTTTGTTGCCTATTTTATTGGCTCTGACGGAGTATCCCACATCTTTGATAGAGGGGTCTAACACATTAAAACAACCCTAGAATTTTCTTAGATGCTCTAACATGCTTAACTACCGCACTTCTACTGAGGCCTGCTCCACGAAAAACTCCTCGAAATTGCACCAGTCATATTTCTTGTCCCATAATGCCGTTCCATCACTCTCCGCTAGCTGCCGGACTTGAGATGGGATCCGTCGATTGCGGTGCTACGACCACGGGAAAAAGCCCATCGTGACATTGTAAAGGGTACGCATGTCGGTGCCAATCCAAAGGAGCGACGATAAACGACTACAGAACGAATAATGGGACTTGCATTTTATCGGGGAGGATGGACGGTGGAATGATAAGGCAGGGCGGTATGTGGATATTTCGGGAGAGGACGAAGCGTGGGTAGAGGTTGATTTATCGGAATGTGTTGAGGAGTTCATGGAGGAGCAATGCGATTTGGCGGATGAGTATATACGACATGATGAGAGGCGGAAGAGGCTGCATGGTGTGGAAATACTGCGAGGTGTGTTGGCGAATGCAAATGTGAAATATGAGAAGCCAACGTTACGTGCGGTACGTTTACTGGGGATTTGTTATCGGGAGGGCGAGGGGTTGAGAGGGATGTGGAATTTGGGGACAAGTTGGATGAGTGCGGAAAGTATTTTGAGATGGCAGAGGGAGGGTTGGTGTGGGAGAGCATTGAGGAGTTTGGAGCGGTTTGGCAACAGGAAGAACCCGAGAAGGGGCTTGTGGAATTGTGTATTTTGCGAGGGAAAAAGGTCGGGCTTGCTAGCACCTGGCTGCAAAAGGACGTAATGGTGTTTGTAGAATAAGGAGGTTGAGCGAGGGTTGTTGATATTACAACTAGTTGAGCGCTTGCTGCGACAGAATGAAAAGTGAAAAGCTAATATGTAGTAGAGGGCAGGGCTGGAAGATGAAGTGTTACTTTGTTCAAGTGTCATCGGACTAGAGATGAACGCCGTGACAATTCCGGATGGCCAGAGCTCTGCTGCAAAATGTTCAAGGTTGTGGGCTTGAGGCACAAAAATTTCAAAACACTGAAATTCATCACTACAGGCACGATCGATGCTGGCTCGGACGAAATTCTTATGCCGCTAGCTTTCGACTCGTTAGGATCAACTTGTGAGACAACATTCAAGGTCATAGAGAGATATGCTGCAGCAATCACATCTCGCAGCGGATGCTCCACGGGAAGAGTGAAGACCCGGATACCTCAAAAGCTTGGCTACGTAATTTGGTTCACATGTGCGGCGTCTGTAACATGGCGTGCAAGCAGCATTTTGTCACCTGATTCAAACTTTATGATTTCTCTCCTGGCCTTGTAGTGTCGAAAAAGCATTAAGATCAAGATGGACGTACTGAAAACAGTAGTAACGATCGTGTGCGTCATGGCAAACACTCTTTAGTTGCACCGTAACTGAATAAAAAACCGTCATTACGGGGGCGACAACAGGGACTTAAGCTCTTAATCACGTCTGCCAGCGCGGGTCACGTGGAACACAAACACGTGACGAACCGAGTTGTGACGATAGAGTATGCCAAAACCAACCTGGCAAGGATTATCAGCCTTGTCCCCGCCCACATCACATGTATGTGGCGGTGGCGGCAAGCAATTGGTAGGCTCTGGGGAAAGACCGTGACAGAAAGGTGCCGCTGCAGCATACCGGTGTAGTGGGCGGCGGGAGCAGCCGTGTTGTATGTGAGATGGGTGATAGGGAGGGCAGCAGCAGGGCTGCCGTGGAAGGCGAGTAGGCAATTTCGGAAGCCTATGTACGTAGGCCTACGGGCTTGGGATGGTATGGGAGTGGCGTTCCAGTTGTCATCCTTCTCATAAACCGTGACCGTGGCGTCTCAGTCGTCAGCCTTTTCATGGACTCTTCCCTCGGCGTCCCGCGGCACCCTGGTCACGATTGAGATAATACTACTGGGTGAGGCAGCGAGAACGTGTGGACGAATGAGCAAAGGTCAAGGGACGACGAGTAGCCGGGAAAGGTGCTGAGAAAGAGCAGACAGGCGGTTCGGTTTATACGAAACGGGAACCAAAAGCAGTAGGGCGTGGTTGCCCGAGCAGCCGGGAGGTACACGGTGTAGAGCACCGAGCGGTGTGAGTTTGGGCAGTGGCCGCATCCATTATGCCGGCGACGGTAGTGGCGTGGAGGGAGGGATAAACGGTGATGTAGCTTTGACCTCCCAGACGGTCTGGAAGGAAAACGTTGATACAAGCTTGGTCGGTCATTCAGGGGTTGGAAGCTCATCCCAGGTCGTCAAATTGGAGAGCAGTTGTTGCAGAGCAAGTCGAGGCGCACAGGCGATGCACGTGGTAGAGTGCAACAGGGTTGCAATCGCCGTGCACAAGGTGTTAGGCGTTTGAACCAGCTTGTATTTTGGTTTGAGGGAAGGATGTAGTCAAGTGATGGTCCCGAGGTTGAGAACGGCCTCTGTGCCAAGGAACGGATCATCGCACGCTAATCTCGGGTGTTGATCCCTACAATCCACCCCCCTGCCCCTGCCTCGCAAACACTTCCAAAATCCTCCTCCATCAATCCCCTCATTCAGACGCGTATCTATCCTAGCAATACCCCCCAGTTGATGCAGTGTCTTGGCCCCACCGTCGTCCCCAACCTGAACCCTCGCCACACCGGGTCCTCAATCCGTCCACCTCGCCCCTGAAAGTAGCATCATCAACTCGCGCATGCGTCCACGCGCTCCACATACAGTATCTTCATGGCGCCTCTCCACGCCCCATCGCCCCCGCATGACCAGGACCACCCACGCACACGCACACGCAGCACGGAGAAACACACGACACACCGCTGCTATACCCGAACCGCACCGCAACCCTTCCCGACAGTTGCATCCATCACTCCAACCCCCCATTCACCCCGCTACGCGTGGAACAACAGCCTCTGTGTTCCGAGTAGAGGGAGTTACGCCAGAGACGGGAGGCGCGACGACGGGCGTGGCACGTGGCACCTGCGCGGGTCGAGGACGTCATTTGCAGGGGCGGTGTGCAAAAGGCGGTGTTACGGTGTTGTTGCACGGGAGGGTGCGGGCGGGGATGGTAGTGGGGAGCATGTGGAGGGGAGGGTGGGGCTCGGGGCGGGGGAGCGTGATGGAGTGGTGCAGGGATTGGTTTGTGGAGGTGGCGGGAATAGTAGGGAGGATGTCGGCTTTGCAGGGGGGTGTGATAAGGAGGGCGATGCGGTTTGGAAGGTTGTGGATGGTTGATGGAGGCTGGGTGTGGTTGAGTGACGGGGATGTGGATTGGGAGGGGAGGTGGCTAGCGAAGACTGGGACGGGGATTGGTGAACAAGTTTTGAACAGACGCCAACGGAATCCCAACGGACCAATCATGCCGGTTCCGCCGCCCAATGACCAGCTCTTATTTGCACATGCACTGCAGAACGCCTCCACCTTGAACGCCCCAGATTTTTCTTTCTGTCGACGCGCATCAACAAGCCACGCTTGCCCCAACTTTTCATAACGCCGCCTCCCATTCCACAACATTCACCCTATACGTCCCTTGTTCTACACACCGTACGACTTTGCATGAATCCTGTCTGCTGCCAGAGCCGTCTATTCTTACACTCATGGTTGCTGAATATCTCCCGCAACCTGCTCCCATTCCCAGCCTGGAATCTCCCGAATCTCTGCCGTCCTGCTCTGCTCAAATCCTGCTCCCGCTCTCTATAAATACATCGCCCACATCCCATCCTTCCGTCCTCCGCCTTGCGCACCAAGAAAAATCATCATCACTCGCCGCAACAGCTGAACCTCGTACAACTACCGCCGACTCCTCCTGCCGCCTCGCCCAGCACTCCTGAAACTCCACCCCCCCCCAATCACAATGTACGCACCAATCTCCACAGCCTTCGTCTCCCCCTACCCCTCACCTCCACCCGATCCTTCCTCAGCACCGCCCCCACCGCCCCCACCGCCTCCCCCCGCACACCACTCCACATCACCTCCCCTCGTATGTCCTTAGAAACCAAAGACAGAACAACCTCTTCGTCATTCTCCCGTATCGAGGAGAACCGCAGGGCAAAGCTCGAAAGTGCGTACCGTGGGCCGCAGGGCTTTACCCCTTATGCCGAACGCATGAATGGACGTCTTGCGATGATGGGCTTTTTCATTGGCTTGGTTACAGAGTTGGTTTCAGGAAAACCAATTGGGGAACAGATGTTGATTATGTTTGCTCCGTTGACTAATGTGCTAGCTGCCGTGTTTCACACTCAAGGAGTGTAGGGCGCGTTTCGGTTTGGTTGTGGTGGAGGGTAGTGAGATACATAGTGATTCCGCAGGTGAATAGCATTAAATGAATTTAGCCACCCGTTTAGCACAGGAACATACCGGTATTTTCCCTACAGGCTGCTGCGATGACTGTTCACGTTATGGTCACATCCGCGGCCACTTGCAAAAAGTCAGGCGAAAATGCCTGTTGTCCGAATCACAGTTGCACGGTTCAAGCGGCGCAACTTGACAGCCACAGAAAACAATGCGCGAATGCGGAGTGGCATTTTGGGGGCAAGTTGCTCTCCGCATTCGTGCTACTACCTACGGACGCCGGTAGAAATGCAATCATGGCTGCCGATGGGCACGCCAGCCGTATCGAAACCGCTATCTGTGGCGATGGAGAAGGGTATCTCAGCAAAGAGAGAGGCCTGTATGCCCGGCGATATGAAGGATCACAGCGCTTGAGTTCTATGCGGTTTGATGTTCATGTGTAACTTGGGGCCCCGTTCCAAAACGATGCGCAACGCTTGGCAGACGGCAGATGGCCAAGCGCTGCGGATCGTTTTGGAAGGCTGTCAAGGAGTATGCCGTCATCATCATGCCATCTGCTTGGGAGGAGACCAACATGGGCGAGCTTCCGGCATCAGGGTTGGATACCAAGCGAGAAAAGCAACATGTTTCAGGCATCTCTGTGCTGGGAACCCTCCCTGTTTTCCAGCGCGGGGCATCGGGAGATGGGATGATGAGAGGGGGGAGGGCCGTACCAAATATCATCCTAGTAAAGTGTGACAGCGAGGACACGCAGTTCGGGACTTCGGACAGCGTTTGTTGCCGGGAGAACATGCTGTTTGTGTCCACGGATACCATGACATATATCGCTAACTCAGCATAAGCGAGTCGTAAAGAAGGGCGTGCGTGCCAGCCTGCGACTTTTCACGAATCACCTCCCGCGAGGAAGTGATTCTGAAAAGTCGCATGCGCAAGCGAGAGGGGGGCTTTGTTGGTCACGCGGCGAAGAGGTTGACCGCTTGCAATGGGCCGGATATTACCCGGGCGAGGTTGGCTCAGCGGATTGTGTTGCAACGGAGGTGAGGGGGAAAACGGAGCCAGAAAAGTCACCACAGGCGCATACACAGGCTGCATCTGACGGTGGGCACAGAATAGGAAAGGGCGGGGGCGGGTGCTCTGAGAGAGATTACGGCGGGGGGATTTCGGAAGACGGCGCGAGGGGTGGCCGAGTCGGCCGGCTGTTGGAGGGCGGATGTGAGGCGGAGGGGCAACGAGCAGGAGGCTTTGTCCCTTTTTGAGCTGTGAAATTTGGATTGTTTCCAGTGCTGTAAGCAATCAAAACACACCTTAAATTGTCGACACAACGCATGAAGGTGTCCTTCAGCATCGAGGAAAGCCAGTCCTTCTCCCGCAGTCGGGAGATTCTTGTCTGCTGGTAGACTCATGAACAAAGAGTCATGTTTGGAACCGCCGAGTGAACTATCGCCAGTCGCTGTTGAAGACCTCAACTCGAATCCGGTTCGCGACGCCATCGTGCGTTTCTTTGAATCCCTGCTGGGCGCGCCCGATGAGGTCCATGAGATCAATGGTTGCGGCAATGCTACACAGAGATGGCTAAGCTTTGTGAAAGCGCGCGCACGGTCATTCCAGGAATTATGCTTGCAACACGGTGACCATGCTGGAACGTACTCGGATGTCATTTACGCACAGCTCGTGTTTATGTTTCAAGTGATCTCTGTTTCGCAGTTGTTGAAGTTATGCGAAGGGTTTCGACGAATCTCAATCGAGAATGCTCATGAATCTTTGAACAACGCACATGTTCAGGCCGACGAAGGCATTCGTGCGCTTGCGTATGGATGTCGCCATGGTATTATGCCGGCTGCTCTTAGCTACCGTCATTCTCCACACCCATTTACGACGACCGCACAAAAGCGTGTGATTGCCACAATAGATATGGCGACAGTGGATCGATTCAAACGTGTTGTACGGAATATCTATCGCGATGAAGTCGTGATATGGATTGATCTCGCTGTGAAGGGTCTCTCCGTTGATGGCGAATGGTTTGTAAGAGGCCTCCTACCGTACAGCCTTGTACCACTCGTAGCGGCGCATCGCGGAACACCCGACTTGACTCGACCATGGATTTATCTTGAGTGGCGTTTGAGTACGCGTGCGTTCTCAGTCCAGGGAAATCTACCAAAATCCGATCCCGCTGATGCGCTTGTGATAGCTTTGCAGGCAATGTATGCACCTGAGGATATGATGCGAAATTACGAATATGCAGGAGAGATGGAGGACGTTATATTGGATATGTTCATATTCGGGTTGTGTGCATTTGGTGGAAAGCAGACTGACGCACAGTTGAGAAGGCAAGTACTTGTTTGGGATGACTTGAAAGTAACCTCCACAGTCGCGCTTGCCTTGAGCAGTTTCGAAGTAGAGAGAGACAAAGATGCAAGATTTGGAAAGATCGCTTTCGACACGCGCGATCCTTATGGTTGCGGAATGTTTCGATGCGGCCTCGGGACAATGCTCGGAACAGTCGGCATAAGAATATCTACGGACGGGGCTTTTGAGGCATTCAAGGTGATTGACGGACATTTTATTATCACCAAACGTGAAGAGAATTGCCATCTTTTGCTCACGCGTGTTCCTGATGACGCTCTTCTCAGACTGAGGCGGCGCTATGGAAACATATCAGTGAAAGATGTACTACGTCGAGAGGTCGAACGTGCGGCGAACCGCTACGACCTACGAACCACACAGCGAAATGTGACGTTCGACAGCGTAGATGAGTTGGCGCTTTTGTCATGTTGTGACGTGTGGGCCGTGGAACGCGTATCGCAATGGCGAAGCTGTGATGACGCAGACGCGACGTTGGCAGACAGTATAGCGCAACTGTGTGGCGTTCGGGATACGGCGAGCAGAGCAGAGTGTCGGTTTGATTTACAGAAAGCGCGACAGAATGTAGAGAGACGAGGACGTCATTCATTAGCCGCTTGGAGTAATCGAGTGCGGCAGGGAGGGGAGACTGAAACGATCACGGCGGGGGTGACGGGAAAAGCGGTGGTTGAAGAAGGAATGAATGGTACGTTGGGGACACTATGGATGGCGACGCAGTTTGGAACAGTGCGTGTCATTTCGAGTTGTGCAAATCAGGTCGTGGCGAGAAGATTCGCGATGACTAGTAAAAGGCAGCGTGATGCGCCGGCAGAATGGAGGTTGTCGAGCAACATATCGATGGTGCGACTTTATGTTGAAAAGCTCTACGATGTCTGCGAGAGTTGGAAATGATACTGCCGTGGAGTGTTTATTGTACTACTTCATTAAGGGGAGAACGGGAAGGGCGGGGGCTGACACGAAAAAGGTGACGCAAATCGGATATGTTTGCGGTCCAAGCTGCTGATCTCTTCCCGCTTGGTCACGGCAGACTCCAACGTCAAAACTCGGTTCGCAACGCGGTTGTGTTCCGCGCTGCCCGACGAGATTGCGAGTTCGATGCCCCCTCGTCATCCCCGATAGTTAGAGCTACGGCCAGCAAACATCCTCCCGTAGCCCGCGGTCAGATCATCCTGTGCGTCTGAATCAAGCCCCCTTGCGTGTGATTTGACAATTGCTCACTCATTCAAATCCGGTAGACGACTCGTTGAGGGCGCCGCCGAGATCGTCCATTGTGATGCAGTCGGCAATGTTGAGTGCAAATTCATGTGCCCACCCCGTAATGTCCCTAGAGACCCAATATTTTCCCGCTCCCAACCTCACCAGAGCCCATCGCCTGCAGCTCTCTGAGCGCCCCATCCAAAGTCACTACTCGCCTCATCGGTGAATCCTGTTTGTCCGTCCCGCTATGGGGCCCCACTACACATTAAATATTCAAATAATGAGAGTTTGTGAATGTATGGCGGTTACGGTGGGTGCGTAGAAACAACGGCCACAGGCATGAGCCGCAAAGGCACTAGACGAGGCCAATATTTCTCACATGCACGGCAAAAACCAGCAGCCTAGTCTAGCTTTCGACTTCTGAGGATCTCCCTCTGTGCCAATATGCAGGGTCAAAGAGAGATACGCAGCAGCTTTCGCGTCTCGTAGCGGATTCCAGACGGGAGGAGTGAGGACTCGGCTGTATCAGTTACGCAATCTGGCCAACGTGTGCAGCATCTGTGATTTGTCGTGCCCCGCAACACGTAAAGTGACCCAATTCCAACTTGAGTTTTGGAGGACTCTGCAGCGGTTGCACATGTAATACACCAGTGGTACGGTAAAGCAATAGGAGTAGAGCCTAGCAGTCTTGCACAGCGCGCGTAGCTGTACGTAATCTCCGACCTTTTCAGCCCCCATATTCTGGAAAAAGCCCGACTCCCCATCGCGTGCAGCGATTCACTCTATCTCCTCACATACGGCCAAAACCGCAACGAGATCCGTTATCATCATTGCAACGGCGAAGCACCAATTCGAGAAGCAGCCCAGCCACTCGATTTGATCTGCAACCGCGCGAGCGGTCAACTCCTGGCAACTGTCTCTCTATCTGGCCCAGCTATTGGCAACCCTTGCGTAGATGTCTACCCTTTCAACGCACAGAGGTACCGGAGGCTTTCAAATAAACGGTGACCAAGATTTTGCGCCAATAGCCTCTAGTCTATCGGCACAGCTGATCTTCTTGTGGGTTGGTGAAAGTACGACCTCCGACAGCGGTTCGAGGCAAAGCCCCTGATACTTTGTGGCCCGGTCTCGCTACATCTTTCCGCGAGGAAATGCGCCGTGAAGAAGCAAGACGTCGAAGCAATGCTGGCAGGCTAGAGTGTGCGGGCTACAGGCTATGCTATTGCGTTTTGCTGTACCAGAGAGTGATTAACGACGCGTCCATGTCCGAATCTCCTCGGCCGGATCCGCGCAGGAAAAAGTTTGCACGAGACAGAGTCGTTGCAAACTTACAGCAAATTGCAAGCCTCTTGTGCAGTCGCGGTTGATGTGCGCGGTGGGTCGCGGCCTAGTTGCCATATAGGGTCGCTGTGACTAACACCGTCTAGGTAGATATTGATGGTTGCAACGTTGGATTGAAGGAGATAGACTGCGGCCTGCGCTGCAACTTTCTCCAGATTGCACTGGGACTTTCGCTATAGACATCAAATCACAGCTTACAGTGCATCTTGGATCGTTCGGTATCTCTAGTAGCTAGCTAGCTAGAGCCATTCGAAGGGAGACAACTATTGACACGTGTACGCTCATTGGATCTGCTATATAAACGCCGACGACCCTTCTCTACGGGATGCACTGCTGGTATTCAGCAGACGTTTGCCAGTTTCATCCCATCGCAACATCCAACGGACGTTGTCTCCCATCCCCAGCCGCACCTTTCCTCGCAATGGCCAACCCCCCCAAACCAGACCTTTCCACCGTCAAACCTACGGTGCGCAAACGCACCGCCCTAGCCTACGAGTCTGCGCAGCGTGCCCGTCGCTCACGCCAATTCGCCGCCGCATCCGCCGTGCTTCACACAGACAACCCTGGCTTGTTGCAACCCGAAACAGACATTGAGCGCACGTTCCAAGTACGCCAATCTGACATCAACGCTGTCGTCGATCACGCCACCCGCTCAAAGGCGTCATTCCGGCTCAACCTGCAGGACTCGCTGCTTGCGCCGTACATTGGCACTTTTTACTCTCGTTCCAGTCGTTCGTTGTTGGTCCTTGGTCAGAAGGGTCATGTTGCGAATATCAATTGGCGCAAGGCCACGCTGCTTTCAGAGTTGTATCTCAATGAGACGGTGCGCGGTGGAACCTTTTTGCATAGCGATGCTTTTTTTGCGGTTGCTCAGCGTAAGCATGTGTATATTTACGACTCTACTGGCGCACAAGTGCATGTGTTGCGGAATCATCGTGAACCAGGGTTTATGCAGTTTTTGCCTCATCACTTATTGCTTATGACTGCGTCGGCTACTGAGGCCAACCATCGTAAGATGTGTTATACCGATACTGCCACTGGAGACACTGTGGCTGAGCATGATTTCGGTGGGAGGTCACTCAATCTGGGGCACATTACCGATTCGGAACTGAATATTTCTAATGGAGTCGTCGCAATGTCTCACAAGAATGGCGTCGTGACTATGTGGTCCCCGATGATGGGTCGCCCGTTGGCCCAAATGTTTACCCACGAGGGTGGTGTTCGCAATGTCGCCATTTCCAAGGACGGTACATCCATGTTCACCACCGGAGCCGATTGTTCCGTCAAGGTTTGGGATCTGCGTACATATCAAATGCGTGCGGAATGGAAGGTGCCCGCACAGACTACCGCTCTGACGGCATCGCAAAGGGGCCTTGTTGCGTTGGCGTTTGGGGCAACGGTACAAGTTTGGGCCCCCTCTCGGAAGGGACACCAGTTTGTCAAGACACGGAATGGTTGGGGTGCCAACCCTTACATGACCGAGTTGTATAGTGGCAAACGTGTTAGCGGGCTGGATTTTTGCCCGTTTGAAGATATATTGGCAGTTTGCCATCAGCATGGAGTGGATTCGATGGTAGTGCCTGGAGCTGGGGAGCCCACATTTGACTCGAGGGCCCCTAATCCATACGAGACGCCGAAACAGCGGAGGGAGAATGAAGTTAGGGCGATGATGGATAAATTGCCAAAGGAGACTATTGCATTGGATGTCGCTTTTGTTGGCGGGGTTGAACAGGATCCAGTGTCGAGGTTGAAGGAGATTCGTCAGCGTGCGCGTGAGGCCAATGAGAGGAAGCTAGAGAAGAATGCCCAGAAAAAAACGGGCAAAGGGAAGAAACAAGATATCAAAACGGTTACGGAGGAAGCAGACAAACATCATTGACGCGAAGAGAGTGGCCATGCAGGAACAAATGGAACAGGAAAGGAAAACTCGGGAAGCTGCTCGAAGAATTAGGGAAAAGGAAGAGCAACAGGCCTTGGCTGGAACTGGGGAAGGGGGCGTAAGATCAACACCTATGCCGCAGGCCCTGAACAGGTTCTTTTCAAAGAAATGAACAAGATTTGCGTGGCGGGTGTCGGGCCTTTCTTCAAGAAATATCCATCCATTCAAAGCGACCGGGCCCTTTCCTGACTGCTGTCCTATGAGTGGGCAATTTCTTGTTCGGCCCCGCCTTGCTCGGCCATTCCTGGCACGTGGTCTAGCTGGTCGCGAGCTGTCTAAGGAGATTACTGTTTCTTGTCAGCAGTTCCGCTCACGGTAGGCGCAATTCGAAGTTCCCGTAGTCTCTTCATCCTAACTCCGCGCACATAGTAGCATTTTGCGTTCACCCAGGTGCACATGTCACTACTGTGTGCGGGCGACAAATATGCTGGTAACTGAACACTCCTTGGTTTGAGACTTCTCTAGCTGACCGTGAACTAAAAAGAATCCTGATTTTTTGGACGGAGATATATGAGTTACTTTGCACGCCATTCCTTGCTTCAGTTTTTACGGTTTCAACTGTCATCTCCCTTTCTGTCTGGTGTCGCAAAGCGAATCGGTTCATTCGAACCCAGATTGACTTACTATATTGTGCGGCCCAAGGGCTAAACTCCATGCCGTCAACCAGGTCTGGTACCTCCTCTCCACCCTCGGACGTGCAAGGCGTTGACCCATCGCCATGTTGAACAACCAACCAATGACTTCCAAACACCGTGAAATGACCCACCAGTCCCTATCGATGTAGTTCTTGTTTCGACTTAGGTATGATCACCCCTTCTTCCGATAACCTCCTCCCCAAAACTCACGCCTCCATGGCTCTGGCTCCCTCGTTGAGGACGCAGCCAGGGGCAAACAATCTCCTAACTTCGGTTGAGACAGCGTTCCAGAAGTTATTGAATCCGATTTCATTGACACTCAAAAGGAATTACCGTACATTCAATCGCACTGACTTTTAACTTGTACAAACTCTGACCCTCCTGTTACACACCCTCATCTTGTCCAGCTCTCAATCAGACTCCTCCGGCTTGCACTCAGATTCGTCCTCATCCAGAATTAGGCATAGAGACGGATCTGTGAGGCAAACACCATGGTGTCGTCCACAAAATGGGGAAGATTGAAGATCGAGCCATTACACGACATCAGCAGACGTACCGCAGACGCCTAAGGAGTGTTAGATTGCGAATTGTAAGAGGTCGTTCAGGCCAAAAGAGCCACGTCACAGAAGGCTTCGCAGGTGATAAGAATGCGTACATGCCATCCTGAATTGTCACACATGGCTATGCCGGCGATGCGTGGACGCCATAGATAAACGGCAAGGGTGACGTTGTTTGGGGTCCCAGCATTGGAGAGAGGTGGAGCTGCTTGGGAGGGGAAGGACGGGTCGTCTTGGAATGGTCTGTTTCTCGGAATGTCAAAGGCAAAGTGGGAGGTGGAGAAAGTTTAGGAATGTTGAGCATTGCTGAGATAAACAGTAGATTAGTTGGCAACTGGTTTGGATGAATTGAGGCAAAAAATCTGAATGCCGACGTGGGTAGTGGGTGTTAAGCAGAATTAGACAGCTGCTGTTTTCTGACCAAGGCGTCATAGATAGAATTGAAATGGGCGTCACATGCAGGTGACTCAATGAGCGGGAAGGCATGTTTGGGGCTTGCCGTGGACGTGGCTATCCGTTCGACAGCAGCTGGAACAGACAGGACTCGGATCTTCGAGTCTTGTCCGGAGAAAGGGAAGCATGTCTACAGATCATGGTATACATTCCTAGAATAAATCATGCAAACTTGAAGTGGGATAGCGGTGACGGAAATCAGTGGCGTTTTCAACACGGCAGTACAGCTACTGAGCCACGGGTATGATCGCCCACAAATGGCCCACGCGATGCTGCGGATATTTTGAAATCTTCAAATCACAGCGATTCAAAAGTAGCAACGTGGAGTAGTATGCTGCTGTGAGACGACGTGTTCCCCATGGAGACCAGTGGACAGGTTTCCGGAAAGCTCCTATCCGGCATAATGCTCAGCTTTCATATGTGCGTAGAGGCATACGAATTTCCCAGGGCAGAAATTGGCCGAGTGGCAGACGACAGGCATTAACTCAGTTCTCTTAGCCAGAATTGGATCAAAAAACGAGCATCCTCTCAACCGATTGGGCATCTTCTCAACCGATTAAATAAGCTTTTGCAAAAGCTAGTGCCAAGCCATCGCAGCCCCTATTAGGATACACTCCCTCATGGAAGCGCTGTCTGATGAGTTGTTATACGATAAATGCGCCTCCTCCCGTGGTAACTTAGGAATCACATGGTCACCCTCATGGTAGGCGGAAGCTAGCCAACATCACGGCCCCGTAGATGACGCAGATCCTATCCATCCGCATGAACACTAATCATGCTCAGTTCTCGCAGTCGTTTCCAGAAACTTGGCACGAACATACCTCTGTTTCTGATGATAGAACTTATGCTTTGCAGCGATAAAATCTAAAGCCTCTGCTTGAATCCCTTTAGTGCGCCCAATGCACATTAACTCCTGTGAACGGCCCAATACGCGTGACAATCGATCAGCATTTCTCCCTGCAACGATGCGTTTGATTTGCATGTGAAAATCACACCTTCTTCCCGCATGTTCTTGGAGCGACCGATCTGCTTTGATTCTGTTTGCGTCGGGTTTTCCTTTCTTCGGGACATGAGCATGTAGCAATTGGGCTGCTGTAAGTCCTGCCTCACCAAGAAATGAGCAGCGAACTACTTTGTCCTGCCTATAACTACGTTCACTATATCGCCGCCGCGTACCATTGCAGCTTCGCAGCGTTCCCACAAAGACTGCAGGATCTTCGTCATCACGATCAATCACGACATACTCTGGAATCCCGGCGCGACGATACTCGTCCCATTTTGCGATAAGGTCCGTTCGTCTTGCACTCCTTTTCGATTGACAGTGAGATGTCACCTCCACGACCATTGCTGGCTTCTCTCTCGTTTGATACCCAAGGATATCACCAACGGACTGTTCAAATCGAGACATAACACAAATATCTGCCCGCCGTACAGTGACATTAGCCTTGGGCTCATTTGAGGATTGCGAAGCACCGGACAACTCTGATGCAGGCGGAACGTAGATGAGGGCGTTGGTTAAACCACGGCGTTCACTGTCTACCCCGGCTTCTTGAAGATGAAGAAGAATGGTGTGGACAATGTCGTCGTGCTCTGGGTCGTCCGGTGGCTTGAATTCTAGTTGAGAATTCACTAGCTCGTAGCGATCGCCAGGGTATGCGGGAAGTTCCGCATACCCTGTCGCTGAGCATCGCGAACCGCTCAAATCTCCTGGCCTATATTCATGATGAAGCTGAGCTAGGTGTAGAGGCAGCGGATAGCTTAACAGTGGTTGTGGATGTGTCATGGCTTGGCTATCATGAAGCGGATGGTGCTTACCGTACATACGTCAGGCCTAAAGTTGCCTCTGCTGCTACGTCTGCCACAGGATATTGTACTTTACTCATTAATTTTCTTCAATACTTGAAAAGGGCCACTAAAGTAGACTAGCTTTGGAGCGGGAGGCAAACTTCTGCATGTTGCGGGTAACGACCAATCGCTGGAGCTGCACACGTGGACCAAATGGCATAGTTGAGCTTTTGATAAAGCCGAGAGGATACCTTCGCCTTTGAGATTCCGATGCGGGCCGCGTTGGCGGCCGCATACTCGTCGACCACCTTGGATGTGGTCTCCGATGGGCATCCCAGGGAATCAAAGGCTAGCGGGACAAACTGCCAGCCGAGAAGCGGGCGTCCCGGTGAAGCATGGTCAGGAATGGCGGCGATTTTGGTCGCAAAGTCTTTTAGTTTCCGTCGTTCTACCGCATTATCGGCGGCGCGCACTTCCCGGGCTCCCTTGGATAGGAAGCACTGTTTGTATGCTGGTACCTGTAATTTACAGTGTAAGATACATACTTAATATTAAAGTTTGGAGCAACTTTTTTTATTTGGCTCAACAAACACGGATGGGTGTACAGTTTTGGATGTGTCTGGTACAATAGTTGACATTGATAGGGTCGGAAGGGGAAAATTTTAACACCTGGTTCGCCACTCAAGGTGTATTTTCTGCGCGGAACTGGTAGAACCAAATTTTTGTTTGTCGCACTACACATGTAAGTTTTGGTATCAATAGATAGCTCTCGATGCCTAGAACTGATCTCCAGTCTCCAAAACCTTAGTTGATTGGATAGGCCTGAGATATCTGAACGATTATGACTTGTAACAGCCTATCACGGCATGTCAGGAGAGCCTTTTGCACACCGATAAAAATATTTGTATTTATCATTTTCCAACAGCAATGCAATATTCAATCAAATAAATTGGTTCTTACCGGAATCTTCACCCCTCGTACTCCCCAACCCCCTCCTACAACCGAATGGTGATCTCGCCTACTCATTGACCTGAACTGAACAGCCGTGTGGATTCTCTTCAACCGGAATTGTCTTTGATTCCTCAAAACATTTGCCATCATGAGGCCACAAAAAGCTTGGAAACGTGTGCGATACAACGAATCCGAGCCAGAACTCCCGCAAACAGCCACTGCAACACTAACAGATGTACTCGATCTACTGGAGTTGCGACCAATGGCGCACAACATCCCCGGAACAAGAAAAACTCTTTTAATAAAAGACAATAGCGCTTCCGAATTACCACGCTGCGACAAAGAGTTTCAAGAAATAACGATGAAAGTATGTGAGATTCTCTACCCAGCAGATCCGCAAATGTACTTTGACTGGCAATTTCATGGCGCTGCCGCTACGGTTTCTGCTGAATTCTGTTCAGCAATCAAATCAGCAAAGCGTGGCTCCATTGAGAAGAGGGTGCTGAGGTTTGTTCTTTGTGTGTCTATGAAGCGATACGATGTTAATCAGATTCTACAGAGATACGAAGGTTTGGATAGCTCCGATAAGGATTCAGAGTCAGAAAAAGATTTACCCAGTGGAAAACGAGCGGGAATATCAAGGAGGACGTATAACCAGTCTAGATTAGACTAGGATAGCATATTAATCAATGAGAGGCTAAACATTAAGCAGAGAAAAGTGATGAGGTCAGACAACAATGTCGTTAATTTTTCAGTTCGGTTTATATACTCATCTCAGAATATACAGTTGCTTTCGTGGGGAACTAAGAAAATTTTTGTTGATGGCAAGGAGTTTTTTCTCCCTGTTGTGACGAGAAAGAGGAATAGATGTGTTATGTTTTCTGATTATATTCAGGCATGTGATGATATAGGGACGAAGCCTCTAGGAAGAACTTCATTTCTAAAAGTTTGTTCGGCTTTGACGGCAAGGGATTCCAAAAGAAAGGCAGCTGTTGATTATGTCATTGGATCACTTTTGAACGACTCAATCGCAGATCTATATCGGTTAGTTAATCAGATTGTGCCTCTCAGTCAAAGGGCTGAAACAAATGACCGTATTCAGTGGGCTGAGTACTTTCTGAAGGGCATTTTTATCGATTCGCACATAGGTCGTGATGAGTACGGTTTACACAACAATGAATTTGCCTTAAGCGAGAATACAAATGATGTGGGTCCTGAAAGTATAGAATGTGCCGGATGTTTATCCCCGTTTGCTGTGTTAGACCAGTTACAGCAATTTGTTTACACTACTCGAGAGGACGCATTGCAAATGCTGGGAGACACCAGGATCAAATTTATTCAGTATTTTGCACATTTACACCGTGTTAGAGCACAGCAAAACGCATTGGAAGGGCTATTCCAAGACATACTCGCACAAAGAAAACATCATAAGATGGTGCTATCAGATAATGCTGCATGCTATCAAAATGCGACCTTATCTCTCATTTTACCGTTCATAGCCCGAAGCAATGGCCTTTCATTGCTCTGGTTTGTTCACACCGAGACTCAGGACGGCAATTCTCTTGTGTATGCACATTTTTCTATTGCCATGAGGCACGTGAGAAAGATTGTATCACAAGGGATGCATGCAACAACACCATCAACACTGGCCTCAGCCTTGAATTGCGGTGGAGGGCGTAAGAATGCCGCGGCTGAGCTTGTGAGAATCGACAGAAAGAACTCCAGTCTTTTAGATTGGGCCACACTTAAGAAGAGGGAACGCAACGGACAGCAGTGGATAGGCTGCAACAATGATTATGTTTACGAAGGATGGTCTGAGCCTGGTAAAAAGGTAAATGTCGTTACGTATCGTTACTCTGGGCATGGAATTGGATGGCGCTGTCAGTTCTCGAGAAGTGGTGTATGTAAGCCTCTGGCACCTGGAGATGTTGTCCAATGGAAAGAGGAGCTGAAGCGGTACAATAGCTAAACAAACACTAGCACCGCTTCAGCTGCTCAGACTAATAGTATCGGATCAGAAACTGGTGTCGTTATACTCTCATAGGCTGCCATAACTCGCATTCTGTCTCGACGTGTAGTGAAAAATGGGAGAGGAAAGTCAAGGTTTCTAACGGCAGCAGTAGAATGTCAATCTGCAGAATCGTCTGACGAATCCGAGTCAGAAACTGATGAGATTATTGGTATAATGTGTTCGAAGTGCCATCGTTGTTTTACGTCCGAAAGAAGACTGTTGCAGCACATGAAAACGTGCTCATCCTCAAATCCAAGCGAGGAATCAAAATATGTGTTGTGTAGGTCAGTCAGACTTGCAAACAGTCTTATTCAGTCAAATAATATTCGGATACTGTCAGGAGACGATGAACAAATCGTGAGCTCTATCTCTACAAATGGTACCGAAGTACAAGAATTCCGATCTGGATGGGCAAGAAGAGATGCCATCAAAGACCAGACGGCAAGCTACATCAGTAAGCACAAGGCGTCACTTGAAGCTTTCTTTAATCGTGGTTCGAATGATAAGTCTTTGAAAATGAGCTCTTCAGCCATGCGTGAAGAGTTTTTGCACACGTACGGAAATAGGTTTGATATTGCAAGTGAGACTGACATCCAGAAGTTTATACAGTCACTGTTCGCGATATCAAGAACTGGGGGTGCAGTTGCACAGCCGAGATCTGGTTCAATATCGCAATTGTTTTTCTTGTTCGGGACTCTGAGTTTACTATTTCTCCGTCTGAAGCAGTGCGACTAGTACAAGCTCAATTTCTCAGTGGCGGAAGCCTTCCTGCAGGGTTTCCATCAGCCTCACAGATCAAGAATAGAGTGTCATCATTGAAGACCTCTCATAAGAAAGAAAACTGCCTCCCAGATGACGTGGATTGATTGCTGGTTCATGTGTTGCACCTTATCAAAGTGGTAAAAGGAGAATCGTATTTTTTAGAAATTTTAGTGCCATTCAGGATATTAGAAATCATCAGAAAGAAATATTTTGATTATTTTTATCGATGTACATCTCCTCAGATAGCTATTTTTAGCTGCCCGTAACTCGGAAGGTACAGTTTTTCTTTAAATTTTGAGTGCTCATCTGGATTCTGCACTTTGGAATCTACAAACTACATCAGTATCATAAAAGGTTGCGAAAAAAAGTTCCTTACATACCTTGTAAGTTCCTCAAATTCAGCCAAAAAAAGACCCCTTGAGCGAACTGAGTGTTAAAAATGTGTTGGCGACCCTAGCTAGGAGGGGGGGTTCTGTCGTTGTGTCCTGTCTCCTCGTCCCCCCTTCCACCAACGGCCAACACTATTTATATGGTAATTGCTGTTGTGGCCGACCGTTCCAGAACCACACGCCGCGAGGCCGACAATAATTTAAAAAATATATAAGATACTGTAGAAAATAACTAAAAAAACTCTAGAGTACAGTAGCTGACAACATAGAAAACTGAGAACAAAAAGCATCATACAAGTAGTCAAAAAGGGCAGATTTTTGGTGACTCTTCAGGAGCAACCAACACCCCTCCGGCGCCAGATGGAAGCCTGGTGCACCATATAGCAAGAACATGGGGTGACGCGAGAACTCACTGCCCCCCCTCTACCCTCACGTTCCAGCTCCATACTCCCCGTTCCAAAATTACCAACGCTTAACCTCGACTCCAGCATTCTCAACCGCCACGATCAACCATTAAATCTTCCCCCTGCACGCGGTGCCGTCATCGCTCTGAACACACTTTGATTCAGGAAAGCTAAAGCCTTCGGGACTGCTCCATCCGTGTTAGTACAAGCGAGGGCCCATACGGCTTTGGATCCATCCGAAAATACCTTCGTGGACCATTACGATGGAAAAGACTAAATAAACAGAGAAGAAGTCAACGGGAAGAAGGGCACCAAGCCGAGAGTTGATGGAGAAAGGCGGCTCGCAAGACTGCTGGTGAACCTCTTCCCGTGAGAATCCAATCATCCGTGCGGGAAGTGCTTCCCCGTCCCAATCGTACCGGCCCCGAGCATTTCTTCGTTGATAGACTTCACGCGTAGGTTAGTATCAGAAAGGTCGTTACGTTTTCGAATAAGCCCGACACAATCACGATTCAAAAGACCAGAGTGCAAGGCAAGTCCATTCACGACATTCGATTTCGTAATTCGTTTGGGGGATACAAAGGTAGGGATCCCGCGTCATCGGAGGTCTCGTACCGGGAGCTTGTCGTCTTGTATGGCCAGAATTTTGCGAATTTTAAGGCCTCGGAGGAATGTGACGATAGCATTGACAGGGAACTGGCTACTGGACTAAGCTTAACGGAGTCTCTTTCCGATCAGGACGATTACATGGAATTTCCGGAATTTCCCTCTTGGATAATCTCCGAGGTAGTTTGGAGGGTCCCGCGCGGTGTTCGTGACAGTTCAGCGGGTAAATACTATGGAGTCGATGAAGAAACAGGCCAAGAACACCCCATCGATCTCTACACCTTGTCATTCAACGAGATACCTCCTGGGTACGCCGACGATAATCCGTCGAAGCGCAACTTGAGAGGGGAGAGGGAAAATATTCTCGTCGTTAATGATGCCTTTGGTAGGCACCTCAGCTCGAGGGTAGGAGTTATCTTGCAGATCGACAGGTGGTGCCAAAAGGACCCGAATCAACATTACTGCGTTTCGTTTCCTATGTCGCGTGTGCCATCTTCTCTGTCTTCCCCGCATCTTCTCCGGAGCCATCGTGTGCGTTTCCGAGATTTTGAGGGGCGCTGTATGCCAGCTGCAGTGGTCAACGCGATATCGCTTATCTTCGGGCCCGGTCCCGCGGACATCTATTGGAGAAGAGACTACGCTCTAGATCATGATCACTTAGAACAACTCGGCTATCGTCCTCGTTGTCTCTCCTTCGCAGAAGTTCAGAAGGGATTGTATGAAGTTTACCCCGATCTTGTGGTCCTTTGCCACATCAGACCGGAACATGGGTCAGCCGAAGAACATGGGTCAGCCGAAGGTCAGCCGAAGAACCAAAAGTAGCCTTCGCCGAGCAGTGTAATTTTCGATTAAAGATGCATCGGTGCGCAGCCTTCCCAATTCTTCTGCCCGCGGAATTTAATGTATCGGTTATCGGGTGGTTCGCATCGCAGCATTCAATTTGTCTTGACGCCCGGAAAGACCCAATCGTTATATACGACTGCGCTGAAAGTTACGCATTGCGATTCTCCGAAGCATCTCTCAAGATCTTTTGTGGAGGGAAAAACCCTGAAGATTATTTGAAAACCGTCGATGTGCGCCGTCTAGTTCCATTCGGTGGTCAAGAGGTTCCGCCTTGTAGTATAAAGATTCCATACACGCCGTCGGATCCAGCGTAGAATAAACGTCACAGTCGTCGTATAAGGGCCTCGGCATCCTCTTCTTCCGGGGACAAGCGCTCAAGGGCGGGTCCCTCCAATCGTTGACCGCTTCCGTTGAACTAACACCTTTTGTTCTGCCTTCGCAAAATCTTCTGTATTCCAGCAAGAGTTTCCTACAGTTTGATTAAATGGGATGGTGAAATTGAATTATACTCAGATGATGAATGACTGACAGAAAAATAGACGAGAATAAAAGGAACAAACATAAGACAACTAACGGCCGTCGACTATAGGACAGCATCAAGAATTAATCCTGTAGGAAAAAGGGCGCAAAGAGTAGGACACCAGGCGCCTCGCATGGATAGCCCGTCGGGAATGACTACCTCCGTAATACGTTAGTCAGTAACCAGGGTGAGCTGCTTTCCAAATGCGGCACGGTCCGAAGAACCGGGACTTGAAAGCTGGCCACTCAGCCGTGGACGTAAGGCTTTTCCATGAGCGACCAAAACCCAGTATCCATTCTTAAACTTTCGGGTTCGTATCGCCCCAACTTCCCTTCCCAGGCGCTGCTTCTGAATGTCGACCCTCGTCGCGTGAAGTGCTAAGTTAGCCAGCATCTCCAGCCGGCGATGCTTTTCTCAAGGATTTAGTATCAATGAAGCGCCACCAGACAGATCCATGCGCGGTACTACTCCGAACATAAGCTCGAACGGGGGGCACCTGTTCCCAGTCGTCGGCAGCGGTAGCCATAAAGAACTTAGGGAAGCCACTGTTCCCAGTCGCATCCTTGTCCGATCAACATCTTCTTTAATGCGTTCTTTATGGAGCGCACCATCCTTTCTTTCGGCCGTTTGATATCGGCCAGGACGGTGCTCCACTCGACTCCATTCTGACTCATAAAGTCGACGAGTGAAGCGGTGGTAAAACATCCAGCTTGTCAGATACGACGGTCTTCGGGGGACCAAAAAGAGAAATCCTTTTCCATAAATGATTTCACGACTTCCGCGGATGCTTTCTCCGTTGCGGTGGCAATTGGCCAGCCCGTTAGATGCTCGACGGCGATAAGAAGAATTTTTTTCCTACCTTCGACCTGGGGAAGGGTCCAGCGAAGTCTATAGAGTAAGTTTCGAAGATATTAGTGAGCGGAATGCTCGGCGTAGTTCGATAGGGGATCAAGGGCTTGGGCTTTTGATATCCCTCATAGCTCTTGACGTAGTCTTGAACGTCCCGGTGGACTTGAGGCCACTAGTATATGTCGATAACGAATTTCTTTGTTTTATCCCTATCCCAATTTCCCACTTCGTCTTGGAATGTCTTCAGAATCTTGGGCCTATCTTTGATTGTCGAGATCGAGCGGAGGCCATTCTTCGTACGCCTCAACAGTTTTCTTTCCTACACCATGAAGAGTTTTGCGGAGCGTTTTACCGAGCGGCGCTTAGACGTATCTTGTTCTTGAATATTTTTCCTTCGATGTAAGCGAGCAACATCACCAAATATGGTTCTATGGCGGGAGCCTCGAACGAGCACACAGAGTTCACAGCACCAATAAGGTCTCCTTCTTCGACGTTTGGGGCGGCTCCAAACCCTTCGTGCACTACGCGGGAAAGATAGACGGCAGTTCCATTCCTTGTTCCCGGACGATGTTCCAACTCAAACTCATATTCGGCTAGAAATTCTAGCCATTGTGCCCATCTTCCGTGTATGTCGATCTTCTTAAAGGCGTAATGAAGTGCCTTATGGTCAGTTATGAGTTTGAAGTGTTCCGTTGAATGCAAATATACCCGGAACTTCCTAAGTGCGAAGATGACTGCACGAGCTTCCCTTCGCACCCATAGTAGTTCCGCTCGGCGGAGTTCATGGTGTGACTTGCATATTGCAAGGAGTGTACTTCTCCATCTTCTTTCTTCTGAGCGAGCACTGCTCCCACGGCGACACTAGAGTCATCCGTTTCCACGATGAACGGCGCGTCGAAGTCGGGGAAGGCCAGCACCGGCGGGGATGTGAGTTCCTCTTTTAGCACTTCAAAAGCTTCCTTCATTTCTTCTGTCCAGCTGAAATTCTTATTCCCGGAAGTTGCGGCATGAAGAGCGGCAGAGATGTCCGCAAAATACTTGATAAAGCAGCATATAATAATCGGCTAAGCCGAGGAAACTCCGCAGCTCAGTCGTGTTTGTTGGTACTTGTGCCTCTTTTATGGCATTCAACTTCTCTTGACCGACGTGACCTCCCTTTTTGTCAACTAAATGGCCAAGAAGCTTGACAATAGGCCTCAAAAAGGCACACTTTGTGAGTTTTAACTTGAGTCCGGCCTTCCCAATAGCTTCGGAGACGATTTGAAAGTGTATAACATGCTCATCGATCGTGTCGGAGAACACAACAACGTCTTCCAGATATACTCGAGCGAATTGCATATCTCTCAAGATGTAACCCATCATTCGCTGGAATGTGGACGGCGCGTTCATCAGGCCAAATGGCATCACCTCGAACTTGAATGTGCCAAAGCGGCATACGAAGGTAGTCATCTCTTTGCATTCTTCGCTCATGCGGATCTGCCAATAAAGTGTGAAGAGGTCCAGAGTTGTACAGACCGAGCTTCTCTTCAAGTCATCGAACATTTCTTCGATCTTGGGCAACGGCCAGCGGCCAGCCTTCCTTTGTCGGTTCAGAGCTCGGTAGTCCTCACAGAAGCGGGGTTTAACGTCCATATTTGTAACAATTAAGACAATTAATGACCAAGCTGAAGAGGTTGGAGTGATAATCTCTGCATCGAGTATATTGTGTATCTCCTTGCGAGCGATTTCGTTGTGTCGCGGAGACATTCGGCGAGCCCTGTGGTAGATAGGGGTGTCATACTTCAGCTCGAATCCATGTTTCGTCGGTACAGATGCGGGGCGGAGCTCCTTAATCGTCCATGCGACTATCTCAGTGTCACGGAGTGAGCAATTTATGCTTTCTTGCGTTTCTTCAGGAAGATGAGCAAGACGGGCTCGAAGTGCCCCTTCATCTTCTCCTTCTCATTTTCTTCGCCCCCTTCTTCGAAGGCGGCGGCACATTTATCGGCCAGTTCCTTATCAGAATTGCCGGGGCTCTCGTAAATGTTTTCCCGGATCGCCAGGTCCAATTCTTCTTCTGAAGTGTCGGCGGAGTCGGGTCCAGCGTCAGAGTAAGAGGTGAAGTCTTCACTAGGCGTTCCGATCTCTTCACCCCTCATCAACTGCTTCTCAGCGACTTTTGTATCGGGCTCCAAAGGCAGTACCACTTCTTCCGAGCCAATTTATAGACGAAAGCTTTGGGTCTCGAAGTCTTAATTTGCCCGCATGGCCGAGAGAGTTGGGAGAACAATAATTAGATCAAATGGGGACTTCTCCACAACCAGGTAGTCCAGCTTGACCGCTTGGTTCCCAAACGTGGTAGGAACCTTGAGCAACGAACCGACACAGGAGGCGCTATCTCCGTTCGCGAGGGTTATTTCTTCTATCTGTAGTTCGGCGACAGGTAACGCGTCGAGATAACTCCGCGGAAATCACGTCCGGTACGGCTCCAGGGTCCAAAAGCGCCCATACTTCTGTGCCATAAACTTTGAGCTGCACTACTCGCAGCAAGCGTGGCCCTTTATAAGCAACGACGTCAACTCTGGGCATATTCTTTCCCAAAAGCCTTCTCATTACCTTTGCGGCCCCGTCAGCATCCCCTCGAACGAACTGACCGAACTTAAGCCCGCAGTTGGCATTTGCAAGCTCAGCGACAACGTCATACTTTCCAACGTATTCTTGGAGCTTATTCGAACCTTTCGTTCCTTTTTTGTTGTTCTTTTGCTTCCTCCTTCGGCCCGAAACACGTAATTCTTCTGCTAACGGAACGGGAGGAATTATTCGTACTTGTTGCGGATTATGCACTAGGCATGATACCGGAATTCCCCATGATCTTCTTGACGAGGTTTTTTCGGCAAAGCTTCTCCTTCAGCAGGTCTCTTCGTCGCGTTAACGATCTCTTCGATGTCTTCATCTTTATCAGAATGTCTCTCACGGAATACGTTGAACTAATCCGCTAGTGGAGGTTCTTCTTTCCTTTCTTTATCTTCCAAAGCACCGGAAGCCTTAATTCTTGCTGCAGTCCAGCATGTAGCCTCAGAATGCCCCAATCGGCCGCAAAGGGTGCAATGATGATCTCAGTGAGGATTCCTCTCGCATTTAGATGCTCTATGACCGGTTTGGCGGCAGTAATAGCACAATTTAGGAGCATTTCCTGGGCTGACGAAGACGGTCCTCTGACTGTATCGGAATTTTCCTTTTTCTGCTTGACGAGAAGAATAAGGCGAAACAAGTCTTCAGAAAGTGCATCTACTTTATCCTCGATGTTTCTTGAGCGAGCATTGGGACGAACTAAGAGCCTTGCCGGCGGCATTTCCATAACTTGAGGCGAGGGTCCGGAAAACGCAATTCGATTCGCGTGAAAGTCCTTCAATGCCTTCTCTAGATAGGCATAATTCTTCGGCCCTGGGAACGAAAGGAACTGCTACAACTTCTCCTGTCGACATGCAGCAGTCCTTAGTAATCCAAATCTTTCAATACTTTCGAAACCTGTCTTCTCGTACAACCGCTCCGATTTCTTCAAGGAGTTCGGTATGTCTTCAATCTCGAGGCCTGTTTCCAGTGCTTGGCGGATAATTTCTTGAGGATCTTATTCCTCGGCAAAATATTCGAAGAACTTCGCCTTGACAACGGCGTAGTTCTTGGCATCTTCGATCAGCTCTACTTGAGCTACGAAGGAATCATAGTAGAACTCGAACGCGGGGCCTTCTATATATCCAAGGAGGGATAATGCCTTCTCCTGACTGGACTTCCCGGCCATCAAATCATTGTCGCAGAAGAAAAATAAGTTCTTCAAATCGCTGTTTACGTTGTAAGCGACGGAATTCGCTCCGGGGGAAGAGGTTCTCCATAAGAGTGCCATGAAAGGGTAAAGGGTCGGAAGGGGAAAATTTAAAAATGTGTTGGCGACCTTAGGAGTAGGGGGTTCTGTCATTGTGTCCTGTCTCCTCGTCCCCCCTCTCACCAACGGCCAACACTGTTTATGTGGCAATTATTGGTGTGGCCGACGGTTCAAGAACCACACGCCGCGAGGCCGACAATAATTAAAAATATATATAAAATACTGTAGAAAATAACTAAAAAAACTCTAAAGTACAGTAGCTGACAACATAGAAAAATGAGAATAAAATGCATTATAAAAGTAGTCAAAAAGGCCAGACTTTTGGTGACCCTTCAGGAGCAACCAACAACTTCCACTGTTACCTTTGCTATTTCTGGCACAGTAATGAATGGTTGCCGTGCCGGGCAGCCGTGTGTGGAGCGCGGCTGTGAGAGACCAGGGGTGGAAGGAGGGGAAGTGGGTGCGAGGGACGACAGCGGACCAGGGAGCCCGGGGTGTCAAGAAAAAACGGGAGCTCAAGTACTGTGCTAGGACACCCCTCGCACTTTACTGTAGTCTCCCTGCCACCCTCCAGCCATAAAAATGGCTTCCAGAGGTTACGGAGGGCTCGAGGCTGCTCGCTGTTTGGTAGGGTATTTAGATTATTTATTGCCCGCTAGGGGTGCAGCTATCTACAGGTGAACATAAGACGCTAAGGAGAAAAAAGCATATATCCAGTCCCACCAACGCCTCCATTTCCAGCCATCCCTTCATCGTCCTCTCCATCCTCCGTCACATTCCCTACTGACGCTCCTCCTTTCTCGAACTCGCGTGCAACCTAAACATTCCCCCTTTTTGCGCCAAACAGACTCCCTCCGCTTCTGAAAGCCCTCTTGCTGTTGTTCCCAATCATCCTACGCTGCCATCCTTTCCTTACAGTCATCCCTACCCCCTTTACCACTCGCACACAAAAATCGGCTACCATCCTCCCCTCCATGCTGTTTATTACGCCGTTTCGTCACAGGTACATTGTATGTACTTTATGGCCCAGTATCACACCGTACACGGAGTCATTACGTTAAGCTGGTTGTCTGGGTGTTCCTTTCTCCCAACAAAGAACAAAGCTGGGCTACCGTACCACCAACGTTCTAGCATCTGGCCAAGGCTTAGCTGGGGCTCTACAATCATTCGATCCTCGGTTAGCCTAATTTATTAACCTCAAATGACCCTCACATTAACTTTGCATTAGTTTCCGTTAGGCACCATCTATCCCCATTCTTCGCCCGCGGCTACCGTGTATCTTATTTTTATCTCAAAATGCCGAGCTATAACTTCCTATTCTCAGTCAGAGGCTCTCCCACAGAGCAATTCGTCTACACGAATATCTTAATTGGGCTCAAATACTCAATAGTTTACAAATAAACACGCAAAAATTCAATTCTTCCTCACTAGCTGGGGTACTAAATCTATAACACAGAACTAAAACGATTAACATCTTAAAAATCGCAGTCAATGGTTGTCCTTTCAGGCGTCACCTGTCCGTGTATTTGTACATACCCTAGTAGATTCAGGCTGATCAACCATAGATTCTGAATACGAATTGCCTACAGATGGCGCCGGTATAATCACAGACCAGAGTCAATCTGGTCTGGTCATTGATCTGGATCTAGTTCCAGGCCTTTGCACCCAATTGTTGAGAGCGACCGTCAGGTAGAATCAGTTTAGTCGTCACGAAAAAAACGCCGAAAGACATTCTGCAACGGATATATCTCCTTCCTAAGTGCACGGCACCGTTGGAGCTACTTTCAATCCACCCGATCCCAGTCAGCTCAGATATCTCAAAAAATTCCCTTAGATGCTGTAAAGTTTGCCGGAGGCGGTACTTCTTTTGCTTATGAAGGGTTATGGTCTTGTCAAAGATCCACTTCAAGTCCGCTGAGAGCGTATGTGTGACGTTTGCTCTTTGCGAAAGCGACTGAGTCGTCACCTTCAATGCAAAGATACGCGAAGCCGCCTTGCCCTACCAAACATCTCTACTCCATATGAAGAATGTGATACTTGTGTTCAGAACTGTTACATTCGATAAACAGAAAGCAGTCAGCCCTTAATTGCTCGTAATATGTAATTTTAGTAAAGGCACCACTTCTCTTCCTACGCAAACAAGCTTACCTGTTGTCTTTCTTAAGGCAAACACTCCGGACTTCGTAGCAGGAGAATTAGAATCCAATATTGTTCCTCAACCGATCTCTGTTCCAGCAATTCTCAACATATATCCCTCCACAGACATTTACATACTGCTCATAGTGTCTCTGGTAAAAGAGAAACCACTAAACAATATTTCACCTTGCATAGACGCCTTCCTGATATTGAACTTCCTCGAAATTAGTTCCGATAATCAAGAGAGTAGCTTCAGCCTACTGGCCATCCAAATTCCTGTAGTGAAACGGCTTACCATTAACAAAAACAACAACCAACAGCGGCCAACCTGATCTGAAAACGCTGAGGGTGTCAGACTCCCCCTCTGACAGTAGTTTGAACCGCGGCAAAAGGGAGCAGCGGCGGAGGTAGAGACTTTTGCGGCTAGGTCGATGCTGGATGCCACTCAGCATGGGGCGAAACTCCCCCCTGTCCAGCAAAGACAGACCTTTGTAGGGAGAGGTTACACGGAAAAATTGTTTTGCGCGGCTACCGAAAAGACTGCGGGATATGCGTCGCTAGATTTTGAGAACTAGATTCAGAGGGGGTTAGAGATAAGAGGTCTCTGATCTATGACAACAGCACGAACGAGATAAAGAAGACGTTACAGAGACTTCTGCTTAGTAGAACTGCGAACTGCATCAGCATAGACAGGGAAAAGGGCGTCTCTGAGGGGGAAAACCGCGCAGATTTGGGCATTACTGCGAACAGTGGGTGCAAGGCGCGGACAGCAGTTATAGACGTAAGCATAGTAAAAAAGCTTGGAGAGGGCAGCAGCGTCTATAAGATCGAGAGAGCAGCTAAGTATAGAGGACGGAGCGACTAGGAGATCCAGGTCAGCATGAGCAAAAGGAACAACATCACCGACAGTGAGCGTAGGCCCAGACCGGGGAGCCATGACACTGACAGAGGAAAAAGAGCCCACAAGCGAAATTTAAGAGGCAAAAGCTTTCCCTAGATAGGAACCAAATGTTTTTACTAAATAATTGAACTAATACCTGATTTTTTGGTAGCAGATTTACACTTGTCTGGAGTATGTATCGCCCTACGTTGGTAGAATTGTATTCAAATTGCTAGAGCCATCGAACTATGTCCATCTATTATCTATTATTAAACTGGTATTCTACCCATATTTTTACTTGAGAGAATTCAGTAAATTATTCATTTTTCAGGTTGGAACTATTTATTCTTGGATATACCTATCCCAAATTTTCAATAAATAGCCCAATCAGCAAGCAGGCGGCGTCGGACATGGCGGAAAACAAGGCGTTTCGTGGATAAGAAACCTCCATGACTCTGTGGTACTCAATTTAGTCGTCCACAGGCAATATTTATGTCATGACTACACGACCAACTGATAATTATCTGAATAACCTCTTACCCGTGAAATATCATTTCATGGTTTAATGCTACTTCAAGTATGGTTACAAAGGGCCGCCGACTGGTGTTGTCACTCAATCAGATTTGTTTGATAAGTTACTGGCCGTGGCTGCAAACCTCGAAAGTACAGTACTGCAAGCAAGAATACGATGGAACTATTATTTCTGGGTTTATCGTATCCTTCATTGTCTTAACGGCATTGAGTAGCGCGAGGAGTACATATATATGTGGTTAATTTGTTTTACAAAGTATATAGAGTCTTGTCGTTATTGGAACTAATAGGCTACTTATACTATTCACCTGGCCTTCGATGCAGGTACTGAAAGGAAGATACCGTTATTGTGAGTCTACATCGTAATTTTTTAAAGAAAGCATTACTAATTTTTACTTTCATCTACTCTGGTTGATAGAGGTACAGTGCGGACCAAAATTACAGGTAATCAGACCAAATTTATTATTTCTAAGATTGTGGAAATTTTGGCATTAATTAAAATATTTTTGACAACATCATTTCGTTCAAGAATATTATCAAGACAAATGATATAAACGGAATTCTTCTAATTGAGATTGAGAATGACTCTATCTGGTATAGTGAAGTGGAAACCCTTATTTAATACTGTTGAACGTTGCGAAAAATCGAGCGTTTTCTTCCAATAGTTTTCATGTTTTAGCTGTAGCCAAATCGGGATGAATTACTTCAATATGGTCGAGAATTTTCTATGTAGATTGGTGATAAGGGGTTATTATACCTCTATCAGTAGATAAATTCTGTTTATTATCTTTGAAAAGTCCTATGTCACAAAATAGTTACCATTTTTGAATGAGTAATCATTAAATTAACCCGTCTTGTCTTGGAAAATCAAATTATTACCATTATCCTGAATTAATTTCTACTTTTCATGACTTTCCTATGCGATAAATAATATTTTTTTTATCAAAACTTCTACTTTGATGACCTCAACTACTCCTCAACGTGGCGTTGTACTATAAACTTTAACTAAATCACTAATTTCTAATATAAAATTACCAAATTTGAATGATTGAGATGATTACTAAATTCACATTTTTTCCTGAAAGGCGACAGGATGTTTTAGTCAATTTCATACCATTATTTGGCTTCTTTACACTTTCATCTTACCTTATAACTAAACTGCAGTTAGAGATGGTTATTTCGGAAGGTAAGATAGTGAAAAAGTTGGGAATACACAGGTATTTATTGCGTTACTTGCTGGAAAAGTCTTTACATGTTTCTACCATTCCTTGAGAAGGATACTGAAAATATTATGAGATGTGCTTCTATGATTTGTTCCTTTCCATGAACTCCTTCTTGAAGAACAATGCGGTTTGTTCTAGTTCCCCTGTGGTGATATATTCATAATCATTGCTAGACGGCGGAAAATAATTCTGAAAAAGTTAAATTTCCGAAAATAAGTTGTGGTAAAGATCTTTGTAATCATCACTGCCTTCAGCTTATTTCTCTTATTTATCGTTTTCGGTAGTCCTACTTTTGCATAGGAAGAACTCCGTGGAACTATAATATTATTCCGCGAAATAGATCGAAGTCGTTTTCAAATTCTTCGCAAAATAAGAACAAGGCACGAGTGGCAGATTATGCCATATCATATAAAAAAATCATTGATAGTACTCGAACTTACAAGAGGCGTTCCGTGACATACTTTTTGCGATAGTAGAATGAAAATTGTACCTTTTTGCCAAATATCCATCCAGTGTTCATGTTACAGCTCATTAGGCTTGAAAGAAGTAGTATTTAATTTGAAGAAAGTTCTGTTTTTATAAGAAGAAAAATTTCGAGATGTTATCGGATCACGACCGTCTCATCCTGGCACAAAAATATATTGTTCGCTATTCAGTTACAAAGACCACAATTATCGTTGGACTGGTAACATCAAAACAGTTTCTTTGCTCCATTATTCGGGAGCAAACTTTCCTCTCTTTTGAAAACATTGACCCTAGATACAAAAATAAGTATAGCACCGATAATCAGTTTCACCTTTTTAGCTGTACCGCAAGAAGCAGGAGCAGAAGTGTGACCATTTAGACCATAGTAAAGGTATTTAACCATGTGTATTTTGGAGCTCCAATGTGATGCTGGCCAAGTAGTTAACTTTAAATCATTCCATTTACTTATCACTGTGATCGTTGATAGATGTACCATTGCACACATAGTTGGTCCCGCAGATATTTCGCAATTGTTTGACTATCCTATTCTCGTGCGACAGAGATTTATGCTCGATTATATGTGTATTTCCGAGCATAAATCCACATCCCAAAAATTGAAAGTGCTTTTACACTGAGACAAAGACTTGCTACATTTGGTACGGTACTACATATAGTGTACTGGTTGCCTGTAGGTATCTTAAAAGATATCATGTGTCAATCAAGCTAATAAATAAGGCGATTATGAAAGGAGTAATGGGGTTTGCTTCCTGAGCGAGATATGCAGGCTGAGTTCCCGAGCTGATTGGACCATGTGAAACAAGAGTTTCCATTCAAAAGAACAGAGCCGTCATCCATCATTATGGCCTATCAATCCGCTACCTCTCAAGCACTATGAAGAATGCACCCTGCAGAGACCTACTGGTTGCAATCACCGTGCTCTTAATTACCTCACATGCCCGCCCAGTTGGAGACTCCCATAGACGCCTTTAGAGTTGAATGTGTTAGTAACGGCCTCCGGAGAAGGTAGGGGCTGCTGTTGCACGGCAACCGTGGGCGACGTGGCAACGTGGATGTTGGCAGGGGATACAGGCAGGAGAGGGTGTGCACTGTCTCATATTTGTAAGTTTGTATTTGAATAAGCTCTCGTGCATTTAACGACCGTACACATTTAAGTGCTGAGGTACTGTAGCTTAGATACTACGGCCTGTATAAGGGCCCGGGTCTGCGGGTTCTGGACCAACGCAGCACAGACTACACCAGTGGAAAAAGCTTGTCGTGGTCATTGTGACCTGTCTGTCACTGTTCGCGACTGCCGTCGCTTTGTTGGGACTGGCTGACCGTTTGTTCCTGTTTTTGCACCTTTTAAGCGCTTGGAGCTGGGGTAGCTGCAACATTAAAACGTTTTAATCGTGCGTGGCTGAGAATTCTCAGGGGACTACCACCTGGTGAGTAGCAAGGTACGAAAGTATTGCCAAAGAACAATCATCGAGGAGACCCGTATGCGTCGTGGTACAAGAGCAAAACCGCACCCTGTCTACAACATGGGAGAATCAGTCTAAAGTAACCATGGAGCTCCCTCACCGATGAGATTCAGACTGTCGGGGCTAATGCTGGTGAGTTACAGAAGCCGGCTGCGCCGTCCGATAGTGGAGAGGATCAGATGCCGGAAACAACAAACGCCAGTATTGTTGAGCGTGCTTCGAAAGATATCAGCAACACTTTGAAACGTGTGGCGGATCGAATGGAGCAGCAGCAGAAAGCTATGAACGGCTTAGCTGACCGCATCGCTGCTGTTGAAGCTGATATCATTGATCCAGATTGGAGGCCCGATGGCTTCCATATTAATGAAGGAGAGGAGTCCGATTCTTGGATGCATCTGATGATGGCCCTATGCCCATATCTGGATGCCCCCGCCCACCAATCTGTGGTGAGGACAACTCCGACTGCGAGCTGCACTATCCCCATCGTCCGAAGGTTACTGGAAGGAAGAAGACCGTGGTAGACCAAATGATTCGTGAAGCCCCAAGTGCCGTAGTAAAGGACTACCAAGTCGCAGAACATGGAGCGAAGACGACTACGACCTCAACCCAATCTCTGTTGCGTACAAAATCTACAAGAGCGCATTGAGAACAATCTGTGCCGTCGTATCGGGGATGGGTCATACTTTGATGCAAAACGGACGTGGGAAAGGCTGCTTAAGAATTTCCCAATCACACTACCGGCGGAACGGAGACTGTTGCCTTTTGCATTCGGCAAAGATGCTCAGCGTGTGTACGAGGAGGTTGCTGGCAGCCATCCCGAGGTCAAAGCAGCAAATTTATGGGAACTGTTGGAACATCGTTTGTGCAACAAGACGCACAGGTCAGCGCTTCAAGATAAGTTTTTCAGCATGAGATGGAACGAACGCAAAGAGTCTGTGGCCGGTTAGGCGGAACGTCTCCGCTCGGCTTTGATGGCCTTGTCATCCCCAATCCCCAATGATGTGTTGCTGAACCGTTTCAAGGCGGGACTGCCGGCTAAACTGCAAAATCAAGCGGTGTTAGTGATGGGAGATTTTGACACCGTAGTAAGCTCAGTGTCTAGGCTCTCTACAGCGCAACAGGCCAGCTCGCGAGAATTGGTACGAGAAATAGGTGAAGGGTCGAACACCGGGGGTAAGTCCGACAAGCCGACGGCACCAATGAATGCAGAGGACCGGATCTCCCACGTAAAGTGCCACTATTGTGGCGAGCTGGGCCATATCGCCAGTTATTGCGTGAAGAAGCGCGGCGACAAGGCTAAGGAGGCCGCCAGCGCCGAACAGGGAAAAGGGAAGGGGTGGGAGAAACCCCCAACAAAAAAACTAACTCCCGAAGCCAATCCCGTTAAGTGTGTACGTGAAAAGGTTTGCGTATGCCAAGAGCCGCAATGGTGGCTGGGAATGGAAGAGGAGTAAGTAGCAATCAGAGTGACTGCTTTTGACGAAGAGATAGTGGTTCCCATCGACACCGCAGCCCTATCCATTTGGGCTGATCAACAGTGGTTCATAAAAATGGTGGCACTCTATTGCCGCGAGGTGGAGCAGCAAGCGCCGCCGATGGCAGAAGCATCAATTTTGTGGGAGCTAACAAGCGCAATTTTCAATTTTGGGGTTTTCATTTCTGTTAGAAAGTAAGGTTAATGTCAGAACTCCCCGATAAGATGCTTATCGGAAGGCGGTTCTGGAGAGAGAACGGACTTGTTTTGGATTTGGAACAAGACGCAGCGTCGATACGCCATGACGGTGACCGTGTACAAGTACCTCTGGGGAGTCGCTCGGAAGGGGATAGGGACAATATCAGCGAGTCTGCACGGTCAGTAATCGAGGATGCGGACATCAATCAGGCCCTGAAGGATATGGACTTTCGCGCGTTCTCGGATAACCCTTCTAAACGCAACATGCTACGGAAGCTATTATGGAAACTTCGGGACATCTTTAAAGGGCTCGGCAGAATAGTTGGAGTACAGCATAAGATTGACTTGAAGCCATACGCTAAACCCGTTTGTGAACCCCGCGCCGTCGCTCGCCGAAAGAGGAGGAGGTGGAAAGACTCGCGATGGAAAAGCTTGTCAAGATGGGCGTATTGGAACCCGCAGTCTCTCCTTGGGCGGCAAATATTGTGTTTGTCCACAAGAATAATGGCGGGATACGCGTTGCCTCGGACTTCAGAAGACTAAATGATCTGACTGTAACAGATTCCTATCCTATGAAGAATGTCAGAGATACTGTAGACTGGTTGCCTACAAAGCGCGTCTTTTCTGTTTTCGACCTGAAGGACGGATTCTATCAAGTTGAGCTGGAACCAGGATCGAAAGCCTGCACAGCAATCAGAACAGTCCTGGGCTTACTGCAGTTCACCAGATTACCTTAGGGGCTGAAGAATTCCCCGGGCATACTCCAAAGAATCATTAACATATTCTCGGCGACCGTAAAGGGAAGTATTTGCTAGCTTTCATGGACGATACGAGTGTAGGAACAGCAGACGAGGATGAGCACTTGGAATCACTAGCACATATCTTGGACCTACTGTACAATGCTGGAGTGAGGTTGAAGCTGTCTAAATGCGAATTTGTTGTACGTAGAGCAGAAATATTGGGACATGTCGTCGATGAGAATGGTCTGCGACCTCCTGACAAGCATGTCGAAGCTATTCGCCAGCTGGTTGAGCTACATTCTAGGGATGAGCTATTGCGATTCTTGGGCCTGGTAAACTATTTTGCGGACTTCGTGGACCATTTTGTGGAAACAGCAGCTCCCCTGTATGAATTACTCAATGGACAGGTTCCTCCAAGAAGCGCAAGCACGGGCAGAAACTAATCATTCCGGACTGGTACCAACGATGGGGGGAAATGCAACGAGGAACCTGGCAGGAACTGAAGGATGCCTTGAGTAACCCGGAAATATTGGCACCACCAGTCAGGGGAGCACCAAAGAAGGTGATGACCGACGCTAGTGCTTATGGTCTGGGCGGTGTACTACTGCAGCTGAAAAGGACGGGAAGTGGAAACCAGTGTCATTCACCAGTCGTGCGTTGCGAAAACCAGAAAGGGACTATGCACCAACGTAACGGGAATGCCTGGCAGTAGTGAATGCCTTGCAAAAGTGTAGTCACTACCTGCATGGTGAAGAATTCACTACCGTACCCGATTATCTGTCGTTGAAATGGCTCCTCAGCCTAAAGGACCCTCGGGAGAAGTTAGCCCGACGGTTAGTTATCATTCAGGATTTCGACTTTACAATTTATCATCGCAACGGACCGGAACTTTTCGTTCCCGATGCTCATAGCAGGGATGCCGTCCCGTAGCCCCTTTGCCAAAGATGCTACAATCCTCTGGAGCGTGTGCTACAGGAAGAAATCGAGGAAGAAATGGAGAAAGAACGTGTCGCCGCTATATCGGAGGAGGTTGTGAACGGAACTGCTACTGAAGCAACGCCAGCTCATGCAGCAATCGAAGGCAACGGTCCCAGCAAGGCGGAAATCAGGGCTGCGCAAATCGCAGAGTTTGGGGACCTGCGCGAGTATGTACGGGGAAAGAAGGGCCTGGTCGTAGATGATGTTGGCCTGCTGCGCACTACAAGCCGAGAAGAAATCCCTGTCGTGGTGCCCAAATCGCTGGTGAAGGAGGTTCTGGCATATGTACATGGTTCGCGATTGACTGGACACTACCGATTGCAGCGGACGCTAGCGAAACTCGTGAACCGCTACTGGTGGAGAGGCATGGCAAGGGATACTGCACTGTTTGTCTGGAACCGTTTGAACTGTACGGTAGCAGAAGACAGCCCACCAGGAAGGCAAGCCCCGCTGGAGATTGTACATCCAAGACGCCGTTTTCAATGTGTTGCATTTGACGTGCAAACTATCACGCCAAGGACTTGCAGTGGAAACATGAAGTTGTTGCCATTGATCCATCTGTCCACGAGATTCGCAAGGGCGAAGGCGATACCGGATGAGAAGGCGCATACCATCGCTAGAGTTTTGGTAGAAGAATGGATGTCTATCTTTGGACCAATGGAGAACCTGCACTCTGACGGCGGCACCAACTTAGTGAGTCAGGTGATGGAGGATCTAACGTCGATGCTGATTATTGCGCGTACCAAGACATATCCACTACATCCGCAGGCCAATGGCGCAGTAGAAAGATGGAATCGCAAGTTAGCCAGGGACCTGGCCAGTTTCATGGCCACAGGCGACGCGGACTGGGATGAGCATCTGGCACTCGCCTGTTTTCGATACAACACCGGAGTTTGTGCTGCAACAGGGGTGACGCCCTACAAGGCCATGTTTGGAATCGATGCATTTGAAGCGTGGGATAAGTCTACCGCGCCTGTTTGGATGAAGAACCGGTGAGTCTGACCAGGAGGTTGTCGCTGCTGCACACAAATTTGCTTAGCAAGGCCAATGTGTCTCGAGCAAGGGCGAAAAAGCAGTACGACAAAAAGATCAATCCGCAGTAATACGATGTTGGTGGCAGAGTACTGTTATGGTCGGTGAAGCTCAATAATCAGGAAGAAAAGAAAGTTGTCAAACCGTGGGTCGGCCCCTACAAAGTCACGGCGAGGTTGGGTCGAGTCGGCTACGAACTGAAAGAGGAAGTTGGAGGCAAGGTAGTTCGAGTTCATGCAAATCGCTTTAGGAAGATCTCGGACGAGGTTGGGGAAACTGGTGATTCCCACGATGGGGTGTTTCCCGACAGCCTTCGGACATTGGGCAGAATTGCAGGCACGCAGATGAGAAGGAAAAAGAACACTGGAGAACTGGAACGGCATTTTAAGGTCCGCATCAGCGGAAGCCGCTCAACGTGCTGGACACCTGAATCTGATTTGCCTGAAGCAGAGATCAAGCTGTACGATAGTCGCGATGGAACCGGCCCAAGCGGTAGAACAACGCAGCCTACCCAGCGGGAATATAATAACGGGGCGGACGCAGAGGAAGAGGACAAATTGCCCGACGAAACGGTGGACGCTGCTGACTTGGAAGATGGACAAGATGCGATGGGAGAGCCGGTTGCTGCCGTGGGAGAAAGAAGGACGCGGCTGAAGCAGGTGACCTGGGCGGATCAATGCGAGGAAAGGGCAGAGAGCCCTGGCGACTCGGCGGAGTAGAGCCGAGGATATCACCACGATCATGAAGAAAGTGGTATTGTACATGCATGCGGAGATGATGGAGAAAACCTGTGGATCGCGCTGGCGAGTGAGACTACAAGGCACGAATGTTGCACGGCAACCGTGGGCGACGTGGCAACGTGGATGTTGGCAGGAGATACAGGCAGGAGAGGGTGTGCACTATCTCATATTTGTAAGTTTGTATTTGAATAAGCTCTCGTGCATTTAACGACCGTACACATTTAAGTGCTGAGGTACTGTAGCTTAGATACTACGACCTGTATAAAGGCCCGGGTCTGCGGGTTCTGGACCAGCGCAGCACAGAATACACCAGTAGAAAAAGCTTGTCGTTGTCATTATGACCTGTCTGTCACTGTTCGCGACTGCCGTCGCTGTGTTGGGACTGGCTGACCGTCTGTTCCTGTTTTTGCACCTTTTAAGCGCTTGGAGCTGGGTAGCTGCAACACTGCCCTTCGCCATTGGGTGGCGAGCGAGAGGATTTTGGTAGACAGGCTTTGATCCTGTGATTTTGGCGGCCCGCAAATTTTTTTGGCGCGGATTCATATTCGATCAGAGCATCCCGCAACCCCTTGCTTGGCTTTGTAATGTGCCCACCCCTACTGAATGGAATAAAAAAGGGTAACATGGGGGTTTCATGCACTGTAACAGATCAACTGGCTGACACCCAGTCGACTTGTATGGTGGTAGTGAGCATATACGTGAAATGTTGCAGCAGGCGCTGATGGCACTTCACTCTACCAACAGTTGTCTGGAAAACCATGGGATAGATCGGATATATCTTCCAAGAGTAAAACACCCAAACCTTTTCCTCTACCAACAAAAAGAGAGGGGGCCAGCAAGCAAACAATCCGCACTGGATATTAATGCCAATGCGGAGTGTCGCTGTAAATGAATTGCTTGCACCTTCGAAACCCATTCAATCGCACGACTGGCGACGATTCTCACAAGTTCCATAAAGGCGGTGAATGTTGCCGGATGCCAGCCGCCGTGCTTTGAGATGGAGATACAAACCAGCCTGCTTTTCCCCGGCAACTCAGCGAGAAAATTCCGAAGTGCCCTTCTTTTAAAACCCCGATAGGTCCAGCTGAGTTTGTTCTATCTACCGTGCTTTTGCGTTTGTACTTTGTAAAGTGCTTTAGAATCTATATTTTTACTAAAAAAGAGAAATTGCTGTGTGATATTATTTGATTATGTTTCGAACAGTCAGCGCAACGATTATGAATTCTGAGAATGGCATTGAAGTAAAATCCCCAGTTTCTGTGTCAATGTCCATTTCGGAAGGTCATAAATCCGAATGTCCTGTAGGGACGACGACGGGATTCTGAGCAAGATCTGGAGAATATGAGCTGCATCATTTCCGGATTAGCACAGTTTACAAGTGACGATTGTCGACCTCAAGTGATGGCGAGTAAACAAGCCACTAGCCCTCCTCCACGGCCAAGAGGTTTTGTACGGCTCGTTGCAGAGTAAACTGATTTGTTTCAGGACTAGTTTCAGGCCATAATATGCGGATGGCGAGGGAGATTGGGATCGCGATGGGACTACCGGCGAATAATTGATTTTGGGGGGCATGAATGGAACGAGTCTTGTCGGGACGACGGGGGCTGGCGAGGGGCTCAGAATAGTTGACTTGAGGATATTTTGATTTTGTGGGGATACTGTACGAGAGAATGGCTTTGGTATGGCGATGCAAAATATGAGAGGCACTGTACTGTAAATTGCCAGGTGAAAATTTTTTTGAGTCACTGCCGGTGTATGTACATAATACAGTACTGTACTGTACATATGTGCAACTGGAACTCGTGTTTCCCTGCGGAATCAGTTCAGCCGCAGTACGTACCTATAGGCTGTGAACAACCTATAGGCTATGAACAGACGAACAAAGGCCAATGACATTTACTAATTGTAATTGTTTAGTAAAGTATGCTAAAATTAGAACTGCGTCCACAGCAAGTGACAGTACTGTACAACAGTTTGGATGTTGTACTGTAAGGTACAGTTCTGACCGTCGAAGTACAGGCATTCCTATTTCATTACAGTGTGGTATATCCTGAAGAGATGCCCCTAAACGTTTATCGCTATGATCTCCCAAAAAGTGATGAAATTTTGTTCAAAAAACAACTACAAAAAACCGATACTTTTTGCAAAAAAAGCGCTGCAAAAAACTCTAGTCTTACGAGAATCCGCCACCAACCCTAATGCACCGTGGCCCAATCATCTATCTCAACCGTCGCCAATCTCATTCTCGCCGCCTCATCCGCTATTACAACAATCAAATATTGATTAATACACACACTGAAACCCTTGCTATAGCAGCCAGTTTGAGCCAGAAAAAAAGTTTGGTAAAATACTCATTCCCGCCGTCCTCCTGCCGACTTCCCGATCCATCAATCACTCGTCCACGCACGCCAGAATCTCACCGGCCGTCGCTCTCCATTTTCTGCCCTGCCCTCCGCCCAATACTGTAGACTATCCGCCTGAGCAACGTTCAAGTACCGACAGTCCAAACCTTTAAAGCTCACCCGATATCTCTCCGAACATCAAAAATCCCGAGTCGTCATCCATCGTCCAGCCCTCCTTCGTCCCAACTCCACTCCATCATCATGCCCCATCCATCCTTTCTCTACTCCCTCTCTATCCGCATCCATCAACCTCCCCCTCCCGTCGGTTCCTCCGTCGCCCGACCTCCATCCCTGTCCTCACACCCAACCCCTCGTGCGTCCATCCCCAGCCCTCCCACACTCAAATCTACCCCTAGCCTAATTTCTCCACCTGCTTCCACACTACCCGCAACAACCCCACTTCTTACCCCCCTCCATCCACCTTTTGGACCTATGCCTGGCCCCGTCTCCTTCTACTCCTCATCGCTGCTGTCTGGGGCACCAATTTTCCCACCGTCAAACTCCTGCAATCCGCCCCTCACCCCGTTCCACTTCCTCTTGCTGCAGCAGCCCGCTTCTGCTTGGCTGCCCTCTTCCTTCTCCCCCAGCCCTTCATGAGCAGCATAACCGTCGTCATCCCATCCCACCCTCTATCTATCCCACAGCCGTCCTCATCGGCCTCTGTCTCACCTCCGGCTATCTCACCCAGAGTATCTCTCTCCTCTCCACCACCGCTTCAAAAAGCGCCTTTCTCTGCTCCCTTTCCGTCATTACCGTCCCCTACTCGAACGTATTCTCCATCACTTCCGCCTTTCCCCGCCTCCTCAAAAAGAACACCCTCTCATCACATGGGGCGCCCCAGCCCTCGCTGTCCTTGGTGTCGCCCTTCTGGAACTCTCCTCTATATCCGGGCCCGTTTCTGGCGACTTTTTCGCACTCTTGCAGGCCCTCTTTTTCGCTGCAGGTTTCATCGGTAACGCACGTGCCATCACCACTTATCCGGGTCTAGCCATCACACTCAGTGCTGTGCAGTTGGGTACTGTGGGAGTTGCGTCGTTGATCTGGGCCTTTATTCACACCTACCAGGAGGTTGGTACTTTCGCATGGCCCGAATGGAGTATCGCCGTCGCAACGCCGCAGAATGCGATAGCTGTAGTTTACGCAGGTGTTGTCACCACGGCGGTGACGGTGTGGTTGGAAAACGTTGTGCTAGAGAAGGTGAGTGCTGCTGAGTTGGCTGTGCTTCTGTCGACAGAGCCGTTTTGGGCGGCCGGTTTTTCGGCAATGACTTGGGGGAGACTTTTGGTTTGCAGGCTTGTTTGGGAGGGGGTTTGATATTGGCAGCTTGTTTGTTAAACCAGGCGAAGGGATTGGATATCGGCAGGGGGTTGGAGGGACTACGGGGAACAATCGGAGATGGAATTGGTGGATTTGCTAGGATGGTGCAAAATACGTTGGGGAAGCGCTGGGACGCATCAACGTAGTGAGTTGCATCATGATAAGAGGAATCTAGTGGTGCTTCCAGTAGGGAAGTATCGGGTTACTATTCGCGCGATAAGTTGCAGTGACCCAAGAACCAAGGCCGGGAGCCAGTAGTTGTCAGGATTTCCTTGAAAAAGTGGATATACAACGTCCGCATAGAGAATAGGTATTGATCGGGCGCATTTGATTCGCTGAAATGCCCAGTCTAACGCACTGGAATCTCTTGTGCAGATGGTGATCTGGACCGAAGCAATAAACACGGCGGCGCCTTTGTGCACAAAATATGACATGTCCGTCACTGCAGAATAGTTCAAACTATTCGTCCTTCCATCGGACCCTTCCTCTACGTGCGCGTTCCAACAAATACACGAGGAGTCCAACAAACGGCAGAATACAGGCCGCAGTGGCCAAACGTTGCCAGTCCCCCTGCCACTCTCTTCGTTTTGCATCATCGTTGACTAACCAGCCCTGGAAGACTGTAAAGACGGCAACATCTACCGCAAAAGAATGAGCCAACAAATCAGTAGTGAGTAGGGGCACGAAGGATGCCCAACGCTCGGTGATGCCTCCAAACTCTGGACGCGCCCACAACCCCCATGGAATAGAAGCCAATACCAGTGCAGCGGAGACAAGTGGCAAGACTGGACTGTCTGCGAAAGTCTGAAGACCGGAACGGAGGTGCGAAGGCACGGCGCGTAACGTTGTGGATGGCGGGGTGCGAAGGATGAGATAGGGAAGGTAGAATATGTTTGTGAGGAATGGAGTGGCGAGAAGAAAGGGTGTAGCGGGAGTTTTTCGGGGAGCGGAGTTGAGACGTGGGTGTAGATCCTCGGAGACAAAGGCGAGGAGCAGGAGGGCCCAGGCGACGATGAGATGGAAGAGGGATTCGAGGAGGGGATGTAAGGTGGGAGCGAGGGTGGGAAAGGTGAGGGGAGTGATGTAGGCAAAGTTGAGAGAGAGTTGGAGGGCTTCTGAGAGGGAGTGGAGAGGGGTGGGGGGACCGGTAGGGGAGAGAAGAAAGAGATGGGACATGTAGGCTGTGTAGGCTAGGGCGGGAAGTGTTTTTGAGGGGGGGGAAGGGAGCAGATGAGAGGATGCGGTGAGTGGGAGTTTGGGTGAGGGGAGCGGATGCGGGGGAGTGTGGAATGGGAGATGAAAGTGGGAGGAAACATGGGGTTGTGTTGGTTGGATTGGGTTGGGGTGGGGAGATTGGTGTGGGGAGGTGTCAGGTTGTGTACAGCAGTTCACCGGGTGTCGATGGTTGGATGCAAGGACTATACATTGCTTGGCACTGGCACTGGCACTGCCATGCAATGGTACAATGCCGTTGTGGTCTTGTTGTGAATAAAGTCAACAGTGCAAACTTGCCAAGCAATGCCTATGTAATCGAGTACAGTATATTTTACTGTACTGTACAGTGCACTCGAAGCGTCCCCTAAATTGTGTCGTTACAGCACTATTGCATTGTACAGTAATCGGTGCGTGCAGGTGTGCAGTTCACCAACGATACCTGTTTTATTTTAAAAAATTCCCCCATTTTCTGGACGATTCCGCCCAACGCAGCAACGCAATCCCTGATTGGCACACACAAAAACGCATAGCCCCATCGTCTATACTTAATCCGCCCGACAGGCACAGATTCCACCCCTCCCCGCACCGGTGCCAGTCATCCACAGTCAGTCGGTCCCTGGTCTCCACTGTCAACCAACCCCCTCTACTCACTTGAACTACTTCACACACCCACCCTCTACCTCACCGCCATGCGCCAGACCTTTGTTCCTTGCATGACTTTGTCCCGTCTCCCCGCCCCCCCCATTCTCCCCGCCACCAACAAACGCTCCGCACCCCCATCATATTCTCCAATCAACTCCGCCCACTCCCGGTACCGCCTCACGTTCTCAACGCCCTCCCACCGTTCGAACTCAAGGATATCAACATTGAAAAGCCCCCCCCTCACACAGCCTCCCGTCACTCCCCTCACCGTTCAATGTGCTCGGTCCGCTTTCTACGGCGCTGCAGACGCTCGCTCATTATCACTTTGCGTTAAACCCGGATACGGAAAGGTTAAGAGGGAGGGTGGCCTTGTTTCGTGGCACGCCGTGTCCAAAGTGGCATATGGATAGGGTTAGTATGAGGGGGTTGGTCACGTTGGTGGGGCCTGGAAGTGTCGTGTATGAGAAAGATGGCGATGTGGATGGGAAGGTTATGGAATGTAAACCGGGTGACATTGTGCTTATGAGGGGCGCTGGGGTTAAGGGTGATGTGGATGGGCTGTGGCATCGGTCGCCAGAATGGGAAGGTGTCAGGTTGGTTGTGCAGACCGATGATGCTGATGAGTTTTAGTTGGCTCGTTTGGCGTTGGGCGTGATGGGGAGGGTTCTGCTTGCGTTTTGGTTTGATGGCAGTGGTCAAGTGTGAAATTGCTGTTGCTCTGTTATGAAGTTGAGTGAATTTTTATGCCCTGTAATGTAGGTAGTGTAGATGCCATGTTGGTGTGTGTCATCGTCGGAGAGTATTGTAGTAAATATTTTGGGTTGTTAACATTGATTGTCTTAGGGTGCAGTCTAAAGTGGCTAGGGCAGTTGGGCTGGCGATGACCGGTTGCACCATGCCGCCGTCACTAACTGCGGCTTGAAGGGTGGTGTTTGTAGATGCTCAATGTGGCAAAGGGCGGGGAGACGAAATAAGATTCTACAACTACTAGCTAGAGAGAGGACTGTTAAACGTACACAACTCCATGCAATTCACGCACACTCACTGCTGCCATACTGGGACGTTCCCCAAGTGAGCTGGGGCATGGGTGCATCAACCCACCAGTGCACCGGTACACAGCTGTACCCTGTAAGTGAACTGTATCCAAAGTCGAACCATAATTCTAATAAGTACAAAAACTGTAATTGACCACCTTGATAAACTACTGTACATTGCCGATTGCCATAAGCCCTTTACCATCGACCACACCCGGTGTTCACAGCCCACAAAGGCTCCGTGTCACGATACCAATTCAGTCTTCAATCCATCACATGCACCAACGCCATCAAACCTGCGGTTCGAGAGCTCCGTGCTAGTCCGCAAACTTGCCCTAAAATGAGCCCACCTAACCCTCATTCCGTTTTACGCTCCAACTCAATTCCCAGCCCATCGCCCTTGACTCTCCGAACGCCTCATCCATTGCTGCCGTTCGACTAATCGATGAAATCATATCGGCTACCATCCGCCGCGTCTTTATGCGTACCAGTATCGTCAGCTGCCACATCTACAAAATGTTTGGGTTATTTTAATGTATGGAAGATCTGGTCTGTTGTATCCACGCCGCTTGTGCGTTGTTCGGGATAAGTCGTCACTGATGGGTAACACGAAGTAACATTCCTTACAGGAGCGGCTAAATGCCAGCGAGCAAGCACGCCGCGTTAGACATGACGGCCGCGGCAGCGTGCCTTTGAGTAAGCACCGCTCTTGCCTTCCGATAGCTCTCATCGCTCGGACGTCCACGTTCCGCGCGACATCGGTTAGCACCACGTACGCGTCTGGGTGCCAGCCTCCAAGGGTGGATATTGGGATAGGCACAAGCTTTCCTCTAGCAGAAGTCGCGAGCAGAGGTTCATACCTTCTACGCTTGGCGGAAATTGCTGCATTGAGGGAGTTGATTGGGTTTAAAGTATGCACTCACCTATTAGAGGGCGCAAGAGGAATGATAAACTTGACATCAAAGAAGTCCGTCCCTCCGTTGCTACCCATTCCCTGGATATCTGGCCTTGTGATGTGAAGCCCCTGTCGCCGCTCGATGGCAGGGTGACGGGCTGCTTTCTACAGGTCCTGGGCGAGGAGGACGACTGGACGGTCGTGTCGTCGGGTTCGGTGTCCGCCATGCAGGCAGGGCATGGGATGATCCCCGTAACAGTCGAGGACCTCAGGGCATTTTGTTGTCGTGCGGACGGAGTGTCCGGAGCGGGACTTGAAAGTAGTACTGCAGCCACACTGAGAATTCACGGGCGTCAATACTGGTCTTGAGACTGGGGCACGGAGCACAATAGACCCATTCCTTGGCACCGGGAAGGCCCATAGAAGCCCGGAATGCTTGCCTCCTTTGGTCGCCGAGGGGGATCTCTTCTTGCACTGTGGCATGGATTGTTTCTGTTAGTGTCTTTTGCGGGGGTTATGCTTGAGCGAAATACACTAAAGGAGAGGAGTCGTGAAGGAAAGCAGGAGATCGACCATATTCGGTGGGCGCGAACGGCATCATTGTACGTCGCAAGATCCGTGATAGGTGCCGGCAAGCTTCCGATGGCCAGCCTGCTGGTAGCTGCGCTGGAGGCAACCAAAGCGGCGCCCGCAGTGTTTTGCGGCGATGTGAACCCTAAGCCGAGGGTGGGTGTCTTAGGGTCTCGGGGTTTCAACGGTAGTTGGAGTTCTCGGAATATGTCGGAGTCCAGAACTCCTGTGTCCGAAGACTTCGCTCCATCATGGCGTCAAAAATAGCGGCGCCCTCCCCCGTGCAAGAGGGTGGCACCACGCGGAGGAGGTATCCTATCTTGCACACCCCGAGGCAATTGCGCAAAAGCTGAAAAAAACTTGCGTAATGTTAATGACTATGACGGCTTCCAGGAACGGTTCGAGGGACTGGAAGTTAGTTGTGAAGAACATGTTTGTCCAGCCCGAGGAGCCGACGGGGTCGTTTAGGACACGTGTACCCTCGCTACATTCTTGCTTCAGCTCCCTCGGATATAGGCATTGAACGGGCGCCGGCGGCGCAGTAGGCCACCAGACCCTGCATTTGGGTAGGGATAGGTGTAGGTCCCTGCTGGTGGCGTCGATGGACGAGATTATTTCGACTGCGCGGGCGATTTGTTCGTGGCACGCAATGATGTACCCGTCATCATGATAGATGGAGCAAAAAGTTACCCACAGTGTCGTCTCCCTGGTTACCCGATCCTAGGAGCTCCTGGATCTTAAGTATGACGGAGTGCAGGATCAGGTCGAATAGACGTCCACCGAGGATGTCCCATTGCTATGTTCCCCTCAGCCTGCGAATGACATGGGGACCGGACCACAAGTACGCTGGCTGGTTTGCGCAACAGTACGAGACCCATGGCAGCAATTCTGGGGATGGGCGTTTGACGGCTTCCGGGAAGCGGATCTGCTGCACAGGTTAAAAGCGTCATGGAGGTCCACTGTGAGCATAGCGTACTTAGAGCTAGTCCCAAACTTGTCGACACCCTGCGGATACTATGGACGATGGTATCAGTGCCGGCGCGTGTGGCGATGCCCAGTTGCAGCGGTTGGAGGTACATGTACTTGGCAGCCTTTCTCGTAGCTCGTTTCATAAAGCAGCTGCCGACCAATCTACGAAGCGTATCACCAACGGCGATGGGTCGGGGAGTCCCGTCCATTCTGGCCAAGGGGAGGGGCGCACGGGATATGCAAGGGGAGAGGGGGAGCGGCTGGGGCACGTCCGGAGGCCAGAATGTTAACGACTCGCGTGAGGGCTGGTAGGAAACCTGACGGGCCCGATGAAGAGGGAGACCTGAGCAGTTCCGCGATATGATTTGGCCTAAGACCAGACCTTCCCCTAGACGATCCCGGTTTGAAACACCTGACGGCTCCAAGAACCTCCTCCTCTCTGAAATCACGAAATGAGGCCGCATTAGCAAGTGGAATATGTTCCCCCGTTCCACTAGGGACGGTCTCTGGCTGCTGGGGTGTTTGTCGACGAGTGCCTGGACGACGTCAGGCATTAGAGGAAGGGCCCCTAGGGAGCTTAAAGCGTCTGCCGCTTTGCCACATTCTCCCTCCTTGGCTAGCAGGGTCCCGAGTACAAGGCCGAGTACAAGTCCAATTCAAGTCTCAGAAGCTCATTTTGAAGGTGTAAGGACAGAGATGGTGGAATCTGATTGGCCGGAAACAGTTGCACATGGCAGAGAGTGGACTCGGAAAGAGATAACACTACATTTGAATGGACCTACCATACCAAGACGTTGGAAAGGCAATGGCCCGGTGGATGAGCTCATTCTTGCAGGTATCGCCCCCAAGGTATGACACTTTATCAATATTTTCTGTGGATGTTTCCCATGACATTCCTTTCGACTATTGTCCAGCCAACAAACTTCGCTTTTAAAAGTAATGGTTTCATTCCTCACAGCAGGTGAGATTTTGAAGTTTTATAGGTTCTGATTCTCATGACTCAATTCGAATTTGGCGATCGCAGGACCTTATGCGGTAGTTCTTCTACGCCGAAGTACATGAAATATCCAAATTTCGGAAATATTATGCCACGTGAAAGGTTTGAGATTATTCGCCGTTACATGTCCTTTTCAAAATCTTCACCTCTTACAGAAGAAGAAGAATCCGGTTCGACCAGGCGTTGGAACCTGATTAGCGACTTTGCCGAGGCAATTAGTAGGCATCGTCATCTCCATATCAAGCCAGCAGAGTCGGTTTGTGTGGATCAAAGCATGTCAAAGTGGTATGAAATTGGCGGTAAGTAAATGTAGAAAGGACTCCCCACTACGTCGCTCTTGACAGGAATCTGAAAATGGGTGTGATCTTTGGACTGCTGCGTGTGAAGAAAGTGGAATAATTACCAACCTCAAGATATGTGTAAGTCGTCAGAAGACACTGAAAGCTCAGATACGGAATGTTTACAGGAGACAAGAGAGATGTTACACTTTGTGGAATCATGGTTCGGTTCACATAGGATTATATGTGGTGATTCTTTATTTTCCTCCGTTCAGGCTGCGGAAGCCCTGCTGGAGAAGGACTTACATTTCATTGGAGTTGTCAAGAATTCCAATCGTCAGTTTCCGATGACGTATCTTTCGGGTCAAGAAGTTGCAAACAGGGGTCAGCACATAGCAATGACGACTACTACAGATGAAAATAATTTAATTGTAGCTGTAATGTGGGTTGGTCGATAGAGAAGATACGTTTTCAGTACGTGTGGAACAAAGAGTGCTGGTACTCCGATTTATCGCGAGCGATGGAGATCTGTTGCAGGACGATCACAACCTTTAAGTTCTGAAATAGATATTACGACGGTTTGTGAGAAGTATTACCTTACATGTGCTCAGGATGACCGCCACAGCCGCTGTTGTCAGGATGAACTGAATCTGGAAAGGAAATTTGAGGTAAAGGAGTGGTCAATGCGAGTCAACACAACATTGCTGGCAATCTGCTGTGTGGATGCCTGGGAGCTATACAAAGGAGGTCGTAGATATCGTGAATCAATGTATCCAAATGAATTCTACTTCAAATTAGGAGTTCAGATAAAAATCTCAGCAAGGAGTTGAACCTATGACCGATTTGGTGTAGTAGCTGCAGAAGAACTCCTGTCAACCACTACACCACACAAGTCATGCCTGTGGGGATGCGACTGAAAGTATTTATAGCATTAGTACGGTATAGCTGAAAGTCCAAAAAATAAGATGCAAATGCGCTATGTTTTTTTAAAATTTTTTTGAATATGGTCGTTACATTTGAATTTGATCACAAAACAGGACATCAGGGCCATAGAGGATGTCAGTTTACTGTCCTTCGGCTCAAAACATAGCTAGGAGTGGAGTTTGACTCCCTACAGAGATAGCCTCGGTGCGGACAGTGGCTTTGAACGGGGAACGACTGTGATGTCACAGGCAACGGGTAGTGTCTCTTCGTTACTCGGATCGGGGAAGGGTGACCCAGGATGTGCGTGGTCGAAACTCGGTGCCCCGGATCAATAAAAGCGGCTCGCACAAGCTGGGAAGCGATAGGATCGCGTGGGTAGTGGTACCTGTGGAGGCGGCCGAACCCATGCGGGAAATGGTCAGTTGCATGGTCTTCCAAGTCGTTTTGGGGCTGGTGGTAGTGTTGGCACAGGTCAGCTGAGATCAAACTTTATGGAAATAGTATCAGGGGTCCCATACAGGAACCGGCTAATGTGCAGAAGGGAGACCCGCTGGGTCTACTTTAATTCTCCTTTGTTCTGCAAGAAGTGACGCGGGAACCCCGGAGGATGCTCATGTAGCTCTCCACCTACTGCGGACCTGCATTGGTGAATGTGGAATGAACTATCTCCTTAATTCCACTCTCAAGGGAGTTGCGGAATTCGACACCGCTGTGGAAGACACGCTGCGGCGGTTGGTTGGCGGGTTCTGGGCGCAGACACTTTTTAGGAATTTCAACTTCCTTGTGGTGAAGTGAGATTCCGGATCGGGAGCGCCCCCCTGAGTGGCAGAGCCAACGGTCGAGATGGCGTGTTGTCATTGATAGTCCAAAACGGTTGAGGCGTGTACAACTACCTGGCTGGCGCGAGCGGGTACGGAACCAGACACGCGCGCGCGCAATTCCGTAACGATAGGGTGTACAGTACTGCGCTAAACAGTAGTGCGGTAATGTAACGCAGCCAGAAATATCTCGCGCGTGTGGCTGCCTGAGCCCGGACCATTAGGGTCTGTGGCACGGACCGTTAGACTCCCGATACGGTACGGTGAGTACTTAGTCACTTCCCCCGATCCGGTCAGTACCAAGTAAAGAGGCAACCAACCCCGAGGCCAGCAGTAACCTTTCTCGTCTACAACTATCCTTTTTACTCCGTACCGGTCTATCCATTTCCCTTTGAAGTTTCTACCGCGAAGTCATCGGTGTCGCGTTCTCCCCTTAGCGGCGACCCGGTCAGCTCGTCCCGAGAGTGAGCCTCCCTTTACCTTTGCTTCCCTTGTTTCCCGGATCGGTGGTCCCTTGTAGGTAGAGACCTCGGCCTTTGCGTCTGCTCTACTACGCTACTGAGATCCTTCCGTATCGGTCAACTGACGTCGTTACCGAACCGGGGGTAACCTATTAGTGGTTTTACACTACATTCCTATTGCGCCCTCTGGGCCCCGCCAACCAACAATTAGCGTCGGTCTCCGCTCTGCTAAGCTGACTGGGCGGCTGCCTTCCTTTCCTCTGTATCCTCACGCGTGCCCTGTGCTCTACCCTTCTCCCTGTGCTACCGAACACTGCTCTCAAATCTTATACATCTTCAGCTCGGGCACATGATGAGTGGGAGGCACAATTGGCACTCGAGAAGGTTGCCCAGCTGACGGTTATGGATTCAAGACAGAGGTTTGGGCAATGAAAACTCGCTCGGCCAGTTAAGAAAAACCCTTTGTCGCCATGCCAAAGGGGGATGAGAGGATCGTGGCATTCCGAGCCTCGTTTTCAGAGGATGTTTGCAAGGATTGGCTATCATGCCAGCCGGCTACAGGCCTGGGCACCTAAATCTCGGACTGCAGTTATAAGACGTGGTTGCAGTCCTTTTCGGGGCGCCACTGTTTCCTCCAGCTTCAAAATGCCACAAGGGGAGATGCACGGCACTCATGGATTAGTACGGTAGCCACGCGCTGCGCTGCGCCTATGCCATGACTCGCAAACACCTTTGTTTGTCGCGGACCTCTCCAAAGCCGCCCGGCACCCTATCCTCGAGCCCCCGACGTCGGTGAGAGAAATTCCGTAAAGCTCCTGGTAGCAAGACTTGTACGGAGCGTCGAAGGCATACGCAGCGGGACTGGCGTTGCGGACGATAGACAGGCTGATGCACAGAGATGCGGAAAAGGTGCGAAAAAGTAACTGCAGTCTTATTTTTTGAGAAAATTGTCCAAATATCCATGTCATCAATTGATTACATCACTGTAATATGAGGAGTGAACAATGCAGCTGGTGGAAAAAGCTCGGCAACCTCATAGAACACTTGAGGTCCAGTCATAGACCAAGCAGAGACACGATTCTCGAGTATTCGAATTGAGTTGATGAATCCTGAAACCTCTTGAGAGACATATTCCAGTGCTATCTCAGACAGAAGCAGGTCCGATGTATTGGCAGTGCCTCCTTGATCCATGTTGATCACTGAACTGGAAATTAGGATGGGTTCTGACTTGTCCTCACCAGAAGGTTAGTATGTAAGTAACAATGCTCTGATACACGATTGGAGGAAGGGTATTCAGGCTTTTGTTCAGAGGAGTAGTACAGTATGTATTTGTAAGAGCAAAGTGCAGAATAAATAAAACTGAGGACACTGTGCGGATAATTCGCGAATGTAATATCACAGCCCAAAAGGTATGACACGTGTGGCACGCATCTAGGTTGCTGGTGGAAGTCTACTGTAAGCCCTACAAGCCGAGGTTATAATGTCTGACGCAACTACTGACCGTTGTGCTTAACGGGTTGGCTTCCCCTTATTACGGCAACAACAAGTGTTTAATTCTTCTGTCTGATGGCTGATGATTCTTGTCTTGGACTTTCTCCGCTAGTCGGTACGCAAGCCCTTACAAAAACTTTTTTTGTAGCCCGTCTGCACTGTATTTGAAAGTTCTGTACAGTACAGTGCAGTGTAGAGCTAGTTCACCATAAAAATTAAATCTAGTGGCTACAGTAGCATTTTATACTAGATTAATATCATAAAATATCTAAGCATTCCTGCTGAACTGTCACAGATGCTGGACTGGCACCCGCAAGCCCTTTTGAATACAGAATGTGGCCCGAAATGGTCGGTACTATTGTACCAAACTTAAAAAATAAAAAACTGGTAGGTCAAAAGATAAAAAGTACAGTAGCAAACACTTAAAGATCATCATAGATACCCCTAAAATCGCGAAAATTCACCTTCTAGCAAACTGTCTCAACACCACCTCGTCCTCAAACTGCAGCACGGGGGAAATATAGGTTGAGCTCGATAAGCTCACCCAAGGAGTCGGTCAGCCCCTGGAACCCCCTCCAGACCGCAACAACGCATTTCCACCTGGCGCCTTGCCTCTCTGGGGTCCCCCAGCAACCAAAGCAACCAGTCTCCGTACTTTGAACTTCTCAAAAACCTCTATTTCCTCCCGCTCGCCGTATTCGCCTCGAAGCTCAGTGTCGATTCAGGTCAGACAAAGCCTGCAGGACTGGACCATCCACTGAGTGTGTATCGGCGAAGGAGTACGGTAATATCGTCATCCCAAAATCCCTCCGCGGACCAGAAGGATGGCGCATACCAAACAAACGGTCCGATTTTCTACAAGCGGGAGGGCTCCACAATTAGAGATAGCCAGCAAAGCAGCAAGGAAACGAACGTCTCAATTCCTTGATACCAAAAAAGTTCTGCAACCACGAAGTTGTTTCAAGACGATAGAATGCTTCGATTTGGATCAGGTCTGTCGCAGGGCGAAAAAGAATAAGCTTCTTCGCTTTACCGCTCGTTCAGATGCTATCAAGATTACCAGGTATCGGAGAGTAGGTGACGGTCTGGGCAGTATCTTCTTCAGGCTCTCGTTTAGTGGGTAGGAAAAGGAGAAACAGGACTGAGAGGACCTCTCTTACTACGAATCCAATCCACTTTTCGGTAAGAATACGGTCCATATCGCTGCATCTAGCGAAGTGACGAACGGGATTGACAGAGAAGTGGCGTTCAGACTAAGCCTCACCGAATCTCTTCTCGATCGAGAAGACCATATGGAGTATTCAGAATTTCCAACGTGGAAAATCTCTTCTGTTGTTTGGAAGATACCTGAAGGTGTCTAAGATTGCTTCATTGGGTAATACTTTGCCGTCGACGAAAGGAAAGATGAGGAGTACCCTATCGACTTTACAATTTTTTATTCCAAGAGGCATCCCCAGGAGCCGGTCTCCATAATACCCTTCAAAGGGACTTCGAACAAGAGCAGAAGAACGGCCTCGTCGTCGACAAGGTGTTCGGGAGGAAGCTAGCTTCTCGTGATGCGGATATCATGATGATCGATTACTGGTGTCAGAGGCAACCAAACAAGCGTTTTAAGGCACTCTTCTCGATGTCAAGGGTACCTTCGCCTCTGGCTCCCCCATTCTTTGACTGGAATTTTCCAGTTCCCTTTCGCGATTTCGACGGTCGCTGCATGCAGGAATCCGCGGCGACTGTGCTGTACCTCGTCCTTGGTGAAGGCCCTGCAGAGGAGTACTGGTCCCAAGACTACGAAAACGACTGAGAAACATTGGATCAGTTGGGTTACCGCCCTCGTCGCACCTTTTTCGCCGATATCGCGAAAGGTTTGAGCCGCGTTTGTCCTATTCTCTTGGTCCTTAGCCATGTTCGTGTTGACAAAACTCCGCTCGGACGCTTCAAGAGAAGTCTTCGACAGCGGGATAGGAGTGACTTTGATTTCGACTGGATCCTTGGGTTAGCTGGTTCTCTCTCAAGCGGAATCTACGTAGCGGTGGTTGCAGGAAACCTCGGGGCTCGACATGCCGTCTGATTCGACGAAAGGGAAGAACCTGTACTCATACATAATTGTACGGAGGAAGACGTGATGCGTTCCTGCGGGGCTTCTCTGAACATTTGCTGCGGGGAGGACTTTCCGGAAGACTTTCTGAGGATAAAAGACGTACAGAGAGTGACATTGGAAGGTAAGCAAGACATAACTTCTCGCGATCATATTATCTTTGCAGTTTCGTCAGATCCTGCGAGCAACAAGAGGAAGCGCCGTCGCCTCAAACCCACCGTTGGTTGTTCTTCGTCGGGTAAGAGGTGTAGGGGCGACCAAGGATGTCGTTAGTGGGTTCCAAGTCCCATATTACACTCAAGAATATTGCTTGATTCCTGTGCGGTACTACTGCTACAGCTCCATGATTATGTTCAAGAGGGTGCGACATGAATAGTTTCTCGGGTTCCGGGTCCAAATAAGAAATTGTCCAGCTTATTACTAAACAAAACATGAAGGAATAGAAAATGACTAAAACAAGAGATGAAACAGTAAGTAGCATGGCCCAAATCCAGCAATTTCAGGCCCTCAGGTGGCTCAGGCGCAAGAAGTAAGGAAGTAATCTACTTTTGTGGATGGCTCGATGGGAACGGCGACCCCAGTATGAGACGAGACAGGATCGGGAGTGTACAAATATCCAAACGCGGCGAGCCCCTGCAATTTGCGACCGAAGTGCAGACCACCTTTCTGTGGATGTTAACGCATGCCTAGGCACATCAAGAAAGCAAACCAGCACAGAGAAAATACAGGGCTTTGCGGAGGATGAATCACCAATTCTACGCATCCGTTCGTCTAGATGGTGAGCTTTAAGGGCCGGGAAGCCCAAAAGTTCCAACTTGCGGTGCGTATTGTAAGCGTTGGCTATCAAAGGAACGGGGTCAACCGCATCCATGCGCGGAACTACTCCGAAAATCAGTTCGGATTGCGACGCTTCTGCGTAATGGAGACAAAGGCGGATTCCATACATAACACCAGGCAAACATTCCTCCCATTCCATTCCTTGACCGACGACCATCTTCTTCACGGCGTTCTGGATGCTTCGTTCAATATTTTCTGCTCTACCATTATATATTGGAGCGGACGAGAGAACATTGGTCCATATGATTCCATGTTTCTTCATGAAGTCCGCAATGGCGGCAGCGGTAAAGTACTCAGCGTTGTCGGAGATAATAATCTTTTGGGGACCTAAATGGTGCATAACCTTGCTCTCTATGAACTTGGCGACAGTTGTATCCGATGAGTCCGTGGTGGCAACTTCGAGTGGCCCAACTGTCAAATGCTCGACGACGATGAGCAGATACCTCCTTCCTGCCTTTGATATCAGTAGAGTTTCCGCGAACTAGATCGAACAGGTCTCGAAAATATAAGCCAACGCTACATTCAAAGTAGTGTGATACTGCGGAAGATGCCTCAATTTATGGAACTCTTCGCAACTTTTTAACTTAGCTGTGAATGTCTCTGTGCATCTACGGCCACCAATTACGGTCTAAAACAAATTTCTTTGTCGTCTACCCTTCCCAGTGTCCAACATCGTCACAAAAGGTCTTCAATATCGCTATAGTTTCATTCATAAACGGCATAGATTGTAGCCCGATTCTGGTGCATCTGAGAAGCGTTCATTACTTTTGATCGAACGACGCTTTTCCACACCGTCAAACCGGATGTTCAAATCTTGCAAATGACGGGCGACATTGATCAGGAAAGGCTTAGGTATGAGATTCTCTTCAGCAGTGACAGAATCCCGCCCGGCGACTAGGTATATTTCATCGTGTTCTGAGGCAGTCAAGGATACATTAGCTGCTTCAAGCGAGAGATAGTCAGCTATTCAGTTGTCAGCACCCGGCCTGTACTATTCCTCGAACTCATAACACACAAGTAAGTCCATCCGGAGTACCAGCCTTCCATAAGTATCGTTTTTTTTGAAGGCATAAAGAAGTGCCTGATGGTCGGTTATCAGCTTGAACGGCTCCGTCGAGAACAGATACACTCTAAACTTCCTTAAAGCGAAAATAACGGCGAGGGCCTCCCTCTCACAGTCCGAATAGTTACGCTCTGCTAATCTCATCGACCGGCTTGCGTACGGCAGGGATGAATCGTTTCATCCACCTTCCTTTGGGCCAGTACTGCCCCAACAGCGACATTAGAAGCGTCGGTTTCTACGATGAAGGGAAAATCGAACTTCAATTTGCGAAAATGCACGATAATTTTTTCCTCCGAATTAATACCATAAAATATATATAAGGATGTTTTGACGCTTTATTGCACGTGAAATATAACTTTTTTTTGGTGCTTTCCACTTCTTTGATTATACCAATAGAACTTTGCATACTTGACAACAATGTAAAAGGCCTTAATGCCTATATTTTCTAGAACTTTAACTGTTTTGACATATATTAGTATAGCACAGCTACGTTCGCATTATAATTACTCACTTCAATACCAAAAAATTACGAGAAAAATGATACAAAAACTAGTACGGAGGTTGAAGGTCAGCATCACACCCGAAGAAGGTTCAATTACATTTTTACCGCGTATTTCGTCACTTTTTCCTGTACGTGTCCAATAAAAATAGACTACAGGAGAAATTTTCGCTTGCAACGAACTTTTTAGAGTCGTTTTAATTGAGCTTTTCGCGTTCGCTAGTGTATTAATTTCCACGTGTGCGAAAGGAATGACCAATAAAGCAAGCAAAAAGTTTAACTAGACACTGGCCCAGTACATTGGTCGAATACTATGAAAACATATCTTGGACTTCCACCAGTGTCAAAAAAGTTTCCTTAGGGAATAATTTTAGACAACAACGGTGCAATAACATTTTATCCGTAGAGTGAAGTTCCGGTCTGCTAGATAAATTTGCTTCATTAGCGTAGTCAAAGTTTTTTTCATATCGACCTGTTTCACCTCATAAGTCTCTCTACAAAATTACAAGCTGAATTGATTCTACCATCCTATTGCAATATCGATATTTGTTGACAAAATCTCATTTGAAAATCTCTAATGGTACTCAATGTAGATCCGGTAAAACTTTAGGACAGTCATTTCACTACGTTTTCGCTCAAAAAATCGAGCCTTTTGTTCTCCGTTCTCATTGTTTGACTTTCTCTGGAAGCACCAGGGTCGAGTGAGTTGTAAAAATAGTGCAAGTACAACTTAATTTTTATGATTTTAACCCCTTATCTTGATAAAGAACCTTTTCTATTTTCTCTTAAAAATGTTACTTTTGCCCCAAAACATCTATAATATTTTGAAGGGGGGAAATTTGGGTTGATTTAATATTTGAAAGATATGGTCGGTAGTAGCTATTGAAGTGATTCATGTTAATTTTGTTCCTGTAAACGTAGACTTTTAGAGCCTTAGTATATTAAAAAAATGAGCTGTATTGATCTTACAGAGGGGACTATCCCACGAAGTTTTCCTTTTTTCGTTTGAGTCTGTATGCTATGCCTGTTCATTGCACATTATTATATTTGCAAGTCATATTTTAAGGTACACATGATTCCGTAAGAGAGAAGTTTATAAGATGCTAAAACCGATAACAAAAGTGTAAAACTTTGTTGTTAAAGGAATTGAGTATCGCTAACGAATGGGAAAAAAGATCCAATATTATCAAGTGATAAATTAAAATATGATGCATATATTGAAAATTATGAGCTAAATAAATTTAATCTATGAATTATTGACCAATACTAAATGAAACAAAATAATTACCATGTCTTTCATTCCTAAGGTGTCAAAAATACTGCGCATTTTTATAAATATTTTAATGCAAATGCTGGAATTTTCAATGGTGATGAATAATAATTCGATTTTCTCAATATTTCCATTGTTTTATGGCTACAACATAAACCACATGTTCCCTCCGCTTTTTGAAGAGTTGCAATTGGAATTTATAAAATCTGAGCCCCTACCTCAAGATTTACTCGCTGATCTCAAAGTGGACAAAATATGCACGCGCAATAGTAAAATACAGTGAGCGCACGCTCTCCCTGAATCAGAAGGAATATCATAATTTTCAAATCTTTTTTTCAATATGTTTACAATTTCATTGTCAATTAAAATTTCGAAAACATTCCAGGTTATTTATATGCAAAGTTAGATGTTACAAGAAATCGTAAGCAATAATCCAACAAATTCAAGCATTCTTTTTACTCACTCTAGAATTTTAACGTCAAAATAACTTAATGCGCAAAGGTCTTGACTTCCAGTTACAAAATAAATAATAATTCAATTTTATTTGATACAATGGCACTTATGTACATATATGCTTTCCGGGAATTTAGGACTTAAAATTTATACTTGAAGAGAAATAGTTCACTAAAAATATCTGAAGGGCTTATACAATATGAGTTAATTAGAAGCAAAGTGGACATGAAAATTATTTATGGATATTTTTGGAACTCTTAGTCATTTTGAACTTATGAATTACTGCCCATTGCATTTTCACAGTATCTAAAACGAATATAATTTTGAATTGATGAGTATTTCAGAATTAATCGCTAACATTGAGGGAACTAAAATGACATTTCCCATTATGTAATGAGTTCAGGATTTTATTGAAGTTATTATGTCGAGAAAAATTGAATAGTGAATAATTTTAACTTTTTCTGGTTCCACTGGTATCTGAAGCGACCAAATCAATTATGATTAAAGCGTTTTCTCTACATTTTAGACAGATTCTCTATAGATTGAGTTCCAGAAATTCATTATATATGCATTCATAGATAAAATTTTAATTAATTTATTATTTCATGCCCTAAATAGTTGAATACAGTTCTTTCACGACCTAGCAAACTCCCCCTCAAATTGTGTCACATCTACTGTAAAAAAGTTCCTGCCTGATATAGTTTATTGGAGACAGAATTAATTAAGAGAAAACTACCATAACTATATCCATTCGTCACTAATATCATGTACGTAACCATTCTTTCCTTTGAATTGCTGGTTTATTTTTTATACAGCGATTATGCCACGTATGAAGTAGTCTTGCTGCATTTAAATGTTTCAGTTTCACCTGCTGCCCTGTGAAGATATAGGTTTGCACTTTATATCCCTCCTGAAGTGTTAATAACACATCCCCTTACAAAACAGTCATATAATCTAGCTAATCAGCATACAAATATCTGTACAGTTCTATGTGAACTGCTCTATTTTGCTCATAGCCAAGTTAACGCTATGAATATCTTGATTATGAATTGTCTAATATTTCCGCCAGCAGTACGAATTTCAGGATTTTGCCCGAACTCATCCAACAGCGCACTCGCTATTTCTGAATTGACTGCGAAACAGTCTATAATATCTTTCAAGCAATGTATTCTTATTCTCAAGTGATCCCTCATGGCACCATAACATTATCCAGTAGTTTTTCCATCTATCTAGGTTTATTAAGGTATATGACGTCAGAATATGTGACGAAAATTTCAATTAGTGTATAGTAAACGCCCCCGAGAGAGATTTCGCAACTTACCTGTGATTCTACAATTTGTAGCTCTACTAGTCATGTTTTAGCACCACAAGTAACACACCCTAAAACCTATCTGGATGAATCAGTATTGCTAGCTGACCATTTCGTCTAATAAAGGTTCGAATATTTGGGCTCTCAGCTTCTTCTTGTTCTCGCAGAAAACATGCAAAAGGTTGCATTAACTTATTCTCAGTTTATAAAGTTAGTAAGTTCTCCTTGGCTATTGAGGGGGATTTCGCTCGACTTTGTGATAAGCGTTCTGAAAAGTGCAGGTAAACCTGGTAGGGAAAAGAAGGTAGTTTCAGGACCATGGTATTTTTGGAATGGGACTAGTTGGAAAAATGAGAGATCTGAAAATATTATCAAAGAATGATGAGAAGCTTGGTGTTTTTCGTTTAAATTGAAACGTTTAGGAATTTTATCTACCTTTTGACTTAAAAGCAGATCGAGCCGGTGACTGTCAGCAAAAACTGGTTATAATAATACATTGTGAAATTACCAAAGCTGCTCATTCAGTAATAGACAAAATTGATATCCGTTAAGGTACAAGATAGACGATCATAGTAGAAATTATCGTTAATGATCATAAATGATCAGTGCGAATTCCAAAAAAATTGTTGTTGCCGGTAAATAAATAGTAAAAGAATCTCTTACATGTCATTACACATGTTATCATTCTGACATTTGTCAAAAATAACTGAAATTTCATAAACACATATCATACGCAGTTTCCGTTTCTCTAGGTATAATTTAATACCATTTTTAAGTTCACTTTGTGTTCGCACCAAAAAGAACACTGTATGAATCATTTATTTCCTCGTAATCTGAATATGCTTTACAACTTCGTCATTTCTTAGTGTACTGTAATTTTATGAAATAAGTAATTCAATATCGTATTAATATATTTATTTCCTACAATTTTAAGGAAGCATTTTAAGGAAACTACGGCTCAGAAACAACAATTTCAGTTTTACTGATTTTAGATACAAACAATAGATCAGATAGGCTCCTGATTCCAAGTAGTTATCGCTAATATACTCAATTAATACTGCATGGGAAATGTACACTTACCGTTTCTATTACTTCACAAGATTCAGATACAATTTCATCGATTCACGGAACCTTACTCCATTAAGTAATTTGTCTGCAATATTTCAATCAAGTTCGACATCTCTTTTCGTTCATGAGAGAAATAACTTAGTTTTACTTTGATTTTGAAAATTTAAAATAAGAGGACTGCCTTTCGAAAAAATCTATCAAATTTAAAAGAAGCGACCATAGTTATATCTAAATTTAAAGGAGTCTTTTGTGAGGTATCGAAAAGAATTTTCCTGATCAAACATCTGTAGACACAACTTATATATACAAAATAGATGGCTATAGTACAGATACAATTTTTTTTGGCGCAGTAACATATGATAGCGCAATGGTCATTCAGATATATTTGCCGAACTTTTCAATAAATAAGGAATTCTCGTCTACAGAAATAAAAAAAATGCTTGCAATTTTTAATTTACTTCAATATGAACAGAGAAAGATATCCTTGTACAATTTGGGTAACGCCGTCAGATCATATCCGTTGACAGACGTGTAATAAAATTCAATCGCAGTAAAAAACATAATATGAAATTACTGCATAGGAATAAAATTCACTCTGACTTTCTAAGGAAATTTAAATCATGAAAAATTCATATTAAGCCTCGGGATTCCGTGATCAACAAATGAGTTTTCGACTAGAAAATGCAAAAAACAAATTTCATACTCATAACGATGTTTTAATTTTAAAACGCTTGAAATGGGAGTAATTACAGCGTTTTTGCTGTGGCTCGGTCCAAAGGATTCAGTTATGAAGTTTTATATAGAAAGAGATGAAACGAACTAAACCCAGTTATTTTTACAGTAACATATTCATGAAACTGCCCTAAGATGCGGTTCACATAATGAATAGTAATTACTAAAACAAGAAGCTTACTTCCGTCATGATCTTGGCAATTACCTCGTCACTTTTCTCAATCTAAGACTCATTCTTTTCACCTTCATAATGTATGATAATTGAGATAGTTAGGAATATTGATTAAATTTGATGTCACCGTAGGATTTGAAAACCGTATATATGTGCGTGTTAGTTCTGTTTCAAGCAAATATTTGATCTCAAATCTTTCAAATAGTGATAAAAATCGGTAAAGAACAAATGATACTCTTACATCCTAGCTTGATCTCGATATCTAACTAGTGGGACTTCAAATTTTGGATCAGATGTTGCATCATAGCTTGATTACATCCGGAAGTAGAAATATTTATTCCGGTATTTTGTTGCTTGGGTAGTTGCTATATTGGAATAGGCCTTTGTTCTCATGCATTCTCATAAAGCTTTCTCATTAGAAAGTTTTTATTCCAGAAAACATCAAGAGGAGAACTCCTCAGGGAGTAACTGGAGGACATTGCCTGTTTAACGTTATGTAACTAAGGTATTCCTCAAGGCGGGTTTAAAGTGATTTTAGGGATAGTGCACTGTAGTTACACATATACCATCAGAAGCATGTACGGGGATATCTCGGTGCGCGCCACCGAGCTGACTGAGCAACAGCCACAACCATTTTCATTTGCGGAACACCTGACAGTGGCTCGAGCACTATACAAGAAGTTTTTGTCCGCTTAGACAAGATAGGAAGGAAAGCCGGGTTCCCCCGCGCTAATTTTCAGAATTTATTTCATCAATACAGCGTCCGGACCTAGGAAACCCTGCTTCTTATGCGAAGGGAAGGGATTGGTTACAGAAACCAACCAAGGTACGGAACGCATGGGCAGGCTTGCAAAAATTCCTTGAGCCTAGGGAAATCGATTGGCGCGCCTTCTTAGGAGCCGTGCACCAGGTGGAGCTATTGAAGTATTTATCAGAAGTGAGGAGACTCGGGCGGGTATAACTGTGGGGGGCAGAGTTGGAGCTATGTTTAAGGTACATTTTTAGTTTATGAGGAGAGACAGCGAGGAGTGCCCCAGTAAAATCGGCAAGCTCCCCCAACAACTAGCGATTGCGGCTCTGAATCATCGAAGTACTAATATTATGATGTCCTTGTAGACCAAGGAAAGTGGCAGAGCTTTTAAGGGTCTTGTTGGAAGGCTCCTTGCGACCAGGCAGAATGCAGGTCCTCATCCTTCATGTTCCAAAGCTCACGGTTCCGAATTCACGGCCTCAGTCAAAGTCCTCGCCAGATTGGTCCCCACATCAAATGTAATTATATCGATGAACATAAATCCTCCATGTCTACGCATTGTAACACCCCCGCTCCCCAAATCTGAGACAGTGAGTATTCGGTTGAATACTAATACGAGGACAGTGACTCAAGGGGGTATGGAAGAAGTATAGGATGTAGCGAAGGACATGCAGGAGGAAGATTAAGATACGGAAAAGCATGGTGAATGTGACAGGGAACTATTTGACAAAGGAGAAGAGGTGGTAGGTGAGAAGGAACGAAAGCACAAGAAGAATGACATCTTTGCAGTTGCGTAGGTTGAACAAAGAACCGAAAGTTCAGTGAGAAGACACCATAGAGCCGGTGGCTCCTCCAAGTGGAGGCTCATCCGGTGCTCCGAGAGAAGATGAGAAAAGATCGAGTCGATGGTTCCCAGTGAATATGGGGACATAATCGAGCAGGTTGTTCCCAAGCAGGTAGGTAAAAAGCATACAGGGAAGGGAGACGATAATAATTTGGTCGAGTAACAGGGGTATAAATGCCCTAAAGGGGAGGTGGAGCCATTAGTGAGAGAACCATACGAAGCGGATCAAATTTCTACAGGAACAGTAACATTGCTTGCATATAACCATGGTGTAACAACAGCAACGGTGACTAGGACCCGGTTCATATTTCCTAGACGTTCTTCATCCATCACAGAACTAATAATATCCGTGTATACGACTCTCTAGCTTTAAAGATGGCCCTCCTCGTAATGCCGAAAAATTTGGGCGAGAGGAAGAGGTGGGCGTGATACGGAGGTCTGGGACACGGGGAACTAATCATGGCCAGGGCGGATGAGATATCTGAGTTCATCTATCACTCCAAGGGTCATAAATTTTCCTTGCACCCAGTAGGAAAAATTTACCACGCCCTGTGCCTGTTTGTATGTGGGGTGTTGAGAGCAATAAAGGTAATCCATGGTTGAGATGTTGGATGCGTAAATGCCGGAGCTTCAGGCCAGTGTTTATATAGAAAAAGTATGCAACTACATCAAAGGTGAGTTATAAGTGAACAATAGTGAATTTGAAGGTATTCTAGAAAAGCGACCCAACAGGTATTAAACGAAAAGGTTCTTGAGATCTTGCAGAAATTATCAGAGAGACTATCAGCACTATAAACCATGTAAAAGTTCCCCTGTGTAATCTTTGTGCATGTACAGTTGTCAGCTAAGTTTATGGGTTGGGTTTTTTCTTGTGACAAGTTCCATTCCCAGGTAGAAAGCTCCATTCCCATATAGTACATAATTCGTAATATCCTGAGTAAACCATCGTTGCCTGTTAAACGAAGGGGAAAATCAAAAAATTCTGTTTCATTGAGTAATTGCTTCTTTTCTTCCAGTTGGTACAACCCAATTCTGAATGCATAAAACGAAGAATGAGTTAACATTTAAACTCCGTGCTCTGTATGCGACAATTTCTAAATCAACTCAGAGTATTAAACAACGTATATTGAGATGAAGCGAACTCATATTCTCCAGGGGAAGACCCCAGTACATCATTAACGGCCTATAATAAAGTTCCTCCAAAAAGACTTTGTCACATTTCTTAACACAATGTGACTATAGTTTACTCTAAACTGTTCTGTACATTGACAAATCATTTTCATCTGAAATAAGAGATGGGTTACCCGATAAAATTTAAATTTTGCTGAAAATGAGGGGCGAGATTTTGCAACTGGATAGTTTTGTTACCTTCCCCACTTTCTTCCATGTGCTCCTAATCCTAATTCACATGCAGTCATTTGGCGAGATTCTTTCGTCAACATCAGTAACCCATAATCCGTTGTGTTTTTCTTTAAATTGAACAACCCTCTCTCATTGAAATTAGGTAGACCTTTCTTTGTACGCCATCATTTCATCGATCCTAACTTTATAGTAGATGGTGGTTTTACGAACTTCAATCTGAATGTGAGTCAACATTAGGGAATATGCAAAAAAAACAAAGCCATATTTCGTATTATTTGCTCGTGATCTGAAATAAACTCAAACATTGATCATGACTGTTGTTATAAAAATAGTACTTTCTGTGGGATAGCGGTCCCTTGCACAAAATTCTATCTTCTTCATCCCTGACCTCTGATTTTTCAAAAAATCTTCCCACCAATTTCTCTTAATAACAAAACCATGAAAAGAATTCCCCCCATGAATCCAAATTCACTGTACAATTTCATTTCCATTTTATCTCTGAGTTTTTTGGTCCTCCTTTTTTAAAAGAAGAAATCTTTCGATTCGTGATCCGAATCTTCCTCCAAATTCATTTACAATATTTTATCAAGCACATTTTTAGTTATTGCTCTGACTGCATGTAAATTCAAAGCTGCGGCATTGCGTAAAATATTTTGTTTCGTCCAAGGCCGTGAAAATTTTCGAAGGCGTCCTCCTATTTAAAGTTAGAAATCGACGTCGTTGAGGTAAACCTCCCGCCATCAACTACCCCATCGGCTCATCCCCTCTTTTGCCCTCAACATGACCAACCTCCGCCCGTCCCTCACCACCGGCAATTCATCCCGAGGCCGCCGCCCACTCAAAGCTCTTGCTTTGATGGCCAATAGAACAACAGACTATGATGATTATTGCAGATGAATCGACCGAGAACGAGTTCGGAAGTGGGTCCGCCAGCACTGCTTCGAGGGGGCAGAAGAGGCAGAGGAGGAGGTAAAAGAAGAGGAGGCAGAAGAAGAGGAGTCTGAGGCTGAGTTTTAAGTATCGGAAGGTGAGGAGGACTGGGTGGATCCGTGGGATCCATTAGTGTACAACGTTGGGGGAGCCGCTGTGGAGAACGGAGGGGAGACCGAGGGAGTAATCTTTATTTCTGACTCTTGTGACAAGTATGAAGAGGATGATGAAGAGGAGGATGAGGGGATGAGGTGGATAGAGACATGGAAAGTGATGGAATGGTGGAGCGAGGGCTGGACAATTTGGACCAGGAGGTCCCGACTCTGAAACCGGATGGCGGCATCTTTAGTGGTTTAGATATCCCCCAGGAATAAATAGAGAATTGTAAGCCGTTCGCGGATATTTGTGGGAACTGCTTGAGTTGAATAGATATTTTGGAGGAATTTTTTGGCTCTGATCTCGAAGAATAAGATGGTAGAACTCTAGAATTTTATCGCGATAGTATATGCAGTTAGTTTTTCTCGTTGATAAGATTCCATTTGATGCATTTTGTAGTTCTTAGTATGTTTGTTTGAGACTTTAGGTTCAGCAAAAAAGTCTACATAAGCTTCGTAAACTGCTTCCTGTTGTAGAGGTGAAGGAACTTGTCAGACAACTCCAGGCCAAGTCCAGAGTAGTAGGAAGTTCACAGTCAGCTTCAGACCCAAGAACCGTTTTTCTTATTCTGGTCACAGAGCATCAGTGGTAGACCCTACCAATTCTATACTTGCTTGTAGCCCTCTCAACTGTAGTCTTTACCCACCCAATTTTGTTTGCTCAACTAATACACGGTTGAACTTTTGTCGCTTGCATCACGTCCTTCTTGGGGTAATTGGTTCTGAGTATCTCTTCTCCCGACGAGTTACCCCTATCAATCACCTTGATATGGAATCTAAGTATTTATCTTACCCCAGTAATCGCAAACCCCAACATTTACCGACCTCAATGGTGCCACTGGACGAAACCCGTAAATCAATCCGGTAACACCTCTGACTACAGAATATAATTGGTCACAGAAGAATTGAAAGAGCACGTTTCGGGAATATCTCAAAGTCTTTAGGTTAGATAATCAACATTAAATCAAATGCACTCAGGGCCCCAATGGTTCAGCATCAGTTCTGAGTATACATGCGAGAACCAATAGCTGAATGCTAGCTCACGTCGTTCAATTTTTAATATGCACCATTGAAACTTCGAGTAGTTAGTTGAATACATCATAGACCACGTAAAATGACCATCACACGAAACAGATCTGCAAGTATATTGCATATTCGCCTCTCCCTTTCTCAACTTTTGAAATTTTGTGATTAATAGAACTCATGACGCCTTGTGATTCAGATTATTCGTTTCTTTGAAAAATTAAAATCTGGCGTAGAATTATATCATTAATTCCAGAATGCCATATACGTATCAATTATTAGTTTGGCAACATCCGAGATTGATTGAGTATTATGCATTAAGCAGGGCATTCTTGAGTACTTTGCGGATAAATGGTGGTCATTGCACACTGGATAGATGAACTTTGGAAAATTAAAAGCTATTATGGTCAAACGACGTACCATGATTCCTTATCATTCAGTGAAGAGTATTTTATCTGTTTCTTGTAACCATAACTTCAACATAGCTCTTCATAAACAAATAAAGGTTTCATAATCGATTCCTAAACCCGCATGCTATGGCCTGTAGACGCGAGATGCTATCCAACAGTCACAATGTCATGATTTGAGCCAATAAATCTCCACTATGATGTTTCTCTGTTCAAACAGGCGACAGGAATGGATGGGCATTTCAAGCCGTTGGAGCTAAAATGTGTCGCATTCTCTTCATATCCCTCCTGATCTGACTGGGTCGGAGCATACTGAAAAAATGCGTTTAAATATCTCCACATGGATTCCCAGTCCTCATATCATTTCTTCAGTAGATGCTTCAATGCTAAGCGTTCCGCCAGCTACATGAGGAAAGCAGTATGAATGAATAAGTTGTAACTGTCTCTGTCTCTGAACAATAAGCGAGTTATACAAAAATAACTTCGACTAAATGATGATTCTTTGCCGTCGACTAATAAATATTCCCCTGTTTTGGTTTTACAATACTCAAGAAAAATGTTCCAAAATACTCTTATGTACACTTGATTTATGAAGAAAACAAGCCATATAAGTAGATGAGAACTAAAAATTTGAAATACACGTGATTTTGTGAAAGTATTTTAAAAGAAGTGATAAACGAAGTGATAGAATCGCAAATAAAATCGAGCTTTTTGCCAGCTCTCTGGGAAAATGTTAAGAATTTTCTGCATCTTCAACAATTTCTGTTTTCGGACCTTGCACGACCACCAAATTTCGATCAAAGCCCAACAAAGTCTAGAAATAAGATCTCTCGACTTTTCTCCCAATTCATTTGATTTATTTGCAGGGATGTGGAATTAGAGAAAAGGGGATCTAAAAGGATTTTTTACAAAAATATTAGTTCTGATTTCGGGGAAAAGTGACATAAATTTCAGTATTATTTCTGTTTTAAATTCAGTACAGCACTGTCAATGCAATAAGATGCAAAATTTAAAACCTGTCTTGAAATCAAAAAAGCTTAGACATAAATAGAAAAATCGTGATGAATATTTTTTTGAGAAGAATCTTGAATGAAAATGCATCTACCGTAATAGTTTATATGAAAAATTCAATTACTTGTTGGTAAATTTATCTAAAAATTGAACATACATTTACTTGGTTTCAGTTCAGTGAAATCTACATTTTCTTTAAAAGAATATCATGTATAAAAAGAGACCCTGCAGACCGATTTCAATTCCAACTATACGTAAAATTGGGAACGCATACCATGTTTTCTTACTCATATCACACTTTAATTCTCTCATCTTGATATATTTGTTGCTTTGTTCATTCCGAAGCAGAACCATCAGTTCCATTTTTCATTCCGTCCCTTGAAAAAGGTAAATAATTGCTTTGAAATTCTAAATAATAGTTCTTGTGTCCACCTAAACTTCCAAAAACAAAGCATTCGACAGAAAACGTTTTGAAAAGTTTTGTATTATTTTATATATTCAAGCGAGCCTTACCAAAAAAACTTCACCAATTAAATGGTATTTTTGAGCTGCAAAGGTCACAGCATGAAATTTTTTACGTAGCTGTATTATTTCCGCCTAGTATTAAAACAAGCATATCTTTTATATTTAATTTTGAATATATACCAGATTGAAAATGACTAGATTCCAGAAAAGGGTACTTTCCAGTTCAACGTTTATTTTAAAAATATTAAGCCGTAATGTCCAACGCAGCCTGTCTGTTGGGGTGCCTCGAGCCGGCTTTTTAGGGTAATTTCAGGGGTATTACTGGGCACCCTGTAGGATATTCCGGAATATTTTTGAAATATTAAATCACCCCACATTTTCCCGCTTTTCAGAATTATTTCACTCCACACATGGTCTATTTCAACTACTTTTTTTGTTAATTTGAAAATATAAAGCGTTTAAAAGTGTCTTGTAGCTAAGAATTAGAATAATATGAAAGTAAAATTGAGATCAAAGCTGTTATAAATCCAATTCATCTTGTAAAAAGTTTTTAAGAGAAACGTTCAAGATATAGGTAGCGAAAATGTTCGTAATACTGGGATTCTTGATTTTCTTTTAATTGTTTTTCTTAAATTTTATACGATAATTTGCTTAAAAATTAAAATTATATTCAATAGAGTTTATTTCAGAAATAAAATTGAATTAATTTTACGCTAAAACGTTTAAAAAGGACTCTTACTTTGTTCTGTTATAGGAAAGGTAACTATTTTTATTTCTGTTCAACGAGAGAAAGTATTTAATATATTTGTACTAATTTAAACTTTTGTAGCTCGTTATTACAAATATGGAACAGAATAAAATACACATTGAATATGATTTCCAAAAGGGCAAATTTTACAACTTATTAATATTCAATTCTATGAAAACATTAGCTTTTCTAATATTTCCGAAAAAAATTCTTAGCTCTAAATTTTCTTTGAACGGTCTTCACCCGAAACTTATTTACCCAATGCACGGTCTTTTGTGAAAAAAGGACCATACAGTTGAATACGAACCTCTAATTCTCCTTGTTAAATCTACGGTCTACTTAAGTTTAAGTTTCAACAAAACCAACCTCCACTTTATTTTACAAAATTGAGAGTAGGAAAAAGATGATCCAAGTTTTCTTCACTCCGCAAATCCTGAGAAATGCACTGGTGTAACAGAGAACTATAATTGCACTTCGAAGCAGTCAATTTTGTGGATATTCACGAAATGATTTGATTTTTCGGTTAGAAGCTAACTGGATGATCAATTTCAGTCACGAGTATTATGTACGAACGAAAAAAGCCATGGGAAGAGCATATGAATTCATGGTGGTAAATCACTTGCAGATGTGACGCTGAATACACATTCATTTATGCTGTAGCGGGAGATGAACGGACAACTGTCGCTGAGAAAAAGTGCTTTTTCTGTAGAAGATTAACCGTAGTAGTCGAAAGCTAGAGGCTAGGACTGGAAAAGCAGTTTAACTGCGAGTCTTTCTAGAAATTGAGCACAAGAAATCCTTGCATGATCTGAAGTAAAATGTAGAGTATTCATGTCTCCATTAGACATTGACACCTCATTTCTTGAATTAAATTGAAAATATCATAGTGAGGTGAGAGAAACCTGTCCCGCAAGACGGCTAGTAACCTTGAAACATTTCATTTACTTACAACACTTATCAAAGCCCAGTAATTCTCTTCATAATTTGATATCACTGCGAAGTTCCGCCGTTCGATGTCAAAAAGCCATAAACGAAACTTAATTTCCGACATATTTTTGATGTTTTTAGTACCATACGTAGTATTGCCAAAAACGCTTCCAAGTGTCAATCTCCAATATCTTCAAATGAATTTTCTCGAAAATAACTTTTCCAGATCATTTTTACCTTTTATTAGAGCTTCCTGGCAGCTTTAATCGTACTAAAACATAAAACGAGTGAAAGCAAGTTGAAAGGGGACTGCAATTGTCGACTTCCCTTTTTACGGTACCCTTAAACTGCCAACTATTTGAGTTGTAGGTATCAAACTGTTGCCCTCCTTGAAATCAGTATGAATTTTGAAGCTCAAGAATATTTATAGATTTATTGAAACAGATCGTGTGAGTTAAATGTACTAGACTAATTGCATTCAGTGAGATGGTTTGGTCGAAAAGGAGAATACAGAATTCATGAATGCAGGCTGTAATTAAAATTGCTGCAAATATCAGGTCAAGATAACTACTGCGGCAAACAAAATAACTGGTAATCCTTAAGCGGATAGGCTTGCTAAGGGAAAAATGTATCAATCGACCGCGGAAAAGTCAACGACGCCCGGCTTAATTAATCTGTATCATCCAGTTTTGTTGTTGTTCTGGGCTTTGACCTCATTTTCTTCGCATATTTAATGGGCAGAATAGGAGAGAACGCCGCCTTCAGATCTTTCAAACTTATACCTTAATATGGTAAACTTACTTATCGTTAACAAATGGATATAAAAGGTAGAAAATATATATTTCTCTTATTTCGGGTGATCACCACAGCTGAAATAATTACCGATGGACTTCTTATTTTATTTTAATGTTTCTTCCCAATTGATAACGCAGCTATATGATTTTATATCGTCTTGCAAAGCAATTTTGTTCCACACATATGTCTGGAACATGGATTGGTATAATGAATCCTTAACGATTGATATCGATACGTGATCCAATTTACGGAGGGATATAGAGAAGCTTCGCAGCTGCTTAAGATATGCGCCGTTTAAAATTACCTTTGCGGGTTAAGATTCTTTGTCAACTACTCCCGACTTAAACAATTCTTAAAAGCTTGTCATGTTTTTGTGTTAGTTTAATTTCACTTCTTTGCATTTTTCTGACAGCTGACAACTCGCAAAGAGGCTTACAGTTACTACTGTACTTTACCGTTCGGCCTAGAACTTGACCGTTATGTTTACGCACTGTACAGGGATATAAGCTTAAGATGATCTACTTTAGATCAGCTCAAGCAAGTTTAGGCTTAGAAAATCACCGACGTCTACATTTCTTCTGAAAAATTCCTTCGATCAACAGAAGGCATCAGTCGACTCGCCGTGAAGTCTAAATTAGCCACGGTCTCTCTCCATCTTCTACCTGAGTAAAGTTCCTCACCACCTTCTCCTCTCTCATCTTTCCTTCTCGGTCACTCACACTTTCTACCCTTCTCTCTCTCTCCTTCTCTCTCGCTCTCTCCCTCACTCCAATGTGGCTCCCTCGCTCCCTCTCTCTCGTTCTGTCTATCAGGTTATGGGTCCAGGCCTCTAGCACTGCACACTGACTTATCTCTTCCGCGCACCCTATTCGACGCGAACCACCTCGAGGCTACCATACACTCTATGTAGGAAATAAAACAAAGAAGCTCCAAAAAAAGCACCTAAGGTTTGATCTGGCTTATTTTTCATTTCTGCACTATCTATTGACCTTCTTTCTTGTGTCCTGTCTAACGGCCATCGTCTCTACACTACCTACCTTGGTCGGGTTTGCGTCCCGTCGTCGTTCTTCATCCCCGCACCATAGAACAAAGTCCATTTTGCGTCCGGACTCCTCGTTGCTACTCACCTCGTCTCTGTGTCACATACCTCGGTTTGTCTCACAGCCCGTGTCTAGTTTCAACAGTAAGTCCAAATCTTCTCGAAACCTCTTGCTTCGTAATATCTTTCACGCTTCTTCCTCGGCCTTCGCCTAACCTCGCAAAGTCCTGCCTCCAGTGGTCATCTTCCGCTCTGTCTTCCTTCGAGGAATCAATATCTCTTCAGACGAACCTGTCGTCCGCCGTATAAATTTCACTTCCGACGACGACTCATTAGACTCTGTTCAAGCCCCTCCTCTATCCGAGAAACCGCAGCTTCGCCAGAAGTTCCGTTTCATAGACGACTCCGCTATTAAGTCTGACAGTGAAGGCGTTGATATAACCTCCACTGCAACCACTGCGGACGTCTTTTCACTCCCATCTCACTCTCCCAAGAAGAAGGATTCTCTTCAACACACCTTGGCATTGGGTACAAAGAAAAGGCCCGCAATCGGTAACCACTCAGATAATCCAGTCAAGCTCCGCTTAAAGCCTCTACCCGTCTCTGCAAGCCGTGTGTCGAAACAAAAAGGTCAGAAGAAACCGGTTAAAAACGTAGCTGCCCCAGTTCAAGTTATTAACTTTATCTCTCCTACTCCAGCACCTCCGACACCTCCAACTTCTGCTTCAGTCACTCTCACCCAGTCTCCTTTATCGCCTGCAGTGCCGCCTCTCCCTGTTGACCCTCCAGCGTTAAGAATCCCGATTCCGCTTACTGTAGAACATCTCTCTCCGGCTCCACTTCTTTCGTCCACTGTACCTTCCCCTCCGCTTCCAGTGGCACCTGTCATACCCTCTGATTCTGAACCCAAGTCTTCTTTCCTGACCTGCGATCTCTGTCAGCTCAACGTATCGGGTCCGAAGCAACTTGCTCAGCACAGAGGTGGTAGGAAGTTCCGCAACAGATCTGAGCAGAAGTCGGCTATTACTTCTTGTGCACACTGTAACCGTGTCTTCCAAACTAGACACGACTGCAACAAACACATTGACCACGAACGCAAAAATTAAATTTTGATTCACTTGGTCCCATTATACTCAACATGGACTCCTCTGCCGGACCTCGTATTGATAATCTCTAGAAGCTCCGTGATAATAACTATCACATTTGGAAAGCTCTAATTCAACTCATCCTATCTCTCAGGGAGGTTGACATTCATCTTACAGTTGATCAACCGGAAGCATCTTCGTCAACTCACTCCGCATGGCAAAAGGCAGATGCCAAGGCAGGAGCTATCATTGGACTCACACTTCCAGATGCTCACCTTGAGCAGGTTCAACATTTCACCACGACCAAGAAAATGTGGAAACTCTTTTGTGATATTTTCGAAAAGCACACTCTGCTTAACAAGCTCGCCGCAATACGTCGCTTCTATACTGCACAGATGCACCCAAGTGAGAAAGTTCTACTACTTGCTGTCCGTATTCGCCAACTTGCGGTCACTCTAAAATACATTTCTGCGTATATCGAGGACAGTGAAACGGCCATGGCCTTCCTCAATGGCTTTCCCGATCGCTTTGACAGCCTTATATGAGCCCATGATGCTGTCAATATCGAAGATGACAAGCTTTTGTTCGAATTTGCACAGTATAGGTGTCTCCAAGAAGAGCAACGCCATGCTCAGCGAGATCCAGACGCACTCAAAGTCGCTGAGACTGCTGCACTCCTGGGAACCCAGTCTTCCAAGCATCGAACTGGAACTTCCGTAGAAACGTGCATACACTACTGCAGGCATTGGGATAGCAACCGATGCTACAAGAAGTTACCTCATCTGGCTCCAACAGGTCATCCAGCTAGAGCTCATCTTGATAATGCTGGAGGATGTGGAGGGAAATACCTCAATGTCACGGAGGTTGCTGAAACTACCGAACATCCAGATGTCGTTTGTCTCTTTGCGTCTACTTCCCCTGCACAACAAGCAACACTTAAATCTACTGGAGTCCCTTCTCTCTCATCTATGCAATGGATCATCGACTCAGGATGTACTTCGCATGTCACTTACGACCGCTCAGCTTTCACAAGTTAGCAACTTCTCGCATCCCCTTCAACTCTCGACCTTGCTCTCGACCTTGGCGCAGATTCTACGGCTATGATTATTGGCTTGGGTGATGTTGCTCTCAAGTTATGAAGGAAGGGAGAAACTGTCGAGTATGTAATTAAAAACGTATTGCACGTTCCATACCTTCTCTACCAACTGATCTCCGTGTCTTTCATGGCAAATCTTGGAATTGAGACGCGCTTTAATAACGATACAGTCACCCTTGCTCGTCATTATGACTCTAATCTTGTGGCGACGGGTACGCTCACTAATGGCCTATACTCCTTCGATGTCACCAAGCCTGTAATAAAGCCACCGACGGGATCTTAGGTTTCCTTGATATGCCCAATTTCAATCTGGCATCAGAGATTGGCGCATGTACATGCTCCCGGAATCAAATCAATGATCAGAAGCTGTGTCGTGAAAGGTTTAAAACTTTCACAAGGAAACGAGGAAGATGATGTTTGAGTCGGCTCCTTCTTGGTAAATCCCACCTTGCCCCAATTTTGAAGAAAATACAAATCCGTTCGTCAAAACCTCTAGAACTGGTTCATTCTGATGTCTTGAGACCGGTTTAAACTCCTTCTCTAGGAGGGGCTACGTATTTTGTATCATTCATCGACCACTGCTTCAAGTGCACGGTTGTGTATCCTATGAACCACAAGTCAAAGGTCATAGATTGCTTTGAATACTGTAAAGACTTTGCGGAGAAACACACTATCCAGTCTCTGAAATATCTCCAAGTCCATGAGTTTCCTGAAATGAAAACTCCATTGTATGAATATAAGCTTCTCATTAATGCCTTACGGTCCGAAAATGGCGGGGAGTACATCTCAACCGAGTCCAAGAACTTCCTAAAGTAGAACGGCATAAAACATCAGCTCACCGTGGCTCACACCCCAGCAAAACGGGACTGCAGGACGGATGAATCGAACCCTTCTCAATCTGGTTCGTTCGATGTTACACCACAATGGTCTTCCAAAGCATTTCTGGGCTGAAGCACTTTCCGCGGCTGTCTATATGTTCTGAATCTCGTTACTTCAAGCTCTTTGCCAGAGAGCACTACTCATGACCACCGCTGTAACGACATTGCCCCTGACATATCTCACATGCGGGTATTTGGTGCACAGTTCTGGTATGTCGTGCCAAAGAACAAACTCAATAAGTTGGATCCTAGATCTCGTGAAGCTCTTATGATGGGTTTCTCCTCTCAGAGCAAGGATATAAGCTGTGGGATATTAGCTCAGAAAGAATGGTAATATCCAGAGATGTAACTTTCAATAAAACCGCAATTTTTACACACCCTGAAGTCACCTGTGAGCTACTGAATGAAGATCACGGCCAAATCATTTCCTCTGATGAATATAAATCTCCTTCTAAAGATTTTGCCGAAGTACAGAATTCCGCTGACGAAGACGAAGATTCTGAAGAGTCCACTTCCGCTGAAGAAAATCCACTCTCATCTGAAGAAGCCCATTCAGTAGCTACTCGTCGTTCCTCTCGGGTCTCAAAGAAGCCCACCCGCTGGTGTCCTTCTGGCTCTTCCTCAGATGTGTCACCTGTCGTAGAAACTGCACTGCTCTCAACATGTGTTTCCGCAACATACGAGGAAGGTACTTCTGCAGAGAACATTGCTTTTTGGATGCTAGGGATTAAAAAGGCAGAAGATTCTATCTGTGAGATTAGAAACTTCGATCTAGTTCCAAGGAAACCATGAATGCACGTGATTCCATGCCGCTACGTTTTTCGTATCAAACTCGACGTCTTTCCTAAGGTTCGTATCGTCTCTAAAGGATTCAGACAAGTTCCCGGACTAGAGTACACAGAAATGTATGCTCCTGTCGTTTCAATTGCTGTTGTACGAATGTTCCTCTGCTTGATAAATCTGTTAGATCTGCAATGCGATCAGATGGACATAGTAACCGCGTTTCTGAAAGGTGACTTTGAAGAAGAAATATTCATGGAGACTCCAGCCTGTTTCCGAGATCCAAGCAAGCCCAACCTCTTCTATTGACTTCTGAAGGCCCTGTATGGATTGAAGATGGATCCTCGCCGATAGTATGCAAAAATAGATGCATTTCTGACTTTTCAACTCAACTCTGTCAGCAACCCTCACGAGCCATGTCTCTATGTCTTTCGGAAAGAGGCTATGTTCTACATGATAATAATATTTGTTGATGATCTCCTCATTTCAGGCAGCAGCCGACGTATGCTCAACAATATCAAGGCAGAATTGAAGAAGAGATTCAAGATGGAAGACTTAGGTCCTTTCCAGAAATTCCTTGGTATTCGAGTACAGCAAAACCGCTCTGAGAGAACGCTGCATCTTTCGCAATCGATATACACAGAAAGATCTTGGAAAGGTTCCAAATGGTGGACTCAAGATCTGTCGATACTCCAATGGTCCAAAGCAATTTCAACAAGGACGGCATTAATGATCAAGAACTTCCTTCATCAGTATCATATCGCTCTGCAATAGGCAGTCTCATGTACTTGATGATCTGCACTCGTCCAGACATTCGATTCGCTGTAGTCAAGCTGTATCGGTTCTCCGAAAAGCCGATGGTCACTCACTGGAGGGCTGTCAAACTTGTGTATCGCTACTTGAACGGATCTAAAACTCTTGGAATTCGTTACGCTCCGTCTTCATCCCACACCATCACTGGATTGATTGACTCTGACTGGGCTGGCTGTCACTCTACTCGCAAGTCTACCGAAAGCTTCGTGTTCATGATGTCTGGTGGACCTATCTCATGGCGCCCCAAGAGGCAAGGATATTTCGCACTGTATTCCAGCGATGCAGAGTACATATCTCTGTGCACTGCCTAAAAAGAAGCTATTTGGTTGTCAAATCTTCGCTCCAGTTTGAAGAATGAGAAAGTTCCTGCTCCTATTAAGATATCAGTTGACGGCTTAGGCGCAATTAGCTCGTCCCAGAACAAATCAATCAATGAACGGAACAAGCACATTGATATTCGGTATCATTTCGATCGTGAAGCTGTGTCGTCCAAATAGATCTCCGTTACTCACTGTCTAACCGAAGATCAAGTCTCTGAACTTCTCACGAAACCTTTGCTGCGAGTCAAGTCTGTGAAGTTTCCAAGTGAGTTGGGCATTTTTACTCCTGGCATTCCAAGTTAGTATTTTATTCTTTTCAGATCCACGGGGCGCTGCTTGGGTCAGTTCTAGTTTGAGGGGCCGTGTTAGTGTAATTTCACTTCTTTGCATTTTTCTGACAGCTAACAACTCGCAAAGAGGCTTACAATTATTACTGAACTTTACCGTTCAGTCTAGAACTTGACTGTTATGTTTGTGCACTGTACAGGTCTGTAAGCTTAAGCTGATCTACTTTAGATCAGCAAGATTAGGCCTAGACAATCACCGTCGTCTACATTTCTTCTGGAAAATTCCTTCAATCAACAGAAAGCATCAGTCGACTCGCCGTGAAGTCTAAATTAGCCCCGGTCTCTCTCCATCTTATACCTGAGTAAAGTTCCTCACCACTTTCTCCTCTCTCATCATTCCTTCTCGGTCACTAACACTTTCTACCCTTCCCTCTCTCTCTTCTGCTCTCTCGCTCTCTCCCTCACTCCAATTTGGCTCCCTCGCTCCCTCTCTCTCGGTCTGTTCATCATTTTGAAGGGCTAAGTTACGAGGTCCCAGCAGAAACTATGTAAATCTCCGCAAAAAGTTTTTTCCAAGCAGCTAAGATCACTTTAGTCATTAAAAGCGCCATTTGGGTGGCTAGGACCATTTTAGATGTCACGTATGTTGATTTGGAAATTTTGAGACCCGAATCTATTGAAATCTCAAACTTCGAAGGCTCCAGTAATACAGAGACGGCAACGAAAGGACCGGGTGGAATAGATATAATAAGAATTTTTTTCCTTTTTTGTCAGATTCCTTTATTTCAACTTCTTTACCACAGAAATACAATTTTAAATAACGAATATGTTGCCATTTATGGTGACAAAAATATCATTCCGATATCAATGATTCCAAAAAATAACTTTTTCTCTATAAGAATACAAAATAACTCCTGAATGACTTTTCAGTGGAGCTACTTAAGAGCCTCAATATTCTCTCGCACACTTTAACCCCCTTATTCAGAATGCTGAAGCTAATAATAGGTAAGTTACCGTTATGAAATGACCCATGGTATAAAAGAAGCCACCATCTCGAGAGGTGAAGATAGTAGCACCATTGTATTTTCATGCTACTATGTTCCCAGATATCGGCATTTGGTCGACTTTAGAGGTATCTATGTGAATATCTCACACTCGAAACGGGAGTTGACGGAAACTTCTCCTGCATTTGTTGTGGTTGTGATGTTGTAGGTCGAACACCTCTTTTACATTTCAAACGGAGCATTGAGTGAAAGTCTCTATTGCGTATTGATGTAGATGCCTTGTTAAAATTATTGATTTTAAACTTTAAATATAGTGTAAGGAATGTGGAAGTTGACAGCGCTCAATTTAAACCCCCTTTTACAGGAAATAAAATATCTAGATTATTAATGTGATCGCAAAGAAATTTAGAACTCTGTTCTGGAAGAGATAGCAGCGTAATGACTTCAATTTTTTCCAAGGTAATTAGATTCGAAATCACAGCTTCAAGTCTCCCTAGGTTGTTTGATCTCCTTAAAATGCAATTCTGTATCGTAAAACGACTTAATGTCAGATGTCTGGCAGAAAATATCGGTAGAACACTCCATAGAAATTTAACTCTTCAGAAAACTTCCATATCTGACGTTTTATCAGATATCTCCTGTGTCTTTGTCGCGGCTAAGGAATATTTATTTGATCTTCACAAGAATGAATATGTCAGAGTAGATCTAAAATTTGAGCTCCACTTTTTTACTGCAAAACCCAGCGATTGATGGGAGTCGCTGATGTTCTTCGAACATCGGAGAATAAATCTTATTACCAAAAAAAATCTTAATCCAAGTACGAATGAAAATTTCTAACATTTGGAAGAGTTTTTTACTTGATCGTCAACGCGAACATGAGCTCTACGTAGGAAGAAAATAATGTTCCTTTAAGCAAACTGAAACTCTCGCTTTTTAAGTGGGTCAAGGAGGCCTGAGTATCGGCGCAAAATATCACAGACTGTGCGAGATTAGCCTAGGCCAAAAATCCTCGCAATTTTTATGCAGCTTTTTAAGGATTTTGAATTTCTTTCGCTGATTCATTTGATATTTTCTGAAATTTTCATACCCTTTTACCACTCACAGAAGAAAATAGAAACAAATACACATGTATGGTAACTAGTTGTAATGCAGATCCATCCGGCAAGGCTGTAAGGATAACTTTGAACCAAGTCACCTTATTCTGTCATTTGTGTTATAAAACTTTTTTCAAACGTGTTTAGGGCGCAACATAGAACTATGCACTTTTGTATTGGGAACTTGGCGTTTTATACCTCTAAAATGTCTCGACATCAGATAGATTTAGATAATTAATTTAAAGCAAGTCCTGAAGCATCATTTTTCAAGGCCTCGAATGAGTACACAGGAATTCAGATGGATCTCTTTCCTAGGTCAATTTGATATCACAAAACTCACATTCAACGCAGATCTTATGAAGGTTGTGGGAAGTGTTCTATTAAGCGTCCCATGGTATGAAAACTAGCCAAGTATTCAGGTTTTGACAATATACATGGTGAAAATACACCCACCCTCCGTATTTAAGAAAACCTACTATGCTGACGCGGTATTCAGCCCATATTATTGGGTTTTCGTGGATAGTAGCCAAAGCAATCTGTTAAGAATGGTGTAATTTCAATCTTTCTACCACGTTTTAGTTTGAGAACGCGAGCTGGACGAGGGAAAGTTATACAAACCTCGCTGTAAATTATTTTACATTCAATACTTTGCAGAACATTATACTTTTTAAGTTCCTAAACACCTTGTCGCGTGTGGTTTGTAATTATTGGAAACACGAGGAACAGGAGACCAAAAATATAGGGAGTTTTTTCACTGGTTCTAAAAATGTAATCTTGGCAAAATCCATTTGTAATTCTTCAGCCTCTTGAAATACTGTCTAGACTCTGAGGCAGGCATTGTTTCTAAGGTCTGGTACAGCAGAAAATCACTTTGCAGTGCTGAGAAAGCCGAATATCGAGTGATCTAATTTTGATTTAATTTTAGCTTCCTAAAATAATAAAAATTCTGTAAAGCTAGCAGATACCTGTAAGGGCCTAAGAAACATGTCCTACTAGGGCACCTAGTGTACTAAGGCCATAGACATAATATTATCTCTAGCGTACGTAGCACGATTATTTTTTCGAGTGTCAAGAACGCTTATAACTAACTAGTATCTAAACTTACAAATCAGCGCCAGAAACTTAATCCCTAAGTACTGAAGTATTTAATTGTAGGTTAGGGAATACATATTAGTGTTTTATAACAAATATACATGGTCTTTATCCAGAACCCGAGTTTATCAGCCAAAAATGTACCCCGTGGCGGAATCTTGACTTGTCTCCCAACCTTCATTCCTCCAAGAAACCATCTATATGGTATATTCCGTGCTCATCTTTAAATTTCTGTCCACATATTTTCCCTCTCTTGAGATAAACTCTTTCATGACTGATTTGGCAATTGTTTCTATTCCACTCGAGCACTCCCCGTCAAAAATTAGTATTCCTTCGTAGTTTCAGATTTTATTTTTTTCTTTTACTTCTTAGGTCTGACTTTTTATGCCATCTTTGGAGCTTATGTTATTCATATTATATGCTTAAGGTGTAATACCCACCTGAGTATCGACGAGGGTGGTTTTGCTGCTGAATTTCTGTATATCTTTTAACCCTTTCTTAGTATATCTCTCTAAATTGAACCTTACAAGACCTATTTTAGAGTTGTAATATCTTCCTTAATGCTATCTGATTCTAGATTATTCATTAGATTTTGGGTCCGTTCCGAACCTATATCTCGGAGACGGTGGTCCCTTTAGCCTCCCAAGGTCTCTCACTATTGTACCATCCCGTCTTTTATATTTCTATGTCAATAAGTTTAACCTGATAGTTAGTCTCCGGAATACGGACTGGGCTACCGCAACGCATACTGCTTAAACCGTAGGCGGAGACTTGTTATACTAGTGTGCCAGTATGTTGATTTGGTATTTCTCAAGAACTTTCCGTTTACCGATCATAAAAAGCGAGGAAGAGGTTATGAATTCCTCACGTTAATTAAAGGTGCGCCTACTCATGAAGCTGAGTGGCAGCCAACTGGAGACTATGTGGATCGTGATGGTACCATAACAGAAGTTTGGCACAAGTATATTGTTGAACGTGGTATCCTACCCGAATATCATTGACGAGGACGTCAATAGATCATTGACGAGGACGTCAATAGAGAGAAGGTGGGAATAGTGTAACAATCCAGTTCAACTTGGTTAGTTCTGGGTGGTTCTGGAGGGCTCTGCACGCTTGCCAGCGAGGCATATTTCGCGTGGCAATATTATTTTTAGTTTTATTTTGCGCGTAGATTTTTCCAGATGCATTGCTGTATCGCATCTGGATGTTTCTAGATAGTGTTCTACAGTAGTTTAGAGCACAAGTAGTTTAGAGCACTTCGGAACTATGTAGTCAGCATATTTGATATGTGTGATTTCACGCCCATTTTGGGGGTTGAAAATCATTATAGATCTTAGATCCAAGTGGTCAACACGCGTTGACCTGCAAATACGAAGACGGAATGACTCGTCGTCACCACATCCTCCGCAACGTTCTTGCCCGCTACTGCAAGGAAGTTGGGATCGTCGCCCTCGTCGAACATCCGCTCCTCCACCACGTTCCCGACTCATCTGGGCATTCGGAGTCCCCCGTGCTACGAATGGACATTTACATACCCGCTGCATACGGGCTTCACAGTATCGATATAGCCGTCGACGTTACTGTTGCCCACCCCTCCGCACGCCGCCACATTTCGCCAAGTACGGTTACTGCCGGCGCCGCCGCGACACTCGCAGAGCGCGAGAAACATCGTCATTACGGCACTTACTGCAACCGAAACGATATCCTCCTCTCCCCCGTCGGGATTGATATCTATGGCGCCTTGGGCGACGACGGTAAGGCTTTTTTCCGCCGCCTTGCTTCCTTCGCTGCTTCCCGTCGCGGTTCCTCCCCTCAACAGGAGCTCCGCGACTTCGTTACCCGTTTTGCATTTAGTCTCCAAATAATGCAGGCGCCACAAGTTTCTACCCGCCGCCCGCATCCGTAGTTAATTTATGAATACCCTCCGCACGCCTCTGTGCGACATTGTACGACAAATAAAGATCTACCACCACATAAAGAAGAGTGTAAGGAGCGTTTCCTGCGAGATCTCGGGTGGTTCAGAACCGACGGGTTTTTGAGGTAAGCTTTGTGTAACGAAGAGGATGACAGAGGTCTTCATTCTATCTAGAAGGATGCTGGGAGATCAGAAAACCGACAGACTGCGTTAGAGGAGACCGCCATCACCATATGTAGAGTGCGTTCGTGGTAATTTTATTCATGTCAGGGAGGTCCACAAACGGAAATTCTATGTCCTGTGACCTAGCAGCGTAGATGGGGTGAAGCAAATTGTGTTGAATTCCGGAGCCAGTGAACTACGCCTGCGTATACCATGGAAATAGGTGCGGACAAGCGTTAACCGCGATTCGGTGGGCTCCTAACGTTCCGCACTACATCGCCCTATTTCTATTCGCGGGGTCTAGATTGTCCGTGGAAGGGATTTATCGCTTCTCTCGCAAAACTAAATTGAATCGCCGTCGGCGCCTTCCGGAGTTTCCCGCCATTTGGGTGCAATAGGGAGGATGCTTCGGACTGGGCAAAAGAAACGGAATGCAAAGGGAGTTATGAGGGCGTTGATGTTATTCTCTTACTGCCTCTTGTAAGTTGTATTGGGATACAATACCAAAGGCTCAATGCAGCGGGTATTCAACGGATTGGCAGGGCCTCAGAAGTCACCGGGTATGGCATAGTTACAGGAGAGTTGGCTGGTTGGCTAATATAAGTAATTCGTTGCCGCGATTCGCAGCTTTTTAAGACGGGGATTTCAAATCTCGGGAATGACTCTTGCTTTGCTCAATCGTAGGTTTACTCTCTGTCCGCGTCTAGAGATAATAATGAAGGGGCAAGCTGAATTCAAACCAGGGCACACTAACGGCCCTTCAGTTCAAACTCCCGCAATGACAATGTACTGGTAATACATACACCATTGAAACATTCCGTATCCCTGTATAAAGGCAGACCTTTTGATTATGCAAGGAGGAAGTAGTAACAGCATCTTGTCAACGAGTTTCAGAATTGATTCCTTTCAAATTCCACGAAGCCTTATTTTGAACCATGATTGCCAAGATCGCCACCGTGCTCGCTATTGTCGGCGCCGCTGTTGCTGCTCCCGTTTCTCGTGCTTCCATCCAGGGTATCGTAAGCTCTGGTGCCGGTTTCCAAAGTGACGGCACTACTACCGCTGGTGCATCTGCTGATGCAGAGTCCGGTGTTGCCGCAGGCTCCCTCGAAGGTATCGGTTCCGTGCTGGGTGTTGCCGGTCCAGGTCAGGCCGCCGCCGCTGCTCTCGCTTCTCCGTCCCTGTAAATGACGTTGTAACGGGCCGAAAGAGTGGTTTACGCATACAGTGAGACTTTTGAAGCCATAAGTAGGAACGTGGTTGCGATTGGGAGGGAGAAAACTAAAAAACTCAACGCAGTTTATAAATGGAATCTGAGCTGCAAAGAGGGAATGGTTGGCCGTTGGTCAAGAGTGACGATCGATCGTTGAAGGGCATATGACTAGTGTCTGCCTCTTGCTTAAAATCAATAAACGTGGTACATCTGCGTTTCTGAAAGTCAAAACAGTCTTATACAAACATAGGTCAGACCGTTCGATCCTTGCGTTCAACCCGAACGTTTGGTATTATTTGAAACATATGCTGACAGGTCTAGCCTGCAGGTTTAGTTTGGTTGGCATGACCAGCACGGCACAATCAAATCCTGCGATAGGTGCGCACCAGAGGCTCTCTCCTTTAGTTTTATTCACGAGTTTAGGACCTCTTTGGGGAGCCCTCGCAGACTATGTGCTGTTTACTGCTCTGCCACTGAAGAAGGCAACTTTTATAATGCTTTTTAAAGGTCGGGTCGAGCTAAACTACCCGGACTGAACGTGGACCCAGCGGAGGTCCTCGTTGTAAGGCACGACTATGGGCGCACCACGTCGGCTTCCCCCCCAGTAGCTTGCGACATTACGGTCTCCTTCCCCGTCTAGAAGACAACCATACGCGTAGAAGCGAAGGCTGCGGGGTTGCTGGCCCTGGCGGCAGAAAAACGGAAGATGGCAGACCTGGCGAGGAAAGAGGCAGCAGTTCCCGGCGAGGCACTCCCTGGATGTTCGCGGCTCGGCTGGACAATTGCATCCCTAGGTTTCGATTCGTTGGGATCCCCATCTGGCGCATCATCCAAGGTCATCGATGAGCACGCCGCAAGTATCGCGACGCGCAGCGGCAGCTCCCCTGGAAGAGTGAAATGCCGCTTGCACCAGAAATTTAGCTTTGAAATCGTGTCCACAGGTGCCGCATCAATAATTTGCCGCGCGGTGCAACACGCAAGGTTTTCCATCCTAATACAGTAGTCAACTTCTCAACGCACTTCATCCACTCTTCGTCACAAAACACGTTTTGAACCTTTCAACCATCCCGATGTGCTGCAGGACACGGTTGAGTGTCTTTCAGACGTCAGGCTGTTACAGCTGTTCAATTTGTCAGACGATTGCGGAGAGGAAGGCGAGGACGAAGGAGACTGGCATTTGGACGCCCCGGAGGATCCCGCAGCACCTTTTGCGAGGACGGAGGCCGCTTGGTCGGACGTCACGCGGAAGCTTAAGCCGCTCGGAGAATCTTTCCTCTATTTGCGACTGGCCTACTTCGCTCTAGAAAGTGGCGTCCGTTCCCTGCTCCGTGAACCGAAACAAGACCTCAGCGGGTTACATGCACAGGTCAAGCACCTCGTGTCTGAACTATCCACGATTCACCCGCCTGCACAGTGTAACTGTGTGGCGTGACTACGGGATCGGTCACGTGGTAGCGGCAATCATAGTCGACCTTCTACCTCGTGTGAAAGCGTCCAAGACAGCAAAGCGTGGTTTGAACCGCTCCGTGAGGGACCTTTTGTTCGCAATATTTGATGGCTTTAGGTCGGATTCTCACTCGGCTCCGTCTGTTCCCCAAAGAAACAGGCCCATAGTGAACTACCCTGTGGTACCGAACACCCCGCTCCCGCTACCTAGAGGCGGGAAGCTCTACTCTTCCACCTTGGTGAAAGCCGCCGATTACCAAACAACACCCAAAGGCGTCTATGGGCAGACGTCATGGCGCGAGAGTGGGATTATTACGGCCACAGAGAAGGACGCTAACCTGTCTGTGATGGGACCCTACGGCACGGGGCATTTGTGGGTGCCTGCTCGCTGGACGGACTGGTCTGATCTCAACTCTTCGGACGGCGACGACGTCGGTGATGTCGCTGCCGATCTGGAGGGGTTACAAGCTGGGGGGAGAAGGATAAGTAAGGGGCAGGCATATCTCGTGGTATGCTCCAGGTAACTTCGCTGGCAAATAGGACCTTCCACCACCGATAACCCTCAAAGATACTCCGGGCCCTAACCGACCACATCTTTCAAAAATGAAAGCACCCAAACATTTCCCCCTTCTCTTTAGAGTGGTGTCCCAATAACCCTGCACGTTGCACGTATAAAGCACGTGTAAGCATAGCCGAAGTAAAACAGTCGCAGTAAAATAACATAGCAAAAGCTGCGGTCACAGAGTTTATGGGAAAGAAGGGTCTCTTGGCAGCTGGCGTCAACTAGATCGTTAGGAGGTTTCTCAGGTCGCTTGCTCTTGTTCGGGATTGCAGCTGAGGTGCGGAACGCAGGGCCCAAAGAGTAAGGGGAACTTGTTGGGTTATTTTAATGATGAATCTTTACCCTTTACTTATCTTGTTTAAGAAGGTTCGAGGCATACTTCTACAACGACACTCGGCGTTGGTAGTAACTTCTAACGCTGCTTGTCTGCTGACTGGCCTCCCATCGACTTTCTGGTAGATTGTTGTTGGTGCTAGCATTCGACAACAATGATTTCTACATGCCTCCACCATCGGCACATGTATTTAACATGACACGCAGATTTGCAACTTCAAATAGGTTCCAGCCAATCCATACATCTCAATAAAAACACCCCCTTTTTCCCTAATCTTGAGGGTACACCGACTGACCGACTATTCAGTTAAGCCTCTATCCGGGACAAATACTGTGGTGGTAGATCTTTATTTGTCGTACAATGTCGCACAGAGGCGTGCGGAGGGTATTTATAAATTAACTACGGATGCGGGCGGCGGGTAGAAACTTGTGGCGCCTGCATTAGTTGGAGACTAAATGCAAAACGGGTAACGAAGTCGCGGAGCTCCTGTTGAGGGGAGGAACCGCGACGGGAAGCAGCGAAGGAAGCAAGGCGGCGGAAAAAAGCCTTACCGTCGTCGCCCAAGGCGCCATAGATATCAATCCCGACGGGGGAGAGGAGGATATCGTTTCGGTTGCAGTAAGTGCCGTAATGACGATGTTTCTCGCGCTCTGCGAGTGTCGCGGCGGCGCCGGCAGTAACCGTACTTGGCGAAATGTGGCGGCGTGCGGAGGGGTGGGCAACAGTAACGTCGACGGCTCTATCGGTACTGTGAAGCCCGTATGCAGCGGGTATGTAAATATCCATTCGTAGCACGGGGGACTCCGAATGCCCAGATGAGTCGGGAACCTGGTGGAGGAGCGGATGTTCGACGAGGGCGACGATCCCAACTTCCTTGCAGTAGCGGGCAAGAACGTTGCGGAGGATGTGGTGACGACGAGTCATTCTGTCTTCGTATTTGCAGGTCAACGCGTGTTGACCACTTGGATCTAAGACGGGTGCGATGTCGGCCGAGCGGCGGGAGCAGACCGGACAGCGAGTAGATCCAGGGAATAGCGCGATGCCGAGACGTAGAGCCAGAGCGACTTTCCAGGCGGAAGAGGACATGTACGTACCGCGGTGGACAAATACAGCCTCCCCGACAGTTTCTCCCCCCCCGCCGTCCTTGCTGGCCTCGGCGCCTCTTCTTTCCCCGGCCTGTCTGACTTCCAGACAACTGCTACTGCTGAGATCACAAAGGCGCTTCGCGCCAAACTTCTCTCTTCCGTCGACCTCTCCTCCTCCGAAGGCTCCCGGCTACTCCGCCGCCTAGCTTCCGTCGTTTCTTCCCACGCCTCCCGTCCCTTTCACAACCTCCCGCAGAGCCATCTCGGTACCCGGGCCGCTCCTGAAGTATGGCGAACCATGGTTTGCCTCCGGCTTGGTGTCCCCATCTTCTCTGGCACACAACCCTGCAACTATTGCGCCGCCGCCCACTTCCGCACTGTCCCCACCCTGGATCCATACGGACACCATGCCTCTGTCTGTCCCTGCGCCGACGGCTCCATTCGGCGCCACAATTGTGTTCGCGACCGCCTCATTTCCGAGGTATCACGCTTATCAATTGGGATTCGCCCTGTCCGGGAATGGACCTTCCCGCAAGACTTGCCCCGACCCTCCAACTCCCGCCGCCGCCTCGACATCTACATCGATGATGTCCAGTTCTCTCCCGTCCCGCAGGGCTACGACGTCACTGTCATCAGCCCCCACTCCGCTCCATACGCCCAACAGCGGATTCACACGCCCCTCGCTGCCCTTACTGCATCTGAGCGCGCGAAATCTCTCCGCTATGGCCACCTCTGCGCCGAACTACGTATCGACTTCCACCCGATGGCTTTCGATATATACGGGTCTGCCGGTCCCGGTGCCGAACGAGGTCTGTCCAGAATTGCTGAGTACATCGCACTACGTAAAGGCAGTAGTCCTGCCTTCGAGCGCGATCGCTTGTTCACGATTATCAGTCCGCTCGTACAACAACGAACTTCTGTCGCGATCAACCGACGACTACTCGACCGTTCCTGGCTCGGATAGATTTTTCCCCTTTTGAGGGCCGCTAGCCCCCCTTTTCTGCTTGGTAAAGTCTTCTTCTTCTTCAGTTAAGGGCCAACTGGATACATGGAAGATATGGTCGGTTGCACCCACGCTGCTAATGCGTCATACGGGATAAGTCGTCACTGATGGGCAACACTAAAGGATATTCCTTACAGGGCCGGTTCAATGCCAGCAAGTAAGTCAAGGTAAATCGGGCGATTCGGCAGGGGACAGTATCGTACGATCCGAGGGCCAACAGGGCAAAGGATAATTCTTTCAGGGCTCGGTGTACATGCGATTAATGCGCAAGTGGTGCGGGAGCAGTAGGGGACAAGAAGAGATATTAATAAACAGTATACCTATGTCCTCAGCTCTCTGCAGAATACGACGCAGTTTCTTGCAAGCTGCATAAATCCTGTTGGGACACAATGCAATAGTCGTTATAGTCGACGATATGATGGAAGTGAGGCGAGCCGTTCTACGGTGCCTAATTACTCTTCGGACTCATCGGAAGATGCCGCTACTCGGAAGGGAATGCAGAGTAAACCTCCCGTGTGGGACGCTCCTTTGCCGATGTAGAAAAGTCGCGCGGGGTAGGGAGTGTGTCACAGCAGCAATGAGTGGGGTATGTATTCCGTTCCAACGATATCAAGGTGTAGCGCAGCCCTACCCGACCATGATCGCGCACTGGGAGTTTCTGGTCTCCAGATGTTAGACAGCGCGGAAAGTGCAACCTCCACGTGGAAAAGACTTACTCCGTGGAGTGCATGCCAGATTGTTGCAGCGTCTCACGGAACTAGCTTGAGCATACAACTGCCAGCTAAAAGACTGCGCTATTTCAGTTCACTTTACAATCACTCTCGCTAAGTAGCTCGTCGAACCTAGCATCGTACTTGAAGAAGAAGAAGACTTTACCAAGCAGAAAAGGGGGGACTAGCGGCCCTCAAAAGGGGAAAAATCTATCCGAGCCAGGAACGGTCGAGTAGTCGTCGGTTGATCGCGACAGAAGTTCGTTGTTGTACGAGCGGACTGATAATCGTGAACAAGCGATCGCGCTCGAAGGCAGGACTACTGCCTTTACGTAGTGCGATGTACTCAGCAATTCTGGACAGACCTCGTTCGGCACCGGGACCGGCAGACCCGTATATATCGAAAGTCATCGGGTGGAAGTCGATACGTAGTTCGGCGCAGAGGTGGCCATAGCGGAGAGATTTCGCGCGCTCAGATGCAGTAAGGGCAGCGAGGGGCGTGTGAATCCGCTGTTGGGCGTATGGAGCGGAGTGGGGGCTGATGACAGTGACGTCGTAGCCCTGCGGGACGGGAGAGAACTGGACATCATCGATGTAGATGTCGAGGCGGCGGCGGGAGTTGGAGGGTCGGGGCAAGTCTTGCGGGAAGGTCCATTCCCGGACAGGGCGAATCCCAATTGATAAGCGTGATACCTCGGAAATGAGGCGGTCGCGAACACAATTGTGGCGCCGAATGGAGCCGTCGGCGCAGGGACAGACAGAGGCATGGTGTCCGTATGGATCCAGGGTGGGGACAGTGCGGAAGTGGGCGGCGGCGCAATAGTTGCAGGGTTGTGTGCCAGAGAAGATGGGGACACCAAGCCGGAGGCAAACCATGGTTCGCCATACTTCAGGAGCGGCCCGGGTACCGAGATGGCTCTGCGGGAGGTTGTGAAAGGGACGGGAGGCGTGGGAAGAAACGACGGAAGCTAGGCGGCGGAGTAGTCTACTAGAGGCCTAATTTCCAAGTGCAGATGCCAAGTTGACAACATCGAAGATCGATGCCACCTGTCCAACAATGCCCTTTCCGGTGATAGCCTCTGTGACAATTGCCAGCATAAAGCCCAACATGGCTGCACTGCCATTGAGTTCTTCTGAGAATGGGGTGAAGCCTTGCGGCATCTTTGGTACCTCAGGGCCTTCCATGGTGAACACAGCGCGTCGCCTTTCGACGGTGGCAACAGACAGGGAGGGACGAATCGGGGTAAAGGAGGAAATCGAGAGGGATGCGGTGGGGCGGAGGACGGCTGGGGTTGCAGAGACAATGGCAGGATTCATTTCTCAGAGATCGTGGTTGGTAACTAGGCGTAGAAGTTAGGGCGTTTGGAGCGATGTGGGCTTTTTTCAGAGATGAGTTATCTGACACCTGCGCGAGAGGGAGAGCGGCAGTGCCGGATTATGCTTTGTCAACAAAGTTTCAAAAGCCACTTTGTCTATAGGCAAGTATATTGTAGTCCCCTTCCTCGCCCATCACTATCAAAAGCGGGAATGGGGAATGGGCCAAAATTCAGTCCCGGGTTTCCCGCGCGGCGCTCTAGTCGTGGATAGAAGACCTCTCGCTACATAACATACAATCTTGTAATGTACAGTACTGTACATTACAGTACAGGTGGGGGTAATGTTTGGGTGTTTTAATGTTTGAAACATGTGGTCGGTTGGGGCCTGGAATATCTTAGAGGGTTATCGGTGATGGAAAGTCCTATTTGCCTAGCAAAATTACCTGGAGCATACCACGAGATATGCCCGCCCCTTACTCATCCTTCTCCCCACCAACTTCTAACCCCTCAAGATCGGCAGCGACATCACCGACGTCGTCGCCGTCCGAAGAGTTTGTTGGTTTCTGCTGAAGGTTCACCAAAAATCTGGCCTTTTTGACTACTTGCATGACGATTTTTGTTCTCAGTTTTCTATTTTGTCAGCTACGGTACTCTAGAGTTATTTTTAGTTATTTCTACAGTATTTTATATATTTTTTCATTATTGTCGGCTTCGCAGCATGTGGTTCTGGAACGGTCCGCCAAACCCGCGATTGCCATATAAACAGTGTTGGCCGGCCGTTGGTGGAAGGGGGGGGGGGCGAGGGGACAGGACACAACGACAGAACCCCCTCCCTTCCTAGTGTCTATTGGACCGTTGTCCTCTTATGAGAATTTCTGTTAGCACTTCATTTTTAATACAAATTGTTTTTACCTCATATCATATTTTGTCCCTCCGCATTAGTTCATGAGTGTAGATGGCCGATCAAAACAAACTTTTCAAGCTTTTTGACCTCGGATAAGGCTGAAGCATTTTCCCCTCACCAGCTTTCGCTTCCCGCAAGAAGTTGTGAAAACGACTTCATTTTGGAAGGAAAAATAGTTCGCATTATCGTGGGGGTTTCAGAATCGAGGGCGCATGTACAGTAAAAATTACTGCACCGTAACTTAACATAAAAAAACTTTTTTCCAGTAAAAAGTTCGGGCTTCCAAAACATTTGCCTTTCCGAAATGTAAGGGACCTCATATGAGGACAAAGCGTGCCTCATATGAGGACAGTGCTATGGCGGATAGACACTAAGTCGCTCGTATTTAGACAGTATCTAAAATCGGCGCCGACAGTCAGCCGTATGGAGAGGGATGACCATGGATGTGTACATTACAGTTTATGGGCCTTACGCTTCAGCATCGCAACAAATCACCACCATCGACGCCGCTAGTCATATTGGACGGCAAAAATTTCCATGAACTCACGCAACGGAGTTAACGCAGGCACTACTGTAGCACAAGCGAATTTTGGGCAGAATTGTGGCGAAAAGCCAAGAAAACAATGACACCTCCAAGCCTTCTGGACGAACCGTCCCAGACTAAAGCGGGGAACCCGATCCTCCAACAATTACCCGCCCGAGCAACCAAACCATGGATGATCGGTGGAAAACTGCCGACGCTGCACAAGACGAACTACCCTACAATGGTACGGGCGCTGGAGCTCATATTTGAGCAGCACGACTTTTTGCACATGCTAGACGATACAAAGCCGCGCACACCCACCCAGGACGACAAGGCCAACATCCGCAATGCCAAGGCTTCATGCACCGCGCTCATCATGGCTAGCATATCAAAGGAAGCCAGTCAACTACTGGGTCCAGACATCTTCCGCCAGCCGCACGCGACCACAGTAAGCACAGTGAAGGTTAAACTCGAGCGTGACTCAAAGATCATACATTTAATACTGGAAAGGGAGACACAAAACTGTAACCTCACCGATACGATGTCCATCGAGGACTACATCGAAAAAAAGGGTAATAAGACCGAGGATGCTAGCAGCCGACTACCCATATAATCGAGAAGAAAGAAAAACAGTGAATTTCATACTACAGGGCCTCAGCCAGAACACTAAGTACGACTAGATCGCCAGGGGAGCTGCATTTTACGGAGGACCTACAACTATGGCCAAAATGCATGCAGCACTGCACTTCGTATCACTTCAAGATGCCATAATGCCGACAATAAAAGCTTCTACAGTCACAGGAAGAGATCAGACTTCCAAAAGCAGGCTCCGCTACCATGAATACGACGGCGGAAAGATCAATTTACTGCGATTGCAGCCATCCCGGAGCCATGGAGGAGGCTTCACCAAGAAACAGGTCGAGCAGATCACAAACCTAGTTTAGGCAGCCGCTACTTCACAGCCAGATAATGACAATAAGACTGCCGCCAAATAAAGAAAATGGGGCGGCACAGCCAGGGACCCGGCGAGGCTACGTCTCAGCCAAGAAACTGAAGACACATGTGCCTATGAAGGGAAAGCTGTAAGTTTCTTCTAGACTCCTTAGCGCAACCAGCACATATCAACCACAAAATTAGGTGGATAAAGAAGCTCCGCAAACCACTGACAACTTACTCAGCAACTAACCACAAAACACTGTGCACGTACTCCGCGCAGCTGACATTGAACCCCCGAGGTGTTTACCTATTAAGGTCCCAGCTTTATACAACAAAAAGCTGACCGCTAACTTGGTATCGGTCAGAGATGTCGCCTTTAACCATGGACCAGTGCTAATGACCAAGGATGCAGCATACGTCTTTGATAAACAAATGGGAACTAGCATACGCATTGCAACGTAGAGCGACGCAGAATACGTCATAAATGACAACATAAGTAACAATGGTCGCAGCGCAAAGACGCAGCAGCGACCTCAGCTACCACATGAAAAGCAGCGACAACCAAAGACAACGACTAATTCGGTGGGGCAACCAAGTCCCAACACATGTTTTCAAAGCCCTCCCTTGCATGTCGAAACGGGAGCAAATAAACCCTTCTATGTTATTAACGTCATGCACCCCAATCCCACCAGAAAGAACTCGTACAAACAGCGCATGTTCCACAAGTATCACTTGATCTTTAACCACATCAATTTGCATGCGCTCCAGACAACGGAAAAAGAAGACCTGATACTACTACCCGAGATACTCAAAGAAAGGCCACCCAAACTAACATGCTCAGGATGGCCACATGGCAAGCGCAAGCCACAAACACACATGCAGACATCATATGGCCACAATGTGGGCGCGGCACTGTGCTTGGATGCTATGGGCCAATGACTCAAGCGATCAACACAGACAACAAGCATGTTGCGGCATTTATGGATGTTGCCTCAAGATATGTCATATACAATTTCATCCCCACCCGAAGTGATATCAACAAGTGTGTGCGCGACACACTAGCACCCGTTCAAAACATGCATAAGCGCTACCCTAACAAGTTCATAATACAAAATGCCAGGGAGTATTTCTCAAAAAACATCCAAAAACTTTACGACCAGGCCGGCATCACGGTGAACCCAACAAACCCACGCACTCCGCAGCAGAACTCATTAGCAGAGCGGATCTTCTCAACATTGATGGGAGTTGGCGCGGGCAACCATGCATCAAGCCCATGTGCCCGAAAATTATTGGGAGTACGCGATAAGAGATCCAGTTTTCAAGTATAATATTGTTTGACACTCAAATACAGGCCAACTGCCACACACCAAGTGAACAGACAAGGCAGCCGCTATCCAAAGGCCCTATAACTTCGGCCAAATCGGCGCGGCCTATGCTCACGGGGACCTCAACCGTGTGCGCAAGCTGGACTCACGTGCATTTCCCGCACGCTATCTCTATGCAGCTACAACGGCAATTATCGCGGTACAGGGACTGCAAACAGGAAAAATCCATCGCATTTGGGCAATCAATTTCTAACCATACCACCCTGAAAAAGACCCAGTCCGCTCGATGATGGCGCGACCACCAGCCGCCATGCATGCCAGAAACGCCAATCCGACAGGAGAAAAGCACGCAACCCCCCCCCGCAACGCGGCCGAAACACGAAGATTCACTGACAGCGACCTATTTGGCACTGCACACGCTCGACAACGAGCACACTATTAAGTGGCTAAGCAAAGAAGCCCTTCCCGCAAATGTGAAATCAATCACGCTCATAATGAAGTACCGGTACAAGAGAAGCCCAAACTGACAGCTGATCTGACGCGAGGCGAGGTGATCGGCACGGGGCGACAAAATGGTGGCCCATGTACACTACAATACGGAGCACACAGCGGCACATACCGCTGACAAGACCAAGGTTCGCCTACTATTGGCGCTTACAGCAGCAAATAGGCTGCACTGCGATCACTTGGACATCAAGTCGGTATTTTTGCATGAGGATTACGGCTACAACAAGCCTGTACTCATAAAGCAACTCCCAAAGGTTGATGGTACCCAGCGACATCCCGGCAAACCAGCGGTTTTCATCATGCGGAACATATAAGTCACGCCGTCCGGAGGGTAGTAATATAGAAAAGACGCCAAAGCATGCCTTAAGGATCAGGGATTCAACCAGAGCAACGATGACCATTGCTTGTTCGCCAAGTTAGAAGGACCTGATGCCTTCACCATACCTGCTCTCACCATTGACGACTTCCTCATAGTCGCCACTCACAAGGAGCGCATAGAAGACCTATTCCAGGCGCTCTACGCAAATTACAAAAACCAAGTCAAGAGAGTAAGTCCACCGTCACAGTACTTGGGATGGCGCATCGAGCACAAGGCCGATGGCGCTATCAAAATCACTCAGCCATCCTACATCTCCAAGGCGCTACAGAATATGCGCATGACCGACTGTAATAGATGCCCATTCCAATACGTGTACGGCATGCGGTATCACGGGCCGGACGACGCAGACACCCCGATCCCTCAACATAAGGCCAAGTACCAGGAAGTGAGCGGAGAACTACGGTACATCGCCGACTGCACGCGACCGGAAATAGCGTTCTATGTGAAAGGACTTAGTGTAGCTGCTCACAACCCGACAAAACAGCATTGGCCGTTGACGAAGCACTTGATGCGATACCTCAAGCAAACCATCAATCATGGTATCATATATTACCCAATGAATACAAAGGAAAACACCTCTCCTCCGCTGCGCACCTACTCAGACGCCGATTTCGCCGACCACAAGACAACCCGCAAGTCAATCTCAGGTGACGTGCACACAATCAAAGGCAGCCAAAAAGCATGGCTTTCGCCGAAACAAGACATAAAGAACCTCAGCACATGCGAAACAGAATATGTCGCAGTCACATGGTCTGTCCAAACAACGACATAGCTACGGCGGCTATTTGCGTTCCTTAATCTACTACTGGGCCCAAAACTAGTAAAAATAGAGAACAAGACAATCAATACAGGTCGCACAGAAGACTGCGGGAACTAAGAAATGAAAATTCATTCAGCTGCGCAAGCACTGGCTGCGCAAAATGCTTACCCGGAAAGAGATCAAACTCGACCATGTTTCATCGCCCGACCAACTAGCGGGTGTGCTAACGAAACCACTCCACAAAACGAAGTTCACGGAAATGACCACAAGGCTTAATATCACTTAACAGGCCGTGAACTAACACACCAATCCCCCGCCACTCGTCAGAGCCTTCAATGTAAGGGGCTTTTTATCAGGAGGTGGTTATATAAACCGAAGCCCAGCCGAGCACCAAAGCACTAGAATCATCAGGATGTCATCAGGACAGCTTTACAGTGTAATCAGGTAGCTAGGTTGTTGGTATCTTGAAAATATATAAACTCGCCGCCGACGGTCAGCCGTACGGCAGAGGGACGGCCAAGGTTGTGTCCACTACTCAGTACACTTTGCTGCAAAACTGTGACGCATACATTGAGTGATTCACTGTCAGCGAAAATGCACCCCCATGTACGATAAGTGAAATAAAAGCCAAACATACGGTCCAATACACTACAGTACAGTATGCAGACTCTCCATTGCACAGAACAATCCCCCTTAGCCTTCGGAAAATAGCCGTTCTGCATCACTTATAAGTAAAGCACCCCCCAATTCCCCCCTGCAGTAAACAATAACAAAGACTAGACGGAAAAACTGTCACCTCTTTACAAAAAAATAAATATAACTTAGAATATGCAGATTTGCAACTCCGAATGGGTTCCAGCCCATCCATACATCCCAATAAAGACACTCTCCTTTCCCCTTAACTTAAAATATCAGAATTATCTAAAAAAAGCAAACAGTGGTAGCTGTGCACCCCATTAGAGGATGAGTGCAATTCGTTCCCCACGCAGTTCAAGCGCAAACTTCAAGCTGCACACATGTGTAGTATTGCCCAGATCAAGCTTCAATTAAAAGAGGAAACAGTTCGAGCACTTACTACTGTACAACAATGACTTTCGCTGAATGCAAGCTTTACAGAAACTTTCAAACCTCAAGTTTACATCAAAAAATAATAAGTTCCTCCCAGAATAAATTATACCTCTCAAATTTGACCAACATCATTCACGATAGAAACTTTTTCTGATCCGATTGGCTGAAAATCAATATTTAAAATATATTGATTAAATTTGAAAGAGGGAGTAGCCACTCTCTATCAAAGTTTGGGTCAGAGTTTCAAACGACAAGAAGCAGGGTCGATGCAAATCCAAACTTTGCCGCAATCTAGTATCCAGAACCTCAAACTGCTTGAGTCTGGAGTTGACACTCCGTTGCCTTGCCCTAATACGACTGTACAGTGTTTTGGATAAAAGCCTTTGGGATTCTGATAGGTATTTTTCTATTATTATATCCTTTATCAGTAATCCATTTTTCTGTAGTAAGTGGTTTTTCCCTCGAGGAACGTCGAAATATCTGTATATCTGGGAGGATCCATATATAAATGTACCATTGATATAGAAAAACTTATTTCACATCTCAATCCCCCGTGATTAAATTTATGAGAGCAGTACCACTCATCAACTGGCACAGCCCCATTTATTGGCAAATCATTCCCATTAATTTAAATGTAGCAGTGCTAAATGCCTGGTTTAGAAAAAAGATTAACCACAGATATCTGTCAAATATATTTGTGCAAACATGGTTAAAATTAACTAAACGAAAAAAAAATTAATTGAATTCAATATTGCATAATGGAACGGGTTTCGAAGGTAAGAGGCATTCTTTACAGCGGCACTCCGCGTTGAAAGTAACCTCCAATGCTTCCTGTTTGCTAGCTGGCCTCTCTTCTACCTTCTGGTAGATTGGAGTGCCATCTACAGTTTTCGACGCATTGTACGGTTTCACAATTGGCTTGACCATGATACGGTATCTACGCTCCAATACAAATTTACTGAGTACCAACCCACATATCAAATAAAGCAAATTAACCCCCGTTTTCCCAGTATTACCTACAATAGGGAGCCTAGCCGATAGTTTGATGAAGAACCAGGTCCATTTTCTTAAGATTTCCCTGTCTCCATGAAATAAAGAGCTTTTTTGATGCCCAGTTTCATAAGTTTTCAAAAAATGTAAAGACCACAGAAGATGCAGTGGCCGTGCACCGCTGGGTAGCTTTTGCCTTATCATAATCCGAGCTTTTTCACAAACGAGAGGTGTGACTCCAAAATTGCTACAAAACCTGTGTCCGAATATATCAATAGTACTTCAACTTGATGTAAGTAGTACCTCTCGTCCTAAAAAAGCAAACTGAGCAGCAGTTACATCAGAATTGCTTGATGCATGCGCCATGTTTAGATTGATAAATAATAGTGCTTGAGAGCAACTTAAAAAACCAAAAATTTCCCGTATCAAAAGAATACCTTTTATAGCATCATAAAATGAGTAGAGTTAATCATTTTTAAAGCTACTCTACGTTTTTACATCTACTTTCAAATAATTGAAATGATGATGGCATCCCAATAAGTTAGTATTTTGAATGTGGCAATTAACGTTCCAGGGCAGAGACAATTTGTTTTCAACTTTTCAATCGAAGGTTTACATTGAATAATATCATAAAAATTATTCTTTGTATAGTGAATAGTCCTACCAATTGAAAACTAGCCATAATTAATTTATAATGATGAATAGCCTAAATGGACAGCTGAAGAATATTAATTGTCTTTTTGATTGTGTAAGATTAAAATTTACATTCATTCGAATTTTGAATTCCGCGTTCTTGTGTAGTTGCATTTAATTGAAATACACACGAAATGAACAGAAATTGTACACCTAAACTCACCGTAAGTTTACAAGCAAGCTACAAAAAACCCTCGGAAGTAATGAGGTAATCGTCCAGTTAGTTTACGTAATGTTATGCGTCACGATTACTAACTGTATCAAATTGAAATTAAAGAATGTAATAGATGATGCCAAATATTAAAAAGGGCCTTCAACTATTCAAGTGGTTTAATATGATACATATTCTGATGGCTAGAGCGAAACTATTAGAAATTTATTCATTAATGAAGCAAAGTAACATTACGTCATAATTTATCTATTAAGATTTTCGATTACTTGTATCTTTGCTGCAGATACGTTATCTAGGGAGCCGAAATTTTTTTTGTACAGAATTGAAGCAAAAATATTCAATTAAAAATAATTAAGCAATAATTTTATATATTTCTGACTTTATTCTTAGAGCAATAAAAATGGAATATTACAACTTACGTGTAATTTTACCTGGAATATTAGGCGTAACATACTGTGCAACATCACCTGTAACATTAGGTGTCAAGTCACTCTTCGTGCCTCACAATGTCTGGTTACTGCTCGACTAACTCACTTTCGACACTGTGACGTACTTTTGGAAAGGAAAAGTAAAAAATTATGAATTATGTTCTTGTGGTGAATAAAAACTAGTTCGAGATATCGATTATCATACTGTAGCTGATCAATAATGAAAACCAGTCCAGTACGAAAGTCAGTATGTAAATTAATTAATTGATATATTGTTGAAATCAAAAAATATTTTCACTATATTAATCAGTTCAATAAATATCAATTAATAAAAAAAGATGAACAAAATTTACTAATCCATGGTGTGTCCTTTTTTGGAAACTTTTATTTCCAGAATATCTGTATCAAGAATGATTGATTTTTTAATTATTTTCAATCATTACTGAAAGGTAATAAAAAACATAGTAAACTCAGCATACTGTCAGCAGAGTGGTTCGTAATCGAGAAAGGGTTATTTTAAACATATCTGAAAGGACATTAAAACATTTTCAAATTTCTTCAAACAACCCCTCCTCAAGTGTCTACTCGATTGACCAAATCCTCCCCGGCCATCAAAAAAGCTGATCTCCCTTTTCGAGCAGGGGCAAATTAAAGGAAGTGAATCAGCGTCAATTGTGAAGCAAATTGACCTTCTCCTTGGCCCTTTCAAGCACGAAGCATAGAAGTAATGCTTTCAAGAAATGAAGTCCGAAATGGGACTGAATGGAGGTAAGTGAAAAAAATTCTTCATTCGGATTTATCGTTCACTGTACTAACATTAACTGCAGTTTCTGATGCGAGATCTAAGTTGCTACAAGGTGTGGGTACTATGGACAAAGAGGGAGATGAAAACTCCGTGGAAGGAGGGGATGAGGCTGTTGAAGGGGGTACAGTTGGCGCTACGGAGTTAAATATCATCAGTTCTACAGATCACACTGAACACGCCGCTATGTACTCTGCCTGGAATTTGGGGCGAACTGGGATGAAGAGATTGTCGATGGCAATTTTGGTGCAAAGTGGGGTTGGATCTAACTACTATCAACTTCGAGTGAGAATGGGGGGGACACTGTCGAGTTCACCTACATTTGGCCCTTGGCGATGAGTGACACACTGGTCCTCCACCGTGTTCGGGAGAATGGGGATCTTGTTGGCATAAATGAGATAGAGCAATCAAGCAACATTGGGTTCGATATTTTTTTAAGTCAATGCGAAAAAGCGTATATGAAAAGATTAATTCTACCGTATCAATCAATTTTGCCGTTCAAAGTCTACGAGTTCATCGAGGATAGGCATTTTATGGGCTGGGGCGACATGGAAAGGCGTGTGTTGTACTTTTACCTTCGCACGATCTAAGATCAGTCTTACGAAAACGGGCTTGTAAGCGAGGTTGTTTTACTCAGGTAAGTATTCTACTGAATAGGGTTGACAATACAGTTTGTTTCATCGCCTTTTGCATTGAATATTCATCAATTGTGTATACACCAGAACCTTCATCTTGAGTGCTTTTGATGCACACTACTTTTCACAGCATTGCTGTTATTTTTGCGGCGCAATACTGTAAAGTTTTATCCCGTGCACGACCACTTCCTGCTACTCCCTGCTACTGTACCTACAGTATACGGTCGTGAGTGTGAATCTGCTTTTTATAATGTAATTTATATCTTAGAGATGAAACGGTTGAAATCAAAACCGTTTTCAGCGCAATAGTACTACTGTAAGTAGATTGAACTGTATTCATGGAAACAGTGGGAACATCCTCGGTCAGGTGCCCAGTAAGATACTGTAAGCAAAGGCGCTACCTGAAAATGGAGAGATGATGTTTGTTCACTACTAGACCCCATCGCATATAGGACACGCAGAAGCACTTAGTACGTCAATTTGGAAATACAGGGGGTTATTTGCAAGGTATGATAGTAGTAGCAAAATTTCATCAAAACTCCCAAAGATGAAGGTATCTATTCAAATACGAAAAGTATGTCACTGCACGGACAGTTTTCAGAAAAAAAGAGTGAAAATAATAAAATAAAAAACTACCATGCAGAGAAGGCGGGAATTTTAGTAGATCCTGCGATCATTCCGCAAAAAGCACGTAGCCCCGCCAACAGATTGACTACCAGACAAATAAAGGTACCCTTTATCCCAACGCCTGATACTACTGCATATACAGTACCTCAATCCCAAAACACCGCATACCAACCCTCTACTCACCGCTCTCCTTACCCGAAACCAAAAAAAAGCAACAGCAACTACTTCACTCCGCACAGAACTTTACACATGGCCAACGACCGAAGTCCATGTGCGCCTTTTTTTCACGACAAAGGCCTCAAGAGCACTCAATCTCCTGGCTGATGCAGCGGTTGCCCGCGAACACGTCTTAGATGATGAGGAATCTAAAACCACCAGAGACAAAACTGATGATGGGAATGACAGCCCATGCCTTATTTTCGATGCTTTCTACGAATAAAGGTCAAGCAAGGCAATTTTCAAAATGACAACCTTCGATCCCCAACAGTTTGAGGCAATTTGGATGGGTTTTCGATCGTCCATCGAGGCCGAGATTTGCGGTGGAAGAGTGAGCCAAAGCACGCATGCACCGAAGGACTTTTTTCCATGATATCATGAATTTTATTCCGATAATACCGGATGCTATGTATGGGAAGTATGTTGACTACCGTTCGGAAAACGACACTATTCAGTCAATGGTCGATGAAAGAAGCTCTTCAAAAATTATCTTATGGTATGGTATGCAACCGATGTTACTTTTGAGCCATCATATAGGCTATCGGGGGCTTTAGTGGAGGGGAAAAATATTTCAGCAAAAAAGCGTCGGTATGGATTTAAAGTGGACTTATCCGTCTCGGAGAACGGAATAAAATTCAGGAGTAATGCTCACGAACCGGGATCGGTTTCTTATTTGAAAATATTCCAGGCAATACACTGGTTTCATAAGATAATGTTAAAGAAAATACGAGAGGAAAGGAAATTTGAGGATGAAGGGCCGCTCGTTGACAAATTTCCGAGTCAATGGGCTATTATTGTTGACACAGCATACCAGAGAACACAGGAGTTTGTTTTTTGCGTCTAATTGACGAATAAACCAAAAAATGGCGTACTAACACCCGCTCTGGTCGCAGAAATCGTCATATATCAGCGGATCGTGTTTGGGTGGAAAAATATTTCGATAGGTTTTGCTCTGTTTGAAACGTTTTTTGAGACAAAATACAAGTAAGCAGAGGGCAATTATGATTGAAATTTTCGGTTGTATCTCGCAGTTCCTAATTTTCATGGGTGTTATGCAACCCGCTTCTTTCATATGTTGGACGCATGTACATCAAAATACAGAATCGTGGGTACAATATCGGACAGTAGCAGATAGAGAAGCAAAAAATTGTACAGTCCATGTAAAGGGAAAGAGCCGTCGCCGCGTTGACATGCAGTTTCGCGCTAGTGGTGTACATGATTGGGATGCCACTCAATATCAGTAATTTTGAATAAATATTTGCGCTTTTATGATTTTTTCACATTTTTACTGGTAAGATAACTAAAATAATGATATAATGGGCAATTTATCAATGGAAATAGCATTTTGGGTTATGTATGTAAAAATAGAATTTCACACTTTTTCCTCGAGCACAACATCATTATGTACTGTAAATGCTCTTTATTTGAGATAGATACCTAAATTAATGTACTTTATGTAGTTAAGACTATACTTTACTGTAAAGAAGCTGGTAGCTAAGAGAGAGTGAGCACCGAAAGAAATAAAGAGGGGGAATTTTCGGTATTTTATTGTGATGTGTGGAAAATGTGATCGGTTGTATCCTGGCCGGTAGCGTTTGACAGGATGTAACATGTCAAATAATTTTGCATTACCCTTTCCCTAATACTTAATCACCAAAGTGAGTCAAATAATTTACTTATTAACTGCCCCATATTCAGGAGAGCTCATTTATTTTGGAGAGTACCATTAGAATTATGAAGGAAGGAGAGTAAATTCTGCATTTGCGACAGTACTTAACTCCCTGAATCACAAGACAAACGTAAACACAACAGACGAATGCATGAACACAAACCATACCATCTGTTAGGTTATGGACCCAGAGCATTGCTAGCCCTGCTTCTCCTTCAACAAATGTTCACTTTCCACTTGTTTGCTAATCCCCTTACTTGGTCAAGAAAATAATTCTCATTTTGTCCGTACATCAAATCGAAATAGGCACGGACGACGACAAAAACAGCGTACCTCCGTTGGATGAAAATTCGGACTAGTGCTTGTAGAGAGTTCGGATTGAGGCTTGGTGTGATACGAAAGAAATTGGCCAAATCCTTATGGAAGAGAACAAAATTCACGAGGCAGGAACGGTTGTGTACAAGAACTTTCAGCTGAATTGCAAGAAAGCCTTCAACCTAATTGTGAGGTCATTGACAAACAGACTACTGGGATTTTTGATTCCATGCATTGGAAATCCATTCAAGATACTTGAATAGTTGGACGATCCGAATGATTCAAGAGAGACGGCCACTAAAATTACATCAATGTAAGACCTATGTCAACGAAGTTTACTTCAATCAAAGGGGATATTGGCCTGCATATCGATAAAATAGTAGGACTGAATGATGAGCTTTCAAAAATGGGAACTGTTCTCTCTGACGAACTAAGGATCATGCTACTTTGCCTCAATCGAGGAACCCGAACTAAAAGCAGTTATTGCAGCAATCAAGACCTTGGCGGATGAAATGGCTGATTTTAAGGTTATCTAAAGCCGCCTGTTAGAAGAGCACAGAAACATAGACTCTAAGCTCCGAAATCGTCAGATTAAAGGTTCGGAAAATGCGGTAGAATTCCCTTTTACTGTCAAATATGTGAGAAGAAGGGGCACTCTACATCCAAGGGCTCCTAGAATGTGAACACCTCGGACAATAGGCTACATCTCATTTTTGATAAGAAAAATCACCAATCATAGGATGATGATGAGCATAACGATGATAAGCGTTCCAGTGATAAAAAGAAGAAATGGGCCAAGAAGGACAAAGAGCAACGAGCTTGAACTGCACGTGCAAACACAGCATCGGTGGAGCAGCACTAGAGCATGATGCTAGCCTCTGGCACTGCAAATCATGTGATGAAAGAGCTTGAAAAGCTTTCAGAAAGGAAACCATATGACATTAAAATCGCTCTGGGAGAAAAACCGGAGATTAAGGCAACACATACTGGAACACGCAAGGTTACGTGGTCTACTTAGAGTACTGAAACCGAAGCGTCGTTAAGAAATGCTCTTTTCACGAAATAATTAGCTATGGACTTGCTATCTATACCAACTCTTGCTCGTGCTCGAGTGTGCACTGTGTTTTTACATGAGTGTGAGCTTTAATTATGTATGAAAAAACTAAAAGCTACTGAGAACGACGAGTGTTAATGGTAATAGACTACACTACATGGAAAAATCACAAGACCCAATGGGTAATGCAACAAATAATGAGCAGTTTGTAATGAGAGCTGTAATCAAATCAAAAGAGACACAAGAAGTAAGTTCAACTGAATCGGATACGTTTGTGGCTGCTGAAAAGTCTACTACTTTATCTTCCAATTTTTCTAGAACCGATGATTTCTTCACTTATTCATCTGAGAACGAGGAAAGAATTGATTTATAGAAACATGAAGCTGGTTCTGGAAACAACTCATACTATGAAAGTGAAAAATAAACAGAGAATGGGGCAGATGCTGCCTCTGACAGCCAGTTCAGTAAAGAGTTCATGTAACATGCCTCTGTTATCAACATCGAGGCTAGAATCAAAACAATGTGAAGGGTGGCATATATGCCTTAGTCATCAAGGTAATGTAGACTTAATTCGGAAAATGCTCTAGAAAGGGGAGCTGCCTAGAGCGTCAAGTCGTCCTATATGCAAACCTTGTGTATCTGGTAAGTTCCGGAAGTCAGAAACAGAATGTATTACAATGGCCAATAAACCAGGCCATCTACACGTAGCTGTTTTCGGAAAATCAAGAAAGTTTCACAACACGACGAGAAATATCTCGTCACAATCGTTGATGAGCCTACACGATACATCTTTGCAAAGCCTACTACTCGCAAGTCTGATGCATCTCCGATCTTACTGGAATTTAGAAAGGGGCTCGAGCGCTAAGCAGAGTGCAGTGTTAATTCTCTTCACTCAGACAGGGGTAAGGAGTTTGCTAAGGGCAAAAGATGTGAAAGGTAAGTTTTTTTCAAATAGATATAACATCTAGCTGTACTTCTGCATCAAATGGACTGGTGGAAAGAACTCAAGGTGTCATTATCAACGCGGCACGTGCATCTCTCTCGGCCTCGGACGTACTATTACAGTACTGGCCATATGCAGTTAGACATGCTGTGGACTGCAAGAATGTAATTTCGCACACCAAAAAGAGGGTTTCGCAATACGAAGCTTTATTTGGAACAATTTTTCCAGGTAGTAAGCAATTTCTTGACTTTGGGTGCAAAGTAAGCCACCTAAACGATCTCGGTAAGAAAGTCAAATCAAAAAAGTTTGCAGCACTAATGTCTACCGGATTCAATCTTGGTCATGACAAAGGTGGCGTATAACTCATTCTTGGGCCAACAAAAATAATCAGAACGAAGCATGCGAACTTTTATGAAGGTGAATCTTCGGAGTTTGAGAAGCTAACGACAGAGGAAACTACTCCCGATAAATCACTCCCAGAAAAGGAACAATGGAATATTTTCGAAAACCATGATTTAATTGATGAAATAAAGTTTACTTCTCAGCCGAAATATGTGAAGGATTCCAGTGAAGACCTTCCCTTGGATCAATTTCACGACAGTGTAGAACAATTTCATCTTAGCTTACTGCAAAGCTCTGGCAGCGAAAGGGGGAGATGATAGCTCGTGCCAAAGTCTCTGGAACCATGAAACCAATAATGACAGTAGATGAGCCAAAGGGTGTCCCAAGTGAAGAGAGTGATTTCTGGAAAAGGTCAATCGTGGAGGAGCCTGAGCACCTGGAAAGCAACAAAACCTGGGTAACAACTCCTGAGAATCCACCACCCGTTGAAAATCCATTAACCTCTGCGATTATTCTCCCAGTGAAACGGAACTCGAAAGAGATATCGCCACGATTCAAAGGAAAAATAGTTGCAAGTGGAAACTTGCAGTGGACAAATGGAACCGGAATTTTATGCGCCTGTTGTATGCATGGAAATGGTTCGGCTGCTTCTTGTTCTCTTTGCAGCGTTTGGATGTTCCCATCGACAGCTAGATGTCAAAGAAGCCTTCCTCTATGCAGATCCCCCACCAGACACCCCGGTGTGGATCATATTCCCCCACACATTCCAGACATTATGGGGCGGATGGAAGGATATTACACTTGCTCAAGAGTCTTTATGGGCTACGTTAGGCCCTAAAATTTGGTAAAAGAAACTCGGGAACCGTCTAAAAGAAGTTGGATTTATAGAACTACAAATGAATAAATTTTTTAATTCTTCTAAATAGGGTATGAGGTTTCATTTTATTATGTTATGTTGATTATAGGGCTTTTCTCGGAGATGATTTGCTCATTAAGTATGTGAAGACCTTTTTGGCTAAATTATTTGAAATAAATGACCTCGGGGCGCTTTTTTACCTGGGGGAAGCATTGAATATCATGACTCGATTCTATAACTATCACAATTCGCCTACATTAACCGTATTATCGATTTTTCCTAGTTGAGGACAGCTGAAAAGACAAAATCGCCATTCCCCATGGGACATATGTTTTATGGGGCCCGCAGGTCTCTCCTTGAAACGGAAAAATATGCAATGGAACGAAATATCTACGGGGAAATATTGGGATCTCTACTGTACTTGGCCACGAGGACCAGACCATATAAAGCGACAGCCATATTACTGCTTTGCAAAATCAATTAGTCACCCGCTCCCAAGCATTGGAATTTGACCAAGCATCTTATTCGCTTCTCGATTATATCAATGGAATTTGGCATTGTGATTGAGAAGGGATCTAAAAAGGTTTCAATGGAAGTTTACTCTGATACTGAATGGGCAATTGATGAAGAACAGCAAAAATCACGTTCAGGATGGTAGTAACTTTGAATGGGTCCCCGGTAATTTGGACATCTAAAAAAACCAACATCGCTGTCTCTATTGCAGAATCTGAATTTATAACACTATTTTCATGCATTCGAGGTGTATCATGGACACGTGGCGTTCTCAAGGAACTAGGACTAGGGGATGAAATGCCCACAAAGGTCTTTCAAGACAACCAAGAAGCGATAAATTGGAAGACAAAAGTTCCTGTCCTTCGCCATGTCAAGTACATTGCTATTAAGTACTATTATGTTCGTGAAGCAGTTCAATCTAACGAATGTGAAGTTTTGCACGTTTAGTCTGAGCTCAACAAGGCCGATTCCCTGACAAAAGCTTTACCATCCGAGTTAATTAGCCACCATTGAGATCTACTAAAGATTATGAATATCAACTCAAGGGGGCGTGTCAGGATGTAAAATTTCATAGAAATTTGCATTGAAGTTTGACAAGTAATCCTTTCCCTAATACTTAATCACAAAAATGAGTTAGATAATTTAATGATTAACTACCGCATAATTAGGAGAGCACATTTAATTTGGAGAGTACAAATATAACTATGAAGGAAGGAGAGTAAATTCTGCATTTAATACAGTAATTAACTCCCAGAATCAAGAAATCAAAGTAAACACAAAAGACGACTGCATGAACACAAACCATACGACCTGTTAGTATTGAAATATTAAAAGAAAAATTTCTACACACCGGCAGTTGTTCCATTCAGTCGAAAGCTTACTGGACGGACCACATTTTTCAGGTGAAGTACGGCACGCGATGCGAAGGCCCTGGCCACCAACAACTGTTGATAGCCCTTCAGCCGGCCTTTAGTCAGAAGACAAATAAATGGTCACCACATCTACGGCAGACCTTCCGTAGGCCACAAAGCGCTACTGATACGCTGGTAGATACGCGTGCGAATGGTAGCAACCGAGGCGTTGTATTTTCTGGCAACGTCGGAGCAAATATATTCGAGAAATAACGAAGTCTTCGGAGAACTTTCGAATCCTCTCGCGGTGGGACTCAAAACTTCAACCCTGTCGCTAACCTTAACGCCGGAATTTCGGCAATGTACTGAATGAATCAAGGTTACATATCTGAATTGGACCACAGGGCCAGGCTCTGTTCCATTTAAAACATCCAGCATGCCCAAAACCAATTTTCTATCATACATTGGAAGCCTATGGTGACCACCTCCTCCACTGGCCGCACGCCCCCACAGGATGTTTCTTTAAGACCAGAAAGTCCACTTTTTGGCTAGGGATCTGGCCAAAGCCGCGCGTCATCACGTTGTAAAGCCACGGGAGAGCCTCCACCGCACGAGACCGGATACTCTAGCATTGGGAGGGCGTGGAGGGATTGGCTTCTTCGACATCACCTTTGTCAATCCTCTCGAGCCATCAAACAGGAGTGTTAACGCGTACAACCCGTTGACCTCCTTAAACGTAGCCCGAGCCGCGAAGCACAGAAAGTATCAACCATTCATGGCTACTTCCTCTCGAAGCAGATTTGTCCTCGTGCCAATATCCACTCTCGGTGCTTAGAATCCAGACGCTTACGCAATCATAGCCGAGGTGGCAAGAAGCGTTGCAATCAGGGCCATGGAATCATACAGGAAGCTCCGCGGGATATTTGATGAGCGCAAAATTCTCGCACGAAAATAATCTAGAATTGGACCAAATTTGGATACAGTAATGGAATTTGGAAGATATTTTTACAGTTTCTGAGTTTGCAAGATATTTTTAATTTGGATGAGTGTGGCAAATTTATGGGTTGATTTTTTATTTTAAGACACGGTGTCATTAAAAGATGTCACTACACGTCCAAGGTCGTCATAATTTTCGAAAACGTCGCAGTATCTAAAGTTTGAATCGACGGCGTTGAGCCAAACCCCACCCGCCATCAACTACCCCATCGGCTTACCCCTTCCTTTGGCCCTTAAAATGGCCAACTTCCGCCCTTCCCTTAATATCGCCAATTTATCCCGAGGCCGCCGTATCCTCAATGCTCTGGCCCTGATGGCAAATGATCCAACCGAATTCGATGACTACTGTAGAAGAATGGACCGGTAAGGCGTTTGGGATTGGGTACGCCGTCACTGATTCGAGCAGGCAGAAGAGACAGTGGAGCAGGAAGAGGTACAGGAGGTGGAGGCAGAAGAGAAAGAGGAAGATGAGGAAGGGGGGAAGAGGAAGAGGAAGGAGGAAGAGGAAAAGGAGTAAGAAGAGGTGGAGGAAGAGCAGGATGAAGAGGAGGACTGGGTGGACCCTTGGGAGTCACCAGAGTACAACGGTGGGGGGTCTCCCACTAATCCAGCACTTTCCATGTTTCCCTTCCTCTCATCCTCCTTATCCTCCTCTTCACTCCTCTCTTCATCTTCGTCAGAAGAGTCAGAGATCATAATTACTCCCTCCGGCTCCCCTTCATCCTCAGTGGTCTAGATATTTCGCAGGAGGCAATGGAGAATTCTAAGCTGTTCGCGGATATTTGTAGGAACTTCCTGGTTGGAATGGATATTTTAGGGGACCTGTTTGTCTCTGAAATAGAGGACTAAGATATTAAGGAAAGAATCTAGATATTTATCTTGATAGTATCTGCTGTTAGTCTTTCTCGTTCACATGATTCCATTTGATGCATATTATGGTTCTTAGTATGTCTCTTTGAGACTTTAGGGTTAGCAAAAAGTCTACTCAAGCTGAGTAAACTGCTTCCTAGAGTATATTGTCCACACAAAGTATTTTTATGCATTTATTGGTATCTTCTGTAGTTTTGTTCGGACTTTAGGGGTAGCCAAAAGTCTATATAAGCTGAGTAAACTGCTTCCTCATGGAGAGGTCAAGCAAGTTGGCAGATAACATCAAGTAAAGTCCCGAGTAGTAGGGAGTTGAAAGTCAACTTCATACCCAAGAACAATTTTTCTTACGCTGGTCACAGAGCACCTGTAGTGGACCCTGTCGCTTCCATACTTTCTTGTAGCCCTCTCAACTCTGTTCCTTACCCACTTGTTTTTGCTCGTTCAATTATAACACGGTAGCACTTTTGTCGCTTGCAAAACCTCCTTCTTGGGGTAATTGGTTCTGATTATCTCTTTTCCCGATTAATCAATATTCAGGCAAAGACATACTGCGGCTGCTGCCATTTACAACGTTGCCTGTCTGCTGCCTGGTCTTGTGCCAGCCCTCTAGCGACTTTGAACCAGATTTTTTCCATTTCATGGTGCATCTACGGCGACCAACTTTTATTAATTATTTGATGCGCTTTGGAACATACGCCAACCTACTTTTCAATACTTAAAACACCTCAATTTCCCATCCCGTGGAAGTATGGCATTCGAAAGCTTTTTCAGTAGTCATGGGCATGATGAAAACTATTAAAAAAGAGCCATGGAGCACTTTTAGTTGGTACATACGCTCAAGTACTTGTATTATAGGTCCTACCAACGGTTTGATTACAACTACATATGAATTTCAACCTTTTCATTATTTGAAGTAAAAGAACCTGATTTAGCCCCTTCTTGAGAAAGAGATCATTTTTTGCAACGGCACCCCGCATCAGTGTTTTTCTCTAACACGCGTTGTCTGCTGTCTCGTGCCCCCACATCTTTCTGGGTAGAGTGATGAAGTCTGCTACCTTCTTTGTTACGTATCACTCTGCTCACAAATTCTCCTGGCTCTTAGCCTCTCGAGCTCCAACCGGAAACACATCCTCTATTTCTACCGGAGAAGAGACACCGTGGGAGTCAAAAACAGGGGCTGGCATCGGAAACCTTGGTCGTGGGAGGGGTGGGAGCGGGGCCCAGGCGCCTGGACAGCTTTTTATCATAGGGCCTGGAGCTTTTGGTGGTGCATGAGGGCGGCAGCCCCACCGGCAACTTGTGTGGATCCCGAGAGTGAAGGATACTTGAAAAGGAATTCACATGCGATGGAACGATCCGGGAGGCAGGCTTTAGGATCACGAGGGGTTGTAAGTGGAGGATGTCGGCGGGCCCGAGGTCTGTAACGGGGACGAGATTCTCAACCTCAAACTCCTACTTCAGACCGTCGGAGTGGAAAAAGTGCCTCGCATACACGTTACTAACGGAGTTGTGGCGGTACATGCGTCCAAACTCTGTGCAGCGGCCTACGGCATGGTCGCCGTGGACATCTGAAAGTGACTGCACCTTAGGAGCAACAAGCTTTTGTCCAATGGGAAACCGGGGAGTCGCCTCCTTTTTCGCACTCCGCCGCGGGAAACCCCCATCTGATGAATACCACCGATTGGTCACCAACCTGGCCTCCCTCGTACTACAGCTGACGGCTCATGCCGTATCTCGCCCTGATTTTTCTCTCACATCACCTGATGCTTGAGTGACCCAGCCCGGTTTAGTGACCATTTAATAAAAGCGTAAGTTTGTTTATTGTTGGTTGCCTTCTGGCTGTTTTTTCGAAGTCGCATACCATAACTTTCCCTTTCTATGGTATCCTATACTGGGCCTGCTCTATTACATTTAGAGGGGGCACCAACTGGAAAGCAACCGTCTGTATCTATTCAAGGGCTCGCAACTGTTGTTTTGAGGCAGTACGAAGTCGGTCCTGTCCAGTTTATGCATCACTGGGCCGGCCCTACCTATCCTATCCACACACGACTCTCGATAGGCAACGACCGCCGTTGCCTATCGAGAGTCCTATAAACGCTTGGCCGGCAAAGTATAGCCTGACTCATACCAGTGCCTCTGAAATACAGCGCAGCATCTACTCTTTCGATTGCATACCGTCTGTCGCCTCTTTCTATGCCCATCTTTTCACTTCCATAGCAGTCTATAAATCTCGGTAGGACATCATACTCCTCACTTAAAATGTAGCGAGCTTTCGTCTTGCACTTTTCATCGCTCCAGTGCCAAAACTGTATTCATCACATGGACAACGTCGGCAAGCACATTCCAATATTTGCCCATCCGGCTTCAATCGCATATAATGTCACATTTTTCTACTCCACGCCTTTTCAAACTACTTTATCTGTGCTGAAGTATAGGGCTGTCAGTTCCAGGACCCTCGACTCATTTCAAGTACGGAATTAAAGCCGGCGGACATACTAATCCACGGTTTACGGTCCTCATCGATGATCCGCCCTACCAACCCGCTCAATTTCACAGTGGTCTAGCCTTTCATGAACACATATATTAAGAAGTTTTGGCCAATCAAGGATGTAAAATGAAAGAAGATGGTACTCTACTGGAGAATAAATAATATGTTAAAATGTAAGGACCTAATTTTTGAAAGAAGTGGTAAATCTTATATAAGTGCAATTATTTACCAACAGCTACAGCGGCATATTTATATCTATATATTAAAATTACATTACAGAGCTTACCAAAGGCTGTTAAGCCCAAAAATGTAGAAAAATGACAAATTGAATACAAAAATGCCAAAACAGGTGCTTTTAGGAAATATTCAATATTTTCAAATACTAAAGCTGTTTTGATACATTTTCTGAATTCATATTTGACTGGATATAGTTCCATTAGATAGAAATCTAGTGATGAGAAGTTTGAAAAATTGTTTAGAAAAAAGATCTTACAATTTGAAATGATTGCACCCAGTTTTTCTTTTTTAGATCAATGAATATAATTTGGCTTCCATTTCAATTCTTTTCAGTCACTGTAATAAATAATCGGTAAAAATGAATAACATTTGGGTATTTATATAGCTTAAGCCCTCAGAAGATATGTTTGGATGCACAAAGTACGGTTAAGAGCAATCGATATTTGATTACTGAGTAAAATATTTTAAAGAGAATAGAAAAATGTCTCCACAGTTCATTTTCTTACGAATAGAACTGGCACATCACATCTCAAGAAAAGTTATAACTTAAGTGAAGAAGAATACTTTGCAGCTTTGCACCAAAAAAGATATTACTCGCTTTTTTATATCAAATGGAAGAATATCATAGAACATTCATTCTGCATGTTTTCAATCGCCTGGTACAGTTGTTAAACTTTTTCAGAAAGTATAGTACTAAGAGTTTCATGGTTTTATTGTTGGTGAAATGATTGGAAAATGATGGGTGAATATGATAAAGCGGCTTCAACGTGGCTGGGATCCACAACTGGAAGCAAGTCACGCTGTCACGTCAGCATCTCTGGCGCATTTGCATCCACAGAACTGTAAGACACTCGAGATATAGCCACGTTGGCACCTTACCATTGCTCAAGGACTTGATGTGCGATCACAACCCGTCGAACAGTTCTATATAACCGACTACTTGGAAACCCTGGGCACAAATTCCGGTCCTTCAAGTCGTCGCTTGTTCAACCACCTCCCTCCGTCCACTCTTCCTTCATGGCCCAATCAAAAACCGTCCTTTGTTCTTGATTTATGTTATAAATTATGTTGTGATTTGTTATTTATGGAATTGTGATGATTTAAGTGTCACGCAAACGCAACAACCGGTGAAAGTTTTGATTTTGTTCTGGTCAGATGATCAACAAGCATTGTGGTCACGGGCGTATGACCGCGCTCTCCTCCTTACAACTCTTGCGACGCGAACACACTAAATATAAAGAGTTTACTCAATCGTACGCATGATGGAACGAATGGAACCGGACAAGGATTTCAGCGTCTGGGGAGACACGCCGATCACCTCATCCAATTCCACCATTCCATTACTATCGGTCATTTATCTCAGTCCCGGAAACTCACCTGCCCTCTCGCTGGAAAATCCTCTCTTTTTCGTGTGCCTCCCCAGGCCGGCCATTGCTGGCAGCGTACGTCCACTCAGGACAAGTAAGGTTGGCACCAAACGGAAGCTCTCACACTGCACCCCTTTGAGGTACCATCCCTGGAAAAAGCGCCCCGCGACCATAGCCGCTGTACAGCAGCATCCGGAGATTCGAGTGATCAAGCATTTTTAACCCTACCATCACCAGTTCTGTCTCGAGCAAATGTCTAACACAAATGTTCAAATCAATCCAACTAATGGAGCTAGTAAGCTGCATAAGTTATCCCTGATTGATGTAATGCGTACATATTTAGTTATCCCTGTTGCTGTTAGCTATTTGCTTTGATAAAGTGTTATGTGTTTCTCAATTCTTTAACTCGCAGGGAAAATATTTATATTTCAAAAGAATACGAACTTGTTATGTAAGTTTAGTGTACTCTTGGACATCTCTTATATCTAACAGTACTATAGCATCTTTAATTCTTGATATTTATTTTTGTTTTTGAGCAAGTTTTTTTCAATGTTAACATTAGACAATTATTTATTCGATCAATTTGTTCGCTGAAAATTAATGACTTTATATCAAAGAGCTATTTTCGCTACTCAAATTTGACAAATATACCATACAAAATGTATTCATTTTTTCCATTGGCCATTATAACTTCGGCTTCATCGGTAATGTAGCTGATTTGGTACCCCTTTCTTGTGTATGCCCTTTCAATGAAGTCCATGAGTTCTGTTTTATACGAATTTCTCACTTTCTGGGTAATGTCTGCATTGAATCTTAGGAGAAAGCCACCTTCGGAAAACTTCTTAAAGTATAAGAAATCAGGTAGTACTGGATGCGATCGTAAAATTTCCATGAATTTTTGAGTCTGTAAAAACGGCATCTCTAAAATTTGAGGCTAATTTTAAAAATATTTTCAAATAACTTGAATGTAAGAGCTTAAGTTAGGTAATTTTGAGATTTTGCAAACTCAAAATGTTTCAAGGATTAAATAAAAAAGATATATTCAATGAGATACACATTCGAGTACTATATACAAATGAAAATTGGACATTCGGAATCGAATTTGTTCTCAGAGGGACTGTTTTAAACTAGATACCTTCCAACGAAAATATTTTTCGTTTCAATCAAGTTAAGCATAGGTTTTCTGGATGATTACGAGATTATATTTATTTGCTTTGTAAATAATGAAATTGTGATAGAATGATTTTCAAATACTTTACAATGTACTAAAATAGTCACTTGGACACTATTAACAGGCATTATTACAACTCTAGAACTATGTAAAATGTGTAAATATAGTGTATCAATACAGTTGATCCTGATTTCGCATTATTTATGAAAGAGCCCCTCCAAAAGACCTTAACATTGGTTACAGTATTTTTTATCTTTGAAAAGTGGAAGGAAAAAGTGATAATTGAATTTCTAAAGCTCACAATAACTCACTGAATGTTTAGTAAATAAGTATTCATGTTATCATTTTTAAGCCCGCGATATTAAATTACTGAAGTAAAATCGGTTTTACCCCCCTTTCCCAGTGTTCATGTACTTACGTGGCCGTCCGAGCGATGGCAACATATGCGATGATTAGAACGGTGCTTACTTCAAGGCATACTACCGAGGCCCTCATATCTAGCGTGGCATGCCTGCTTGCTGGAATTGAGAGGGCCCTGTAGGAAATGGCATGTACTGTTACCCATCAGTGACGACTTTTACCACATAACGCATTCGCGGCGTGGATATGAACGACCACATCTTCCAATCATTACGATATCCCCAAATTTTCCTTATACTTGAAAAACTTCCGAATAAGTCTTCTTGCGAAATGTTTTTCAATAGTGATTTTGCAAAAACTTGTAAATATCGAATTGATTTACTTTCATTAAATAACCAATAAGAGAGCTTTTATCTCCAATTAAGATTATTCTAACGTAATGATGTTAGTTTTGTATTGTTTTCAA